>JARHVA010000928.1:3172500-3707500 GCA_037957365.1 Torreya grandis
CAAAAAAACACTCCTTAGGGACCAAATTAACATCCATAATGATATTTTTTAGGTCAGTATCAATAATTTTTTACCCTAAACCAAGATATTGTGGATGTTCTTAAACTAATATAGGCTCAAACCTACCTTTTTCATGTCTCCCTAGTCATTTTCCTTGATAATGCATATTCTATAACATTTTTTGAATTTAGGGGTATTTCTATCTATGAAATGTAAGGGCCTTAATTTGTGGAATAATCCATGACTCATCAGGCTCATCAATGCATTCTTATGATAAAAATCCTGCATTAAAATAGGCCATTAGTCCAAATTGATAGATGATTGGATTGTCCTTCCTCATAGCTAGGAACCCATAGTAATGTTGGGAAAGAGGTAAATCTCCTGCACAAAAGGTTTTATATTCACAATCCCCTTAGCCTATATATGTGATTTAAGGTGGGTGACATTTGGTAATGGATTAGAAGTAAGTGCTAGATCATCAAGGTGTATATAGTTGGTAGTTGTGGGAGTTAGAATAAAACTATGGGTGTTAGGACAATAGCATGTAGGTTGAGATTGACCCATTTGGAAATTATAGAAATGCTATATTTCCCTAGGAATTGTGACTTCTATGCTAGAGTGAGGGAATTTTAGACATTTATGGAGAGTGGATGGGACTACTTACATTTTGTGGATCCACAAATGACCTAGTTTGTATGGAAAATCAACATCCACAACATGAATTAGGGTCAGATTACAATAGGTCCCACAATAATGGGAAAATAAATGGTACCTTCATATGGTCACTCATTATCATCATATGCTTTAATCATGATTAGATTAGGGCCCAAAGATGATTCATAATACCCTAATTTTGTTAAGAAATATAGATTACAAAAATTCAATGCAGACCCTTCATCTATTAGTACTCAAGGGATATAGTGGTTGGAGATGAAGATTTCTATGAATAATGGGTAATTATGATGTGGGCCAATAGGAGGCATGTATTGGCACTGAATGTTATTTTTTGTGAAGGAGATAGGTGACCCACTAATTCTTGGAACTAACCAGTTTCAATATCTTAGGTGGCTTTTAGATCAGTAAGGACTTAATTAAGGATCTCTTGATGCATCGATGATGTTTTGAGAAGATCCATGAGTGAGATTTGGGCATGGGTCTTCTAGATTTGTTGGATTATATCATAAGGCTTGTCATAATATATAGATATTATCTTGGATAGATTGACCTTTTTAAATATGGATGTATATGGGTCCTTTAGTGGTGCCCTAAGAACTATAATTTTGTTGCATCAAGTAGTAACTATGTAATTCGCTATGGCCTAGTTGATATTTAATAAGGTGGATGATGGTGGAGTGGGCTCTTGGTGGATATGAATTATGATGTTATTGACATATTAGTATGGAATTATGTGATAATATATATAATTATAGGTATATGCCTGACCCTGGTCTCTAGGTGGTTTCCCTTATCTTTGACCATGTTTAGGTAAATGATCCTGATAAATACCAAGTTGCTGATTTTTAGATTGATTGGGAGTAATCTCCCCTTCTACTTCAATATCCCCTTTTTCAATGAGATCCTAAATATAATGTTTTAATTGAATACATTTTTTGTATCATGACCTTTCAATCTATGATATTGATAGAATTTTTCCTCATGATACCAATCAAGCTAGGGTTTATTATCATCTAAAGGTCTAATTTGAGGAAGAATAATCATGTTTACAATAATCAATTACTAAAGGACCACTTCAACAGGTAATCCAAGGATGGTAAGAGGTATTTTTCCTATTCAATGCTTTGGTTTACCTTGTGGCACTCTGAAGGATGAGACATTTTATTGATCCTGGGGAGTCCTATTTTATTGAATATTTTTGGTTTACCTAAAAAGGAATTGTCTTGATTATGATTTTTTTCATTTTGGGTGTATAAATTGATTTCTTCCTTTTCAATGAATGCTTTCTCAATTTGTATTCCCTTTTCAATAATCTCATCAAAGGATTTATCATATTGTAGTTTCAATTAATATTTTAGTTCTACATTAAGATTGTTGATGAATATTTTATCCAATTCTTTTTCTAGAATTATATATCAAATTTGACTTGATAATCTTTTCCAACATTATAATGAGGAGACCAAACTTTCCCCATTCATTTTCTTAGTATTATATAATTTTATAATGGAAACATCATGTTCTATATTAAAAGAGATATGTCTCACAAATTTTTGAGTCAATTCTCTAAAACTAGATATGGACCCCTTTAGTAAATGCATAAACCATTCTAATATTGGTCCTATGAGACTCTTTTAGAAAAGTCTTAGAAGATAGGCATTGTTGTATGTAACCTCATAGCATGCCACATAAAAAACTTGATCATGATCACAGGGATCTCCTTTCCTCTATATTTTTCAAATTTGGTCACCTCAAAGTGAGGTGGGAAAGGAATTTTTATAATGCTCATATTTAAGGGAGAAGAGCAAAAGTATTCATATTTATATTTCATTGCTTGCATGTGAGGGTCAATTTTTTAGAGAGTTTCTTTCATCATTTTCCACTCTTGTGAAAATGTTAGATCTAAGAGGGGGTTAGAAGTTTGGGCATGACTTGTGTGTGGTAAATTAGAGTTATAAACATTTTATCTTGGGAAGGATGTTCATTGATTTTTTGTATGAAATTGGGAGGCTAGGGAATTAATCTTATGTATGAGTTGATCCAATCAATCCTATAGGGTGGTTTGTCTCCTATTATCCTTGATATGGTTATTTTGGAGAGGTACTTGTGGTTCTTGGTCTTTGATTTCTTGTTCATGGTATAAAATATCCTCTCCTTTGGGTACTTGATTAGTATGGACATGTTGATGGGGAGCATTAGGCCAAGTGGATGGGAGGAATAATTGTTGTAAAATATTTTGATAAAAATTAGAGGTAGTGTGCCCCCCATTCCAATAACTTGAGCCAATATTTGGTCACAATTTTCATATATATACTAATAAAATTGTGCTCTAAATTCATCGCTATGGAAAAAAATTGTGAATCAGTCTTCTTCTCCTCCAAGAGTGTGCATGTCATTGTGTGTATCATCATGATCTTGGTTGTAATCACCTAAGTTACACAATAAGTCATTATCTTAGCTAGATCATTATCCCATTCTAAGAATTTGGGCATGTGTTCACATTGCCATGATGGATGATGAGGGTGATGTAATAAAAATGATTAGGTGTGTTTTGAGTGTAGGGTGATGGAAAATAAGGTAGATTTGAATACTAATTTCATCTAGAAATAAAGAACAAGAATGGTCAAAAAAGATGATTTGGAAACATGTGTAGATTTTGGATTTATAGAGATGTAAGACTAGAGTGACCAAGGATTATTAGAATTAAAAACATTAAAAGGGTTTAATCCAGTAAGGAGACTAAGGGGATGAGGTGATCAAGTTCCTTTCACACTACAAAAATGATGATTGGATGGTTTATAGGCATGAAGATGCAATGATAAGTAAGTGATGGGTGCTAGACTAAAAATTTGTCAAGGTTATGTATATTGATAATACCTAGTCAAAAGATGTTAATGAATATTTTAGATAGATGGGTGCTAACTAAGATGTGATCTCAAGACTAATGTTGTATCCAAAGAGGTGAATTTAAGGTATACAATGGATTTTTTATGTCATTTTATAATGGGAGTTATTATAGGGGTGTTTAGGTGTCTTAAACTAAAAATGGGTTTGGTCGACTTAGTTTACAAACAAAACAGGTTTAAGCACAACACACAAATAACACACTCAACAACAAATCCTAATTCAATCAACTAATTGGGTGTGCAACCTAAAATTCACACCATATAATTACTTTTTGGTTGAGGCTATAGTTAAATTACCCATTATGGAATCAACCAAACCTTCTTGACCCCATCTACACTTAACAGTTTCTTAGGAGTTGATCTTGACTCCAATAGTAAAATACATATTATGGTTGATAGGTCCTAAGCTAAGTTTACACAAAGGTTTATAAGAGAGTACCCAATATATGATATTTATGATGGGTCCAAATTCTATATAGGGTGTTCTCTAATGCTTGGTTCAAATAATTAACTCTTCCCCTTCATGGATGACCTATATGGGGTCAATAGCTTGGCCTAGAGATAATTACCCTTGATATGTATACTTCACCAAAATGTAAAGTTTCATGGAATGAATAGTGATGAAATCCATGACACAAAACCCTAGTGACTAAGCCCATGCATGGGGATGCATTCCACATCATGTGTTATCCTAAAATCAATGGGTTAACAAACAAACAAGTAAGATTAATTTTTCTTGATTAATTACTAATGTGAGGAAACACAAAAATGAACAATCCAGTCACACAACACAAGCAAAAAGACACAATTAAAATATTTTAGCACCCCCTTAAAAGCACAAGGTTTAGGAAATTAAACTTGGTGCCTTTTTCTTGAAAGGTCCTGCACAAAAAATATTAGTAGTATAATCTAAGATAAACCATTATTTCCCTACAAAACTACTAATACATAGTCTATTTAAAGAAAAATCATAACAAAAAGCTATGATATCATAACTATCAATAAAAATTGGTGATTGTGAATTGTGATATTTCCATAGTCTGTTAACCATGATGGTCAGCCAAAAATTTCTTTCAAAACCAAGATAGTTAGATCAATACCACAACTATCAGAGTGATATCACTACAATGAGATTAGTGATATTATAGAAAAATACAAAACTCTAAAGTTCCTAGTTTTTAAATAATGAAAATGTTGGGATGATTATGAAATATATCTCATATGCTTAAAAATTCAAATGCCTAATAAATGTTTACATATAACTATGGTGGCTTTAAAAATTTTAACTATGTAACATAAAAAATAGCAAAAGGACACTTAGATAAGATTGTTTAGAAAAAGAATGGATCCACACTTAAATTTATATCACATTGAAATATTTTTATGAAATTTTCCCTAAAAATATGTGTTATCAATTGAAGATTTTAAACATTAAGCAAAATAGCTCCCAAAATCATTAGATTACAATATCATTACTAGTAAAACAATATCACAGATTACTGATCAAATTTGCCACTACATAATTAATGACATTCTAGTAGATAGAAAAAATTTTAAGGATGGGATATTTTGATTATATACTACTCCTATTTATACCTTCCCTTACTATCAATCAACACATAGTAATCTTGCATAGAAAAACCCTTTTACAAAAAGTGTGTTTAACTAAAAGAGTCTAAGACCTAAAATAGTCAAGTAAATCTATCAAAAGGAATTTGTGTAGTCACTAATATTCCCAAAAATAGAGAATAAATAGATAAAACTACAATTTAATAGGTCAATAGATAAAAAATTTATAATCTAACAAGGATGAAAATATTGTGACTTGTGATGGTGATATCGTGATTCACAAATCAATGTCACGAGTCTCAAAGTAACGATATCATAGGTGAGTAATTAAACAATAGGTCTATGACTAAACCTATTTCCTACACACATAAGATGTAAAACCCCTTCCTAGCAACACAAAATAAATAAATGTGGATACACATAGGTTAGAAAGAGTAGAAAACCAACTATTTTATGTTAACCCAAAAATTTTACAAAACTGTAATTAGAAATGTAATGTCACTATGACCAGTGTAATGTCATTACTTTTGAAGTAGCAATATTGCATAAGAATAACAACCTATCAAAACCAAGACAATTAGTGGTTAAAATCATGGTTAGCATAATAACACTTAAATAACTGTAATATTGTGACTAAAATATCACTAATACCAGAGTAATATCATAACTTGCTTGTATGTGATGATTTTTTTAATTCTAGCCTTTGTTTCTTGCCTAGTTACACCTGTAAGTTACTAAATCACCTCTTAAAAGCACAATTGGTTAAATTTTTGGATTATGTCCCACTATGGTCACCATTGCTTGAGTGTATTTTGGATTTTTTCTTATATTACTAATTTTATCAATAAAAACTCGAAACGTAAACAACTTCAAGGGAGAGGATAAAGAGACAATCAGATACTTACAATGGAATCACTTACCATCCTTTTATCTCTTAGATCTCATCTCCAACATTTCCAAACTAATTTGAGTGTAAAATAAGTGAATTATTGGATTATTTGATTTATCTTGATAATGGCTTCAATGGCTTCTTGTCTTGTTAATATCTTTGACAAGGATATGTGAGTTCTTGGATAATGCAAGTTTCAAGTAAATTGGTCATAGAGGTATGTCTATTTTATATAAGCCATGAAAGGGAAAATAAATGGCTTAAATTTAATCTTGAGCTATTAAGATCAATGATTAGTTAATTTTTAATGAATATTTAATTCCTTGGAAACCTTTAAAATAGAGTATTCTAGAGAAGGTTTATATTAGAGGAGATTCTAGAATCTCCATTAGGTATTAGGGATGTAAGAATGACTAGTTTAGTAGGGTGGTAGATGGATAGGTGAATAAAAGTAATTTTAAATTGGAAAGTGAGCTAATGCATAGATTAATAGTTCTGTAGGGTTAGTTAATGGACTAATGAGGGTGATTGATTGGTTTTGAGGGTGTAGTAAGGTCTAAGAGATGTAGGTCATTTTACATAGGAATTATTATATTAGTTAATTGACTAGGGAATATGATTATGGTTTAATTATAAGAATTATTATAATTATTAGGGTGAGTGGATTTATGTGCATACAGGTAGACTTTGTTCAACTTCTTATATAGGCTACCACTATTAATTTCACTTGCCCCCAATATATAGCATTCAAAATATCAAGGGAAAGGTAAGGGAATGCAAGGGACACACACACCAAAACTAGGGTGACACTATACCAATGCTCCATACAGGGAAATAAATAAAAAAACCAAGCACATAAAAATAACTCTAAAGTTAACCAAAATAAATAAAGAAAAGAAAAGATAACCATGAACCCTTTACAACCAATGCAAATTCAACCATATAATCACCAGGAAAGCAAATTGGACTAAGAATAAGGAATCAAACATGAATCAATAATAATGGAGGGTGACTATTTATCTCCCCATTGTAAAACTCCACCTTTCCTTAAAATCTCATATTATTATTTTTTTTTTAAACAATTTTTAAATGTACCCCAAAGGGGTTCTTAAAATAAATTTTTGGGTGTCCTCATAATGGGATACAAGATTTGGGACACTCAAAAATTCTCCTTAAGAATCTTAGAGCTCAGATTTTGTATAATGTTTCTTGCACTTAAGTTTATTTATCTACTTAATTATAACTACTTGTGGTAACTCCATTTTTTCTTCTTCATGAGCTAGAGTTTTGTACAAGGTATACTTTATTTGTGGAAAAAATTCAGCATATTGTTGTTATCTTGAGGGTTATGAAATTTACATGAAGGGTAAATCATATTTTTATAACATTCCTAATTTTGCCATTGAATGTGTTAGATAAATAGTTTTTTGCCCCCATTTAATTCTTCTAACCTTTCACACCTAACTTCCTCTCCTTTTTTGTCTCATTTGTTTTAGTTACTTCTTCCTTTTTTATTTTTTGTTTCTTTTTTATCCTTATCCAGACATCATCATTTTTGTTTTTTGTTTCATTTATAATTGTCTTTTATGTTTCTTACCAACCACCTATGTATTCTCAACTTAGTTGTCTATTTTCTCCAACTAATCCATGAATTTATCCTTATATATAAAACAAGCGTAGATTAAATGTTATTTAGCAATAGTTTTATTTATCACTCTTCACCCCCCCTCTCTTCGATAATCCATTATTTATTGATTTTGTGTTTTAGCAGTAATATTTCTCTTCTATATCCTATATATTTTTCTCTTTGGATAATCTTATTTTAACTTTTTGTATTTATTTTTACAAAATTATTTTTTCTTTATTTTAAATGTTATTTCATAATTGCTTGTGTTTTTTCATCACCCATTAGTTTTTTATTTACAATTTTATTTTTCACCACATTTTATTACATTACTTTATGGTGTATAGTTTAGTTGTGCATCATTTATAAATCATTTCCACAATATTCCTAAAAGTGTTCTTAACCTTGTCATTTCAAAATCTAGAATTTATTAGATTACATAGGGTTCTATCTATCTTTACTTTAATTTGACCAGATTTTTGTACTTACTATCATATAGTAATATTGTGCCATGCATCCTAAATTCTTTTTTAATGTGTCACTCATGTCAAGATTTATGTATTTTATTCTCTTGTGTTTGATTATAAATGAACATGGAGCTTTTTTAATCTATTTTTTCCAATTCCATGTATCTTTCTTGTAGCAAATCTCTTTTGTTCATCTTAAATGTGGTTGTTGATCTTAAGATTGGTAAAATGTACTCAATGGTAAATGTGGATAATAATCCATATATAAATTTAAATGGACAATATTTGGTTAGTTAATAATTTATAGTCTATGCAATAATCCCGAAGCACCATTTAGTATTATAGTATCCCAATATGTTATCTCCACATTACATACCTTGGTCAAAACATTTTATAAAACTTTATTGAATTCTTCCACTATTTTGTTTTCTTATGGATGATAGGGATTACTATGATTATGTTGTATCAAGGATTATTTTATTAACTCTAATGTTGTGTTATTTACAAAATGTTTTCCTTGATCACTTGTAATAATAAGTGGTCATCCAAATCAACTAATGATGTTCTCATATAATAATTTAGTGATATTTTTTTTGTATTATCCTTTGTAGGCATTGGTTTTACTCATATTTTTAGGTATTATGTACCTATTATTAGGAATCATGTGTTGTTTCTTATTGCTACCAATTTAATTGGTCTAATAAATTAAATGGCCCATTTCATGAATTTTACTAGTGCTAATACTAGTTGAAGTGGCATTTCATCTCATTCATTAGGTTTTCCTACACTTTGGCATATGTAATAATTTTTTGTGCATATGTGTGTGTCTTTAGATAGTTTTTCCACCATAGGCCAGCTAACATTACTTACTCAGAGGTTCCTTCTCTTGAGTTATGGATTTTATTCCTCTCTTAGTGATGTTTTTTATAATATGCATTAATTTCCACTCTTTATAAAACATCATATTTTCCCTTATTATATGGGGCTTTCTCTATAAGTGCAAATGAAAAACTTTATATTAGTAATAATTTGCATTTCATTTTTCCATATCTTTTCAAAAAATTCCCCATTATTAGGAACTTTTTAATGTTTTACATATCCTTTAGAATTTTATCAATGTAAAATAGATAAGCTCCAGGGAACTCATACTCACTTGGCTCAACATATTCTCTAGTGGAAATTATTGACAAATAGGCTGGTCCACTATTTATCTAATCGAGTTTTACAATAATTTTGAAATCAAATTCTTTGAATATCATCATCCAAAAACATATCCTCCCATATATTTTAGGTCTATTTATTTTATATTTAGATGCTTCATGGTTGTGAATTTATGAATGGTGTATCAAGTAGATAAGGTCAAAAAAATTACACCACATATACCAATGCTAATTTCCTTTCTATTATTGAGTAATTTATTTGTCTTTAATAATTTTTGGCTTAAAAATAAAATAAATTGATTGATATTACTATGTGGATACACTAATATTTCCCCTATGCCTATTCTTGATGCATCAACATGTACATAGAAGGGTACCATCCAATCTAGAAAAACCAATATTGGTACATCACTTATCTTATTTTCTAATTTATCAAACACTTCCTTACACTATGGTGACCATTCAATTATTTGTTTACTCTTTCTCTTCAATAATTATTCTATCGGGGCACTAATTATTGCATAGTTATAAATGAACCTATGGTGATATCCTATATAAAATTATATTGGCCTTACCTATTTTTATGTCTTGGGTGTGGTAAATATAAGAAAATTGTAATTTTCAATAGATCTACCATGATTCCATCCTTCAAATAATGTGTCAAAAAAGTGATCCAAATGGATTTGTGAAAACACATTTTTTTAATTTTAATGAGATGTTCCATTATCTACATTATTGGAACATCAAGCTTAATGCTTAGACATGATACTTTAATAACTTTAATACCATATAATCACCTAAATATACCTTTAAAATTCATGAATAAATTCCATGAAGGCATTTACCATGATGTAAATAAATACAATTATTTTATTTTTCAATCCAAACAACATTATTTTATATATAAACGAGCCCCATTTTATCACAAACATGGTTTTGGGGTAATCTTATATCACTATCTTTATTTGGTGATAGACATAAAATCAATATATAAATTAATTAACTTCTCTACCTACCACACTCTATAGGATTTATTTGGTGAAGGGTGTGTGTAATGGATCACATAAATATACCTTACTCAGTTCTCTGTAATCAACACAAATATAAATATCACCAATTTTAATATGTTGAATTATACTTGAAAATATCCATTATGTATATTATACCATTATAATGATATTATCAACCAACACAAATTTGAATTTTGCCTATTTTATTATGATGAATTACTATTGAAATTATCCATTATGTATCTTATACTATTGTAATGATACTATCAGCCAATATTTTATCTAATTTAATCTTAAATTTAGCTTTAAAATTTGGGTTGATCTAGTAAGGTCTCTTCCTTAATGGTTTTATGTCTTATTTCACCTAGATTTTTATAATTTTGACTTCTTCCATAATTCCATTTAATTCTATAAAAGCTCACAGAAATAAATCTTTGTATTCTCTTAACAACTCAATCATCTTCTCTATGTCCTCCTCTATGCATCAATCTCCTATCTTCTTTATTTTGGGATTTCCTTCTTTCACTATATTTTATTTTTTAATTTTCAAGGGTTTATAAAATTATTGCATTTGATTTTTCATAGTTTCAATTCATTGTCTTTCTCCCTCTTGTATTTCTATTTTATATTATTGTTTTTTTCCTCTTTATTATCCAATTCTTTTTCAATTAATTTCCTACATTATGTTGTGTCCTTGACCTCTTATGTATTGGTTATATATATTTTCCTTTTTTAATTTATCTAATAATAGTCATCAGTATGCCCCATTATTGTCTTTTGTGTAGTTAATCTAATAAATTGATTTTTTTGGTATTGTTTGGCATAAATAAAAAAGTTTTTACTCTCTATAGGGCTCAACATACTCTTGTATCAAGATCCCCAAAATTTTATGTTTGTTAATATTCATCTTTGAGTTTCTCCTAGTTATAAATAACTCTCTATATCTCTTGGTGCATGTACCATGTTTTTTTGAGTTCCTCCCAGTTATAGTTCCCTCTTTTCATCTCTTGGTGCATGCACCATGTCCTTAGATGTGTTTTTAAATTCTATTAAATGAATTATCCCAAAGTCTTTTATCAATTTCATCTTTTGTGGTCCACATGTTTTCATATTTCTAAATATGTATGTTAGGGGTATGTGTGCTATAATAATTTTGAGAAAGTAATATACACCAAAATACCTCATTATTATTCAACTATTGAATGTTTCCTTAAATACATTTGAAATCTCCTATAAAATAGGAAGTCCAACATATCTCCTAATATTACTCACTCCAAACTAGGTGGGTTGTTTCAATAACCTATACCACAATATTATTCTAATAATATGTCTAAACTAAATATTCATAACACCCTCTCCTAGTGTGGACATGGGGGAAAAATCAAAACTTAACACTAATTTATTACAATCAATTATGCCTTTATTTTAACACATGTATTGAAGTTTAACAACACTAATTTATTACAATCAATTATGCTTTTATTTTAACACATCTATTGAAGTTTAACAAAAATAAAAACATGCTAATAGAAGGAAATTAAAACATCAAAACCACATATTTTATAGAAGATTATTTTTTAAATAATTTATTAGACCAAGTTTAACTCCATCAAGCTACCTCACAACCCTTGTAAAGGTGTAGTTCCTGATTTGAATTTCAAATTTCTTAAATTCCATCTCCCCAAACTCCTAAATTCACAAACTCTCGATTTATCTAAGCAACCATCCATGTTAAGCCTCATATACACTATAGCTCTCCTTATCTTTAAAGTGTGAACTTATTCAAATATGATGTCTTCTTCAATAAATTTAGTAACTCTATCATCACTTGGTTGATATTTTGTGATGATTCAATCTTCCTCATTGACTACGTTGGCTTCATTTAGTTTTTCTTTGAGCTTACCTTTGATAAAACCATTAGATTGAATTTTGTAGTTTCACATTATGTCACCTTTGTTTATTGTAATAATAACATTCAATCTCTTATTTTTTTATCTATTATTTTTTTATTATTTTTTGAATATAATGAACTCTCTAAATAAGATTCATCTTTTATATATTTTAGATTCATTATTTTTTATTCTGCTAATAGCACTAAAATCATATCCTCTAGAGTTTTAGAAGGAATTTGACCAAGAGTTAAAATAACATTATTTTATTTAGAATGTAAATATTTTTAAAAATGGCTTTGGCATCTTCATCATCTATTAGGTATTTGACTTCTATGATTTTCTAAGGAAAGACCTCATATTGTTTATATGGCTAGACAATATTGACTCCATCAAACATTTTGAGTTTGATTAACTAGAGCTTTAGATAAAAATTTGCATTAATTGTCTTAGCTCCAAATAGTTTATTCAAAATTTAACACATTACTACATATTATTTTTTAATATCTACATAATGTAATTCAAAATATAAGAGAGCAAGGTCAATAATGACTTTGACTTTATTATCTTTGTTTTCTCATTCTATTAGTTTATTTGGGTCTATAGGCAATGTATCTTTCTTGTTTACTATCCCCCACAAGTTTTTGTTCATCATTTGAATCTAGATATTTACTTTGAGTATGGAAATTGATAACAAAATATTTTTTAATGAAAGTTACATATTTAAAAATGGACCAAATGAAGACTCAGGATGTTGGTTTCAAACTAAAATGTGTCCTTTACAATAATGACTTATACACAATTAGTTTGGACTCTTTAAACATATAAAATGACATTAAATAACATATGATATAGTACTAACAATGGGATATAAGGATATTTTTTGCATTTATTCACTTTGACAACATACATTCTTTATTTTGAATGGATTTAAATGGTATATTTGAATGGATTTATTAGGAATGTAATACAAATATATGATGACACTTTATCTGATATGTCTATGCTTTGATGAGAGATGGATATACCTTTCCTTATAGTGATACTATATTCACTAGAAGTAAAAAAAATTTATGGTTGGTTGGCTAGTTAGGTATGAGCCACTCTCAACTATTATGTTTTTGGCTAAGATTTTGTTGAATCTAACAACCATGGAAATGGAAAAATATGCATGAAAAAATATGATCTATAGAAGCACCAATTTAAAAGCTTGGTTGTAATAATATAGCATATGAGCAACAAAGGTGTATTTGGGTCTCTAAGACTTACACAAAGAATCTTCAGGTCTGCACACAAAGCCCTAATAAATTCCTTAATCTAGTTAAATTTTGTAAACTTATATAAAAATAAACCTTAACCTCTATAAAAGATTATTCATGAGTCTAATTACCCTCATCACTAGGGGCAATGACAAATAAATTGGCTGGCCTTACAAATAAATCAATGATCTATTAGATCATCCTTCTACTTTGATACCAAATCTAAGATCTTAGACAGAGTAATACACACTAAAATACTTCATTCGTATTCAAATATTGAATATTTATTTAAATACATTTTAATTCTCATATAAAATAGGAAACCTAACATATCTCCTAAAATTACTCACTCCAAACTAGGTGCATTATCTCAATAACCCATACAAAAATATTATTCTATTAATATGTTTGAACCAAATATTTCTAGCATGTGCCTGTATATTATTTTATTTATTCAAAGTATCCTTATTCCTTAATGAACCTTATTTTTAGTAAAATATTAAAGGATTTATAGTTTGATATTGTGGCTTTGTGAGTATTCCACCACCTTATGATAGTGATAATTAGTTTATCATGTATTTCCTTCATTCTTATATTTTCTACGGGAAATACCATTGTCATTTATTCTATATACTCTTATGTGTCCCTTATCCCATTGAATTTTGGTAGTTTAACATGTGAATCCCTTTTATCAATGTGGTATACTTTATATATTTTTAGTATCATATTTTTCTCTGTAATAATCTCCTATTTATTAGGTCATAATTTCATTATATGAAAAAAATTTCTCACCCTTGTTTATAGCACTCCATATAGACTAGCTTTAATGTCTTCTTTAGAGGTTGTTTTTGCATCTTCAATTTCTAGTGCTACTTCTCCTTTATCATTTGGCTCATAATCCTTACGAATATTTGTTGTTTTTCTTATTGTGTAAACTTTGGATAGTTCATTAAAATCACTCCCCCTTCATCCAACCATAATTATTATGGCCATGCAACTGTCATTTCACTTTATAATGGGAAATTTAGTACCACTATGTTTCCTTCAAAGATGATTGCTTCCTCCTTAGAGTATAATTTATCATTACAATCAAATAACCTTTATAAATTCAACAATGCAAGGTATCTCATGTAAAACATATCAATGACTTAAAAATTAACTCTCCACTTTATAAACATAAATTTAATATATATAATCTAAATCATTATTATAGGTGATATTGGTGTCTCATCAGCCATAATAATATTATATGTTTTTGTATGCAATTGATATTTTTACAGCACTTTCTAAGTACTGTAGGAAGGATGTTCATGTCTTCCCCTAAGTCTAATAAGGTCTTTTTTTCTTCTTGGTCATTGATTTCCACCTCTAAGAAAATTTTCTTATTTTTCATCTTCCTATTGGTTTGAAATCTATTTTTTTTACCATTCTCACCTGCTGCTCTCTCTCTCTCTTATTCATTTCAATACTCACAAATTATGTTAATTTTTCCACAAATCCTTGATTTTTGACTAGTTTTAGCATTTTTTTCAAGTTTTCAATTTTTTATTTATCAAAATAAATGACTTTGGTATCATCTTTATCCCATTTATCTTGGATAATATTCCTACTTTTGTCTACTATCCTCCCATGCTATTCCTACTTTTGTCTACTATCCTCCCATGCTCATATGTGTTAGGGTAATCTCCTTTAATATTCTCTTCTAGTTCCTCTTTAGAGTCAATTACATTTTCCTTCTCTTTCACAATCTTGGCTCCACTTTGAATATTTACCACAACCTATGGTTTTTATTAATGCAACTTTATTGCACAACATAAATTTAATGAGGTAACCTCTAAAATTTTAAGATCTCAATGGAGATAAATTCCACTCTAATACATGAGTTCCAAGTATGGGTTGAACAATTGGATGGTGGAATAGTAGGTTGAGCATGAAATTTGTTCAGTTGTGTGTGAGTGGGTGGGTGAAACCTAGATGAAAGTTAAAACCTAGTTGAGTTGGATTCATGGAACCTATGCTAAAGTTGGTATAAATTAAAATAAAATCCAAAAAAAAGAGGGAAAGTTAGGGGAAAACATAAGGCTCTATGACTTCAAATGGATTACTTTCAGGCTAGTCTATCTATGGATAAGTGTCTTAATACCAATGCTTTTAACTGGTAGATATTGCACACACACATGAAAATACAATAAGGAATACTAGGAAATAAATGATATAGTAAATTATAAGGTCTTAGCTAAATATTGCTTATGTCTAGAGTAACTATTGGACACCCTTGTTTAAAACATTATAACTCAAACCAAAGAGGTATCTGAGGTAACTACTACACACACCTAGAAGTATGTATCAATAAAACACTTCTACATACTTAAATAATTGAAATAATCAACCTAATTGCATAAAATCAATGATATTTTCTAATTAATCAATATTTATTACACATCTTCAATCAGTATACACAATAAAAAACAAATAAGGAAATTTTCATAGTTTTTACACACTTCAAATTATTGAATCCAAAAACCAAGAAAGAAAAACTAATTAATTACACACAATTATAATGGAAGAACATCAACACAATTGTGTGATAATCAAAAGACTTCTTCTTATATTGATAAATTTCTAACCCCTAAATATAAGAGGATTAAAATTATAAATAGATTTGGGGAGTAGTAACCTAATCCTCCAAATCCATGCAAGAGTCTAAAACATGTTAATGATAATTAGAATGAAATTTTTAATTAATTCAAGTTATGCATATATGTCTAAACTTAGTCAAAACTACATCTTCTATAATTAGTCTTTCTCTTACAAAGATATGCAATGCAAGCATGGTTATAAAATTACTCAATTGACTATTATATGTCTTAGTTACACTATCAATTTAAATGAAATATATATAAAACTGAATAAACTAAGGATTGCTAGTTGATAGAGCCTGCATGTTCTAACTAATAGTCATTGAAGGGATTGTAGTGGAAGGCATGGTTAAACTAGAAGACCAGTTGTAGCTTACTTATTTATTTCCAACTCATAGTAGTGATTTTACCCAACATTATTTTGTGACCTTACTATATCCATATTCAAAAAGAAAGGATGTAATTTCTTGAAAGTGTTTATTTCTTGTTTTTTTATTTATGTAAAATGAAGAGTGTGTGTATTCTCTCCCCCCATCCCCTATAGGGAATTTGGGTGACCAAAAGTGATTTTTCACTTGTAATTTATGCCTAGTCCAAGGCATATAAAGAATGTTATCTACACTCTCCCCAAAACCTATATGGTTTGGGTGATTTAAACACAACCCTAAAGTCTTTCCACTTGGTTTTATTTTCATGTAATTTAGATTATGCAGGGGATTCATATATTCTTCATGAGTTCTTTAGGGAAGCATTGACCTAGGATTTCATCTCTTGGCAGTTTTTTAACCCTAATCCATGGTGGGGTATATAAATAAGGGCACACATACTATGAGAGATAGGGGGTTAAGTGGCTAACCTCTCCTTTTGTAATGAAGACCCAAGTCAAGTCTGGTTAACTTATCCATAAATTAAATCACTACGCAAAGTAATAGACCCTTACATAGTAATTTTACTAGTATAAACTCAATTAGCGTGAGGCATCTCTAGCATTATCCATGCTTAATACCAATCTAGATGTTCAAAAACTATAGTTTTAGTCAAGCCCATTTGACCAACCTTGTCAGTATAGGGCTTAGGATGATTTACTTAGTTGTATTTGGTATTTTCCTTTTATTACTTATCCTTTGATTCTAAAACTTTGTTTGTTTATGATGCATCAAAATGAGTTATTTGTCCACACTATTCCATTATTATAGGAGGTGTTATGTCATCCATTGGCCACTATGTTTTTTGCCTTAAACTTTGTGTCAAAAAAATTATGAGTGTTAATTGATTGAAATGGGTAACATTACACTACCCAAATTAATTAAAGTTTTGTGCCTTGGAGTATTTTGAAACAAACCATTGTTTATATCTTTAGAGAGTGATAACATCATTACATTTCTTAAATCATTTCATAGAATTGTCTTATCTTGTCTTAGTTTCACATTTGAAACCATTTAAATCATTTATGCCTTTGTGGTCTTTGTCTAGTGTTGTTATGATGTTCAAATTTGTCTAGCTTGTTTGTGAAAAAATCCTAAGTTTTCCTAAGTTGAGTTTTTAATTAAATTTGACAAGTTTAGATCCAAAAATTGATTGATTTATATTTATGCCTTATCTTATTTTGGCTTAGATACAAATCTTTCTCTTTTTAGTTGTGTAACTTAGGTCAATTTATTACCCAAATTTAGAAACTATTTATTTCTATCATTATTTTAGAGAAAATAGTCTATCCCCAAGTGCCTTTTATTTAGTGCCTTATACCAATTTGATCAAGTTTATGTTTATAATCAAGTGCTTAGTCTATGTCATAATGTTCCAAGTTTTTTAGATTAAATACCCCTTTATTTTAAAGTCTAGCTTTTGACGCTGCATTTGGACAAAAGTCTTAGCACATGCATTTGTTTGAGCCTATCTTTTGACACCATGTTTGGCCAAAGGACCTGGCAACCTTTACTTTACTATTTTAGACATATTTGGAAAACTTTGTCCTTAGAAGTTGGCATTTCATTTTTATTTCATGCGCTTGACCTTTTTTGTATGAGACATTTAACGTTAGACATTTGATGTTGGATTATATATACCAAGTTTTGTCACAAACCATTTTAGACATATAGCTCCATCCTTTTGATTAAGTTAAACCTAGTTTGAACCATTTATCTTTTTATTCATTAGTTTTCAAAGTTTGTAGAACTCTAATCCCTTTTTATTGTCAGGCATTCACCTATTGATTTAACCATGTCTCACTATATATGTAGTACTGTCATGTATAATACTAGGTATGGAAATGTTGTCACACAAGAAGACTTTATTCAAGACCATTATAGAGATGATGTTGTTTGTGAGACATATCCTTATCCACCATATAATGCTCAAATGGGGGAACATAATCAAGATATTTTGGCCTATTATTTGGTCAACATGCCTCCATACTTAGAGTAGGACCATGAATAGATGGCATAATATTTGGTTAGCATACCTTTGGTTATAGAATAGGTCCAAAAACAACCTTATTACATTACAATGACACTAGCTTATCACCCATACTTGTATGATCATCACTTACTTGTGAACAAAGATGAAGTCTTAATTAGAGTTGTGGAGGTAGGGGCTAAGTTTTTGGTAGACTTTCTCAATGAAAACGTGCCAAGTCTAGTAAGAGGGCCTTATAACATGTATTATAATAAAAATAATGAATAGGCATCTTTCATCAACCCTCATGTTATTATGTCAATGCCATATCAGGACCCTCGTATACTTATCATAATAAATGACCTCATAGAGGATCATTTCATATAAATGCAAATAGCATACCAAACATACCTAAACCTAACATGTAACTTTAACAACATGACCATGTCAAGTTCTCCTCTTATTGAGTTAGGTCCTTCAACAAGAGTTTTAATTGAGTTGACAGGCCAAGAAAATTAGGGTATGGACCCATTTACACAAAGTAATTTTATAGAAATCATGTTCAATACCCCAACTATATAAGAAGTGTCTTCTACTTATGTGTAGAACATTGATCCAAACATAATGGAAAATGCACAAGCAATGTCTAATGTAGACCAAAGTGGTATAAATACATAAACACATAGTCAACAACAAAATGTGCCTTTAGTCAACACCATGAGTGGTATTAAAATGTATGTGGTAGGATTTTATACCTCCTAACCTTAAACAACTACCTCTAATCCTCAACTAAATACTTCTTCAAAAAATAACTAGTCAAGTAATAACTAGTACCATACCTCAAAAAAATGTGATGAATGTTACTCCACCACAATAGATCATGATTAACATTCCAAAACAATAGGCACCATTCAATATAGCCACTCACTAGATGCAAAATATATTACCACCTCAATATGGGAAACCAATGTTCCACCTCATCAGATAGTGATGAACATTCCTCTTCAATCACAAACTAACATGCCAATGAAAAACCAAATGATGTCTAATTAATAGTGTACAAGTAGTGGTCAGTGATAAATGTTGAATCTCTAACATACCTCAATCCAAGGTTCCCACTAATTTCCTCACATAAGAACTATAATAAATGAATGTTGCAATTGCTACCATCCAAGCTAGGAAATAGATCAAAAAATTCAAGTTGGCCGACATGTGTTCTTACCCATTCAATATGGAGTATCTGTAAATACCATTTCCTCCAGGGTAAGAATGATAGAAATTTGATAAATATAATGGGAAAGGTGAACCCAAGGCCCATTTAAAGGAATTTTTTGTTGCATGCCAACCATTGGCCTATGGAAACATATACCTTTTACTATTATTTCTAATAAGCCTATCAGGACAAGCATTGGATTAGTTTTTGAAATTAACAAAGAATTCAATTTTTGATTTTAATGATCTTTTAGACAAGTTTATGTAACACTTTTCCTATAATATAAAACATGATATTTCATTGGTAGATTTGACACAAGCCAAAAAAAGGGTCATAAAAAGCATTACAAGTTATTTTTATTGATGGAGAGCCCTTATAAGTTGATTCACCCATAATCTACTAGAAAAGTAACTAGCTGTTGTGTTTACCAAAAATTTGCCCAGTAATATATATTACCATTTGGAATTGAAGTGTACACATACCTTTAAGGAAATCAATGACAAAGGTTTGTTGATTAAAATATCCCTTATTAACAAAGGGATCATAAAACTTCCTCATCAAGTCAAACCTAAAATCAAAACCAAACCAATCAAAATTAGAACCAAGTCCAAGCGCATGCATCATAGCAAACTCAAGCCAATAATTATGACAAACCCAAACAATTCAATTATAGAAATAATGTTATGGTGAATGGAGTAACAAATTCATGACATATCCAAATGGTTCAAACATTGTCTACTCAGCCTACACTACATATGAAAATTACTCCTAACCAACAACCCATTTAGCAAATGCAGCAAGCTTAGCAGCCTAGATTAATACAACAAATACAACAACTTATGATTTTGCTAGCCCCTCCTCTAAGGATAACTTTGCCTACTCATCATGTGTTTATTAATCTTGGATAACCCATTGAATACATGTTTTGTAATCTCACCACATCTAATCTAATTAACTAGCCTATTCTAAAACATTATCTTGAGGGGATTTACTATCCAAACTAGTATTAAAAAAATGAATTATGCAAGTATCACAAGGTTAATAGCCATAATTTTCATTTTTGTGTGCAAATTAAACATTTTATCAAGAATATGTTGGAAAAAGAGAGATAACTTTAGACCATGGATCTTTCACCTCTAATTAGAATCTAAGAATCTATTAGAACCCCTTTCCACAACATAATAACCAATAACAATGGAAAGAATAATAACAACAATAGTATCAACATCCAAGGTAAAACTAATAAAATTAGCAATATAGACAATAACATCAAACAAATAGATGGAACCAAGGCCATAATGATGCCAACAACTAATAGACCTACCATGCAATTGCACATGACTATAATAAGGTTATAGGCCATATTGTAGGAGGTCACATTAATACCATCTCCATTAATCCAAGACCAAGTACCAATCAAACAAGACCATTACTAATCATTTCTAATCAACCCAACCATGTTGGTGACCTTTCTTAACCTAGGACTACATATAGGCATATAAATAAGTAGGGATTCCAACATTTGGACCTTATATTGAAAACTAATTGTTAGCCTGTGACCATGCACAAGTACACCAACAACCAAGACTTATCCTATCTAGTCCCCCAATACCATCATTTATTAGCAATAATGGTCTTGTATCTAATCATGATTATGTAATCATAACTCAATGGTAAATATTACCATACTAGGCCCACATCCATCTACCACTTCACCCATCCAACCACTTGTTCTATCTAGGAACAAGCTATTTACCATTTTTCAATAAAAGATGTTTGATATTATGGAACAATTGTAAAATATGCTTGCATAAATCTCCATTTTAGATTTATTATGTATATATACAATCCATAAAAACATATTAACAGAGTTCTTTAGCCAATCCCAAGTTCTAAATGACTTCTCTCCTAACAAATTTCAAGATTTGGTTAGACATCTAGCTCCATGCCAACAATTAAACTTTGACCAAAGTGATATGTCATCCCTTGTCACTATGTATAATAATCCATTTTACATCAAAGTTGTCATACCATGTCACAAAATGAAACATGTCCTTATATAACAATGGATCAGGCCTCAATATCATGTCTCTAAAGCTCATTAATCTTCTCAAGTTTATGATAGTTGATTTGCATCCAGACACAATCACAATTAAGGCCTATGATAATGAAGATCTAGAATCACAAGGCACCATCAACTTATCAGTTATCATTGGGCCGTTGACCCATAATACATTGTGCCATGTTTTAGACCTTTATTTGTCATATAATATGCATTTTGGTAGACCTTGGATACATGAGATATCAAGTTCCCCCATTCTAGTATGCAGGTCACCATCCATGGATATTTACAACCATATGAGCATTGTAAGTATTTAAAGGCCAATTACCAAAGATATAACTATCATTTTGGTTAAATATGGTTACCAAAAAAGATAAAAGGAAATAAATACTTGTTGATTCACTAGAGACTAATTACATTGACCCTGATACCCTTGATTCACTTTCCCACATGTTGCCTCCTAAAATATCTAATCATTATACCATCTCAGCTAATGGCATAGGTGAATACTTGACCCATGATACATTCCATATTTCCAATCTTCCATAGAACCCCAAGTCCTATGGATGACCTAAATCCAAACCACCTTGTATGGAATGGAAATGAAAGGTCAAAGCCAAATTGCATAGTCCAACACCTATTATTTTTATGCTAGCCACTGGCTAATAAAATGACCCACTTGAAGGTGATGAATCATGGTTGTATAATGAAAAATTTTCCAACTATTATATCAATTCCAAGTATCCAATTTCAAACAAAATCATGAAAAGTCATTCTTATGAAGGAGGAGGCCTTAAACTAAATCAACAGGGTCTACTTGAGCTAATTTTTTCTACTTAGTACAAAGGAACTTATGAACTTGGATTTAAATTTCTTGGGGGTGACCCCACATATCTTATTTAAGTTACATCACCAATGATTAGTGATGATGATACCAATAGTGAAGCAGAGTTTGGACATCTTTTTTGATGACCTATCCCATACCAATTTTTTTGACACTAATACCATTTTTACCCTTCAACTAGTTGTTCACCACAATCCAATTCCTTTATATTGTCTTCAATTGATAAACTGGGGCCAATAAGAATCAAACATGTCGATTGAAAATTTTTAGAATGATGAGGACTTCTATGATTTCTTAAACCTTAGGGACAATATTTTGTTGGGAGACCAAAAATAAGGGTTCTCAATCAAACTAGAACATGTAGCCTATTTTGGAGAATAGGTGAACACCCTTAGCCAAAAACAAATAAATAAAACATTTAAGTCCCAAATTTAAAACCTCTTTGAGTCACTTTTGGACAAGGTAAATAGTAAATAAAAAGACTAGTCTAGTGGTGAAAACCTATTTAAGGTACCATTAGATGGGGGCATTTAACTTTTCTCAAACATAACTCAAGAGACCACCAATGATGAACTGTCATATGGATTTGAGTTTAGCCTTAAATAATTGTAGGCTTTTGATCAAATCATCTAAAAAAAAATTATTGTATTTGTCATATGGCCATCCCTACCATTGGGGGATTTTGATTCATCATTCCTAGGATAACTTGAAGATCCAATCCTAATAGAGAATTCTACCATTTTAGGATAATTCAAATCCTTACCAACCATTCTAGAAGATGGTTCAACCTTTCTCGTGGAAGACACAATAGAGGTTAGTGTCAAAACACTAGATAACCAATGGATTAAATTAAGCACATCCCTCACTGAGGATGAACTTTAAGTATTTATATCCCTTCTAAATTAGTTTGTTTATATATTTGCCTGGGCCTACACTGACATGTCTAGTTTGGACCCTACCTTGGTTTGACACCACCTTATGATACATCCTAATGCCAAACCTATGAAATAAAAATTATGTAAGATGAATACTCACATTATTGTATTTGCAAAGAGAGAGTTGGAAAAGCTCTTGTAAATGAGATGTATTTAACCAATCAAATACTCATAGTGGATCTCCAATGTTGTGCTAGTTAGCAAAAAGCTAGAAGAAATCAAAATTGGCACTAATTTTAGGGATATAAATAAACCCTACCCCAAGGATGTCTTTATTTTTTCTATAAATTGACATGATTTTTGAATCCATAGTGGGTTATGAAATGCTTTCACTGATGGATGGATTCTCAAGGTACAACCAAGGCTGAATCATGCTAGAATATCAACATATAATAGTGTTCACTACTCTATGGGGAATATTTTATTATCAAGTTACGTCATTTGGTCTTAAAAATATAGGGGAAACCTACCAAATATCTATGACCATCATATTTCATGATATGATGCATGATATTGTTGAAGGCTACATCGATGACATACTAGGTAAATCAAAGACCAAGGTTGATCATCTAGCAGTACTAAGAAGGATATTTTAGTGACTATAACAATACAAAGTCAAGCTAATCCTAAGAAGTGTGTCTTTGGAGTTACTTTAGTAAAATTTATTGGCTTCAATATCTCTTGCTAAGGCATTGAATTCGATCCAGCCAAAGTAAAACACATAGCAAAGATGCCACCACGAACCAATTTGAAGTAGCTTTATAGTTTGTAGGGAAAAATACAATCTATTAGATGCTTCATATCTCAATTGGTTGACAAATTCTACCCATTCACACACTTATTGAATAAAGGAGTAAAATTCCATTAGGATGATTAATTCTAGAAATATTTCTAGTATTTGAAGGACTATCTAGAAAATCAACCTATTTTATTGCCTTTAATGCCAAGAAAACCATTCTTATTATATTTATCAGCTATTGACAAAGCCCTAAGGGCACTTCTAACTCAACATAATGATAATGGAAAAGAACATGTCATATATTATTTAATCTGTACATTGGTAACATATGAATAAAATTATATGCCCATTGAAAAATCCTATTTAGTTATGGTCTTCACAACTTAGAAACTATATCATTACATGTTAAATAATATGACCATGGTTATTTGTAGATCCACTCAAGTATCTACTATCAAAAATATCTTTACAAGGCTACATGGGATAATGGATCATGCTTCTCAATGAATTTGAGATGGAATATGTTAACCAAAAAGCCATCATGGGATAAGTTCTCATAAACCAGATTATTGAAGTATCCCTCAAAGATACAAAATTACTAACATTCCAATTACCAAATGAATCTATTATAACCATCACTAAAACACCTATTAAGGAAAAGTATTGGACATTGTATTTTTATGGATCGTTCAAATAACATGGATCAAGGTCAAGCCTTTTGTTTATTAATCCACATGGGGATCTAATCCCTACATCATCCAGGATCAGATTTCCTTGTACCAACAACATAGTTGAATATGAAGCATTCATTACAGGGTTTTGATAGGTAGTACAATGGAACATACAACATATAAAGGTTTATGGTGATTCTTAGTTAATCATCAATCAAGTTATAGACCATTTTTAAACCAAGGATGATAAGTTGGTATCGTACAAGCCCATGTTATACACTCAAATAGCAGATTTCCAATGTCTAGTTTGAACATATACCAAGGGATAGCAATAAAATAGCTAATTCCATGGCCACCATTATGTCTTTGATTCACCATATAAATATAACTAGAGAATACCAATTTCTTGTTAAAAAATTACTAGCACCAACTCATGACCCTTCAACTATCTCAGTGATCTATGATATTATTGGTCCCAACTCTAATTGGTATTCAGACCTATATTCCTACCTTTATGACCAAATTATGCCTCCAAACCTATCCCACAAACAATATAAATCCTTTATATACCATGCCCAACATTATACCTTACTTAGATCAACCCTACATTGACATAGTTTTTATGGAACTCTGCTTCATTGTTTAACTTTGATAAAATCTAAATTATCATTATGGGAAGTTCATGAAGGAGTACATGGTGCCCACATCAATGGGGTAGTCATGTCCAAAAATATCTTGTGCACTGGTTATTATTAGCCAATGATGGATGCAGATGTAGTTGCATATGTAAAAATATGTGATAAATGTCAACAACATGCTAATCTAATTCATGCCCCAGCCAAGATGTTGAAACCAATGATTACACCATGGCCATTTTATACATGGGGCCTTGATATCATTAAGAATATAAACCCCCCCTCATCTGATGGCCATAAACACATTCTTACCACCATAGAATATTTGACTAAGTGGGTTGAAACTATATCCCTCACTTATGAGACTAGAAAGAAAATTTCCAAATTCATCTTCAACCATCTCATTTTTCACTATGGTATTCCCTCCAACATTATATCTAATAATGGAAGATCATTAAAAAAATAGGGATACTAAATCATAATGTGTTAAATATAATATTAAATAACATTTTTCCATGGCATATTACCTACAAGGTACTGGTCAAGTAGAAGCATCTAACAAAACTATTATCAACATCTTTAAAAATATTGTCAATGATGTTGGCCATGATTAACACCTTTAAATATTTTGATCCTTCTGGGCATACCACAACAATCACCACACTCTAATAGGGGCCACTCCATACTCACTTTTTTATGTCACTAAGGCTATTATTCCCATTGAGGTTGAGTTACCTTCTTTGTGCATCTCTTTGAAACATATCCTAGATAATGAAGACTATCGAGTATCTTGCCTAAAAGAGTTAGAGTTACTTGAAGATAAATGTTTGGTTGTCGTTAACAACTTGAAATCATATCAAAACTAACTTCATGGTAAATTTAATGAACACATGAAGCATAGATAATTTACACTTGGTGATCTTGTCCTTAAAGAAAACCAAAAGAATACCATGGTCGAGAAGAAATGCAAAGGTAAGTTTAAACCCAATAGGTAGGTCCTTTAATCATTATTGTAAACTATGGTGCTAGAGCATACAAGCTTGGTACACTAGATGAGGATGAACTTGATGAGCCAATGAACATTATACATCTTAAATTTTACTTCACTTAAGAGACCTGATGTATTGTCTATGATGCCTATTTCAAATTGTACCATAATATCAACCATCTAATCACTTTTTAATTCTATCATTATATTATACCCTTCCATTTATATCGACCGATTTATTTTTCCACCTCCCTACCAAGCTCATTTGACCTTAGTTCCATAGATGCTTTTAGCATGAAGATTTAGATCAATATTAATAGTTATTTCAAGTATTCCAGATAGAAGTCATATTTTTGGAGTAGTATGATAGTGGTTTGGTAGTTGCATCCTCCATTTCTTATTTTATTTTATACCACATGTGCTTGATTAAACCGCCTTTGGGCAAATTAGTGTCCCAACATCTGTTACTATTATAACTACTTATGGGAAAATTAGTATCATTGACTTATTTTAGTGTTTCCTATTTATAACCACCTATGGGCAAACTAGGGGTAACACTAGTTTATCATGCCTTGAAGTACCAACTTGCCATTCCTATGTCATGCTATGCCATTTGCCAATTTTTCCAATTTTGTTTGAATTAGCTGCTACACTAGTCAGATTCCTCTACTGAAAGGTGGAACTATAGTGACTTTAGGTCCCATCTTAGGACTATGTAGGAAGTTCTCAATTCATAATGAGTCAATTCAGTTACCCCTTAGCCATGCTTTTGACATTTTTCAAGCAATTTAAGTTTGGATGCTCTCACCATTTTTTAATCAACCTAAGCCATGTTGTCACCATTTTTTGAGCACTTATTAAGTTTAAATGCTCTCAAAATTTTGTGAACTTGGATAATTTTAGTATCTATTCATTCTCTATTGAGTTGAGATGCTCTAAAAATTCAAAAAACATATGTAAAACCATTTTATAAAAACCAAAAAATAAGGACCACTTATTTGTCTTAAGGATTCTAGGAACCCTTACTAAGTCAAAATAAACCACTTGTCATTTAGTTTACCCATCCTTTTGGCCTTCTATCCCACATTCTTGCTATTTTTTGAACCCATTCCCATATTCTTCTATAAAATTCATCATATTTATTCTTATCATCATTTTTATTCTATCATATTTCCTGGGACAATTACATTTGGCCTAAAGTTTTTATTGGATCTTACATCCATTGAACTATGTAGGCAACATCCACATGCCTAGTACATCTGGAGATAGCTCGACCACCCCTTTCCTTTTCTTTTATTCCCCCATTTTACTTGCTTGTTTTTAATATCTTCTCATCTAGCGGCAATGTTTGTCATCTTATTTATGTTGTGTTGATTTTACTAACATTGTCATTAACCATTGTTTGTTTTTTTCTTCATTTTGTTTTGTTTTTTTGGTGTTTTATTTTGTTTATTCATTTGATTTCATGTTGTGCCTTGATTCAGTCTATGTGTATTCACTGGGTGATATCTTGTCCATTATTCTTAAATCCATCTATATTCATATGTTAACATTGTCATCATGATTTTTATGATTAGTGAATTGATTTCCATTAAGTACTAGATCATGTGTCAATCCATATACATATTTCATCCTAGTTATCATGGTGTTCTATCATGATGCCTACCATTACATGTTACATCAAAAAGTATCTTGAGGAGTCTCTACAATGATACAACAATGATATATTTCTTTGGCACCAATAATAGTCTTGATCTACTCTAAATCATATCCTACACATAGTAATTAAATAAAGAAATAATTTTCCTCCATGTTGTTTCAGACAAGCATCTTCATACTCACAGATTGTAATTCATCTTTATCCTTTGTATCAATTTACCATCATCTTCCATATGATGTTTTTCATAATCAAGATACTAATGATTATAACCACCTTTGGTCAAATCATTGTACACCATCCCACTTGTATTACCAATGATTCTAACCAGCTTTGCGTAAATCATTGTGTTTCCATCCATTTAAATGTTGGTTATTATAACCACCTTTGGGTAGATCATTCACTTTCTTCTACCCAATTGGGGTATGCTTTTATCCTACTAATGATTATAATTGTCTGTGGGTAAAACATTATTTTTCCTTTTACTGATTATAACCACTGTTATCACTCTAGAGTGTACCCTAATTGAATATGTGCAAGCACGCCCTCACTCTAGCTAATACAATGGGAACTTCTTAGAGTGTGTGTGACTCTTATGATGAGAAGAACCTCCAAAGAGGGTTGGTTTTCTTAAGATTTATCAATTAAATCTGATCTACTATGATTTTTAGGATAAAAAGGGAGAAAGAATTTGAAATTAAAATCTTATCTAATGGGGTGATGCACTTGAATGGTTCCTATTCTCTGAAAGCTATTAAAATTAAGGCACACATATAAATCAATAATAATTCTTCAAATTGCTCCTAAACATAAATATTTTAGATGAAGGATTGAAAAGATTTTGGGTTGCAAAAATTCTATTTCTATCTCTTAAAATGACCTATAGAGGATGAGATATTCACATTAGGTGTGGAAAGGACCTAAAAAAATCTAAGTAGATACCACTTGTAAGTTGGTACATAGTCAAAATACACTCTATTCTTTGTCAAAACTCATATGCAAAATAAAAATATCTTTTATTGATGTATGGTCCAAATTATAATTTATTCTTCAGCTCTAAAAATTATGCCATAATGGATTGAAAAGCCAATATATAAGTCTTAAAAGCTAATAAAATCTTAAGTGGAGTTGATTTACATAAGTAATAGTCTTCTTTAATTAAATAAAGATTAAAATCTTTTACAATTATTTAATCAACTCCCTTTTACAATATTTAGAAAACTCCTTTTTACAATATTAGCTTTTTCTCTCAAAGCATGCATGCACTCTCAAAATTTATCATGGAAAATAGGTGGGCCCATATTGATAACAACTCAAGTACATTTTGACTTCAAAACTAAATACAATAGTCTTCAAAAATCTTTTAATTTTCTTATTTTTCAAGAAATCCATTTTCTTATTGAAATAAGAAATGGTGGGCCCCATTAACGTGGTCAACTCTCTTTAAATGTAATCAATGCCATTATTTGGTGTATATCTCAACTTGAACTGATCTTTAATTATTTTAATATCATTCTTTAAATTATAATAAAGGAATATTGTATGATGTTGGTCAACTAGTCAATTGAAGCTTTGATTGGAAGTTCAAGGCTAGTTAACTCCACTTGGCTCCTCGCATAACATAGAATTTATACATACATACATACATATATATATATATATATATATATATGAATTTACATAATAATGTCAGATATGGCATTTGGTAACTCCAAAATTAATTCATTTTATATATTTTCAATGTCATTTGTTACTTGTTTGATTGACCAATTAGGCCTAATAGACTATCTTCTTACATTTGGACTCCATTAAACCTACAATAATAAGCCATGAAACTTGAAAAAAAAATTATACCTGTATAAACTTTATTCATCATCAAATATGTGATTTTGGTATGAAAACCTTCACCATTCAGTCAACAGGGTTGACTAGACCTATTTTGCTCCATTTTTGTGCAAATTGACCATTCTGATCGAGCTAGTTGGGACACTTTTGGGATGATTTATGATCAAAGTAATATTTTAAGATGAATAAAAATTCCTAATATTTGAGCTCAATTTACTATATTCCATTGATCTGTCTTACAATTCATTTTACATGCCTTCTTCCACAAAAAATATGATTTTTTCCCTCATCTACATAGCTCTATGCATAAAATTTACATTTATGGAATATTATCTAAGTTTAATTTATATTTTTAAAAAAAATAGGTTGATCCATGATGACTTGATGGAAATAAAATCCTCTTTTCTCAAAACTAGATTTTTTAGGGTTTAAGTAGGCTTTGAAGCTGAATCTTTAAAATGATGATTCATGAAGTAAATACCAAAATATTTAAATTAATGTGTATAAAATTTACCTCCATAACATCCTAGAAAATATTATGTTTCCATTCCAAATATATGAAAAGTTATCACGTGGAGAAATTTGCTTGTGGGGTTTTGACTTCATTTTGAACTACCTACACTCTTAACGATTGTTCATAAAGCATAGACCCTCAACTCATATCAATTTTTTATTAATTATAATTTAATATGGTTAATCAAATCATACTAAAATATTTTTTTCAAAATACACATGTGGTGAAAGATTCAAGCATCTGAACATGAGGCTTGGAAGGGTGCCTAGAACTATAAAAAGTGAAAAAATCACCAAAATGAAAATAAATCTTCACCTACCTTCCAATTCATAAAACCATCATCATAGGTTCTATACCATTCTATTAAAATACTTTAAAATCACATTTTTATTCAAAATTCAAAACACCCCTTTTTGGCCTATATGCCTATTTGATTGTAAAAGCCTGTATGAGCACAGTTCGCTTAAAATTTAGATGTTTTAAACTATTTAAAAGTTTTATTATGATTTAAAAACATCATCCTATTATTTTTAAACTTTTAGCTGGGTTTATAAACCTTTGGGGCACTCCAGAATGATGTCTGCTTTAATGGTGATCTCCAACAAACATGCTAAGGATTGTTACAATCTCCACTCATCTAATGGCCATGAAATGTTTTCATAATGTTCTCCAAATAATTATGACCTTGTGAAAAAAAATTTATGTCCTTAAACCACATGTAGCTCCTATAAATTTCATTTTTTCTCTTAAAATTGATCTTTATGCATGGATTATCTGCATATTTGAACTTAAAAATGCTATTTTGAAATGATAATGATCCATTTAAAATCCATTTTTGAATTTTTTTTACCAAAATTAATAATTTTAGGCCATAATTCCTTAGTTTAATAAGATTTAAAAGGTTATGACAAATTTTAGGAAAGTTTTGTATGATAAGGGTAGCAATTTAACCATGAAAAGCCAAATTACTAACAACCACCTTTGGGAAAATTAGTCTCTTGTTACCCTAATACTTTTTCAATGATTATAACCACCTTTGGGAAAATCATTACCTTTTTATCCTACCTATGCTAATGATTATAACCATCTATAAGAAAATCATCCTCTTTATCTACCTTAACCAGGGTAGCTCTATATGCCACTGATTATAACCACCTCTAGGCAAATTAGTTCCTTCCACCCCATTCCATTTGTTTGGTCCAATCATTTCCTTCTTTTGAGGTATCATTTTCCTACCCCTTTGCCAATTTATCCCTCAAGGGGGTACTATATAATTCATCCATTACCATTAAATTCATAAGCATAGAGGACCTTTTCATTCTTTGAGAAGATGTTAGTGTGTTTATAGCTTGAAACACCTTCCCAAACAAGGGAAAACTATATATACCTAAAATTGGTAACTAATGGATTTAACTAGAATTCAAACCAGTTCTCACCAACCATTACAAATTAATCCTTAAAATCACTAAACTTCCCAATTTTTTTTGTGCATAAATCATCAAATCTTAGAATCATATTGAGACATTCCTAATTAAGGTACCCTACTATAATCAACAAAAACCTCTCATGGATTCATCTCTAATCAACCTGTAGCACATAACATGCAATTTGGCCTATCAACCTATTAAGTGGGGAAAGTGCACACATGAAATTAAATCAAACCTTAGAAATGCTAAAAAATCCTAAGCATAATCAACTAAAATGCTAAACCTAATTAAATGCCTAGTTGAATTATCCATGTGAAATTAATGAAATCCTAAAAAAAAAATTCAAAAATCAAGAATATCCTAACTTTTCATGATAACATTTTGTGAGTTGTCAAGCCTTTGCAAATATCCTAAAATATCTCACCCATGCCTATTCATTTCAAATCATTAGCTTTTGACACCTTTTAACTCTATTGAGGTTAATTAATTCACTTAGGTTAGGTTAGAACTCATTCCATGTTTAAACTACACCTTAACTCACTTTGAGTTGGGGTTAATTCTTAAGCCTATAAACACAAGCATTTGCCTCTTCATTTGGAGACCTTGAACATAGTAAAGTTATAATGTAGGGTTTGGTACATGATTCAAATCTATATTGTTATAATTCCAAAATCATAATCCAAAGCCAATATCAATCCATAAGCCATGGTACCAAGGAAAGAAGGAGATAGCCAACCTCCATTTCCAAAGACTCTCTGAGCACATGTCGAGGAAGCCACACAATGAATATTTTGGAGCATTCAAATAAGGTAAGGAATGTTTCATTCTTTGCATTTTAGTTGTGTTTTCAATTGGTTTTATTCATGATGCTCCCCCTTTGATCTTGGTAAGTGTTATAATGTTATTGCATTTTTATTTAAGTTTTATTACTTGTTCTAACACTTTATCTAACCTCCCTTTTTTAATTCTTTGATCACATTAGCATCTAATTACCACTTTTAGGTGATTACATCCCCCCCTTTATACTAGTAATACAACAAATCAAAATGACTTGTGTAAATAAAAAATAAGTGTACTTAGACTTACCTTGGAATTAAAGCCCATGTAGCTTAGTTTGATTATGTGAATATGGGTTTGTGTATGTGGAACATGATCCAAATCAATGTCATACAATGAAACATGAAAAAATTAGTCCTTACTTAAGAGTTGATCAAAATCAAAAGACTATACTGAAATAATGTAACTGAGTAAATTTGAGTAAAGAGAGAGGAAAGGAACAAATACACCTCATTAGGTACAGAAACTAATGAATGAACCTAGTGACAACCTATGTGTGTGAGTGAACATAGTGATCATATCATTGAATAATTTGAACTGAGTCAGCTTTCTCAATCCTCTTATGGGTCGCTCAAGAACTCAATTCAATTTTGACTCCCTCATTACCCACCCATGCTCAATAGATCCTAATCTCTATGAATAGCTTGAAAAAGGTTATAAGTGTGTCTAACCCTCTCATTTAGGTGGCTCAAGAACTCAAGTAAGCTATGACTCCATCATTTCCCACCTATGTGAAGTATATGCATCTATAACTGTACTATGCAAAGTGATGAAAGCATCTAAGTAAATATAACTATGTATTCATCTCTATGGCCACTCAGGTATATTAGGTAGCTTTGGGCCACTAGAGAATGTTAACTACTATAAATATAATAAGGCATGAATCTAGTGATAGCCTGGAATGTGATATCAAGTGTATACAACATAGAGAATGACAAGGAGTTTTCCATTCCATCTAATCAACCTATGTGTAACTAAGTATATGGAAACTAATGTGCTATGAACATGCCCCCAATTTGGTATCTAAGTAAACTAAATCTAAACTATGTAGTAGTTAAATTTGTGTAACTAAACTAAATGTGGGAATGATCATTCCATGTATGATGCCTAAAATTTGAGAAAATGGTATAAATCTAAGTTGAAATGGTTGAATCTAAGCTCAATTTGAATATAACTATCAAACATATGAATGTATCTATGCAAATATTTACTTTACCTAGTGTACTAGTCTGAATGATTTGGACTATCCTGAAGTTGGGGATACTAGATAGTAGTGCCATGTATTGGACAATAGCACCCTATGGTACTAGTGTCCCAATCTGGATACTAATGTCTGACTTATCTAATTTATGAGTGATTCAAATTGAATTATTAGTCTCTATACTATTTTGTGTCTACCTTGAGTCTAATGTCTGAAACTGAGCCTATGTTTTGAAATGTATCTATGCATAGAAATGCAAGACCCTGATCTCTATGACAAACCCTTATGAATTCCCCCTCTTTTTAGGGTAGTTGTGAAACTTGTGTAAGTACTACCCTCTAAAGAAGTATTTCTAAAAAAATTGTTATTAGAAAATGTGCATGATATTCCAATATAATGTAAAAACATAACATCAAAATGTAAATGTATCTTAGTATAAGCAGGTAATGTAAGATGTGTATGCAATGAGAAATGTAAAAAATCTACAAATTAATCCTAACTTAGAAAAGATAAATCCTACTACACTTTTTATTGTTAATATATTAGATATTCAGGGTCATGACCAAGATGGATCCACTAGACCTAGCCAAGGGATCTCTTACCATAATAATATCACTAGGGAGGGTTCCAAAAGCTCCAATCAAGAAAAAATATGAAATAACCCTAACTAGGTCTTATGTTTTCATATTCACTAAATTAATAAGTAAAGTAAAAGTCTAATCTAACACTCACCAAAGTTTGTGGTGCAAAATCAGGGTAGTAAACATAAAATTAAATATGTATAGGAGACATATTCTCATTTCAATGTATATGGAATCCTAATGCATGAAAGATAAGTACAAATGCATATTTATCTACTCTTACAAAGGAATAAAAAAGTTAGGAATACTTACATTTGAAGGTGAACCCATTGAGCCTCAATATTTCCCTTGGCCAAAGTGTTTTGCAATGGTTTTTTGTTGTATATAAGGATGAAAAGAATAAATCAGCTCTAGGAGACACAAACTATAAATGCATCTAAAAGACTTCTCCACAAGATAAGATCCATATCTACAAAGAAAGTATGAAACCATAATCTTGTTCCTCAAGTATAATGGTGGATAAGTAGATTTCAAGTATATCTTACTTCTTCTCTTTTTGTAGAAATGATGAAATGGATATGTTTATATAGGAAGTTCTAACCTTAATCCTTTCCAAAATTTTAAGTTGACAAGGTTGACCCAGTCTACCTAGTATCATTATTGACAAAAATAAATTAGGTTACAGACTAAGTCAGCCAAGGGCCAACCTAGACCCTAATAAGTTTTATCAATTAGAGTATAAGATTAATGGGGCTAACAGTGTAATGTAAACCATCAAAAAGGGTTTTAGGTTAGGGAAGGGATATTAAATGTGGAAAATGATTAGAGGAAGGTGAAAAATAAGAGGCAAAACTTAAGGGAATGGTTTTAGGAGTCAGATGTGTGGATAAAAAGTGGTAATAAAGGACAATAATCTTTTGAAGCACTAATGGTTTGCCTACCCCTTTCCTGGTGTACCCTTAAAGGCATGCACTTAGAGAGATTGAGACTTGATGGGTTCCTAAAAGATAGAGAGAATTAGTAATTGATAAAGTTTGAAAATATTATGTGTATACATATTCCCCACTTAAATCTCATCATATGTCATGTAGGTATAATAGGGAATGGTGCTTTAGGAAAAGAACATAGTGACACATAATGCTGAAGTTGAATAAAGTGTAGTAAGGAGCAAATGAGATAAATGAAATGATAGAATTGGAAAATGCATACCTTTACTTACCTTAGTGTTATAAATAAATAAGGAGATACAAGAAATGTGAAGGTATCTAATGTGAGGAACATTTGGATATCTTGTAGAGATGAGTGATAAAGAGCAAAAATTTGAAATTTTTGCAATATAAACATATAATAGTTGAAAAGATTCTTTACAATGTCAAGAGTCCATAACTTTTTAAGATTTGGAAAAAGAGGTAATAGCAACACAGATATGATCAAAATAAAAAATCTAATAGTGAATATCTAAAGGATAAATAATTTTGAATAGTAAATATAAATAGGGTGAAAAATAATTCATTTGGTGTTTTTACTATTCTGATAAAATAGAGCTTTTATAGACCTAGTGAGAGACCAAAGAGCCAAGATTGTGAGGATATGATACATGAGATAGGGAGGATGCATAGCGACTACAACAAGTGCAACATAAGTAAGCAACTAAAAATTTTGAATTTTTGAAATTTTTATTTAAAATTGAGTGAATTATAGAAAATTTACTGGTAGAAAATATATAGGCACTGGAATGAACCTTATGAAATTTTTATGGACATTAGGAGTCAAACAGGGTATTGGGTAGAAAGGAATCAGACCAATAAATGTTTAAGGCATTTATGATAATTGGTAAAAAAGTCATCATTATGGATGAATAGAGTTGACCAGGTCAACTTAGTCTATAGAGGGCAAGAATACCATCAAGTTGACTACATAGTAGTAGTTTGATTTAGTTGGCTAAATAAGGGAGTTGACTATGTATTAATTGGTTGACGTAGTTGTTTCTAAAGTGGTCTATGTAGTACTACAAAGTATAAAGGAGGTTGACTTAGTAATATAGACTAAAGGGTGGTTGACTTAATATTGAAGATGCTGATCTATTATAAATTTGATAGGGCTAATTTAATATCCCTAATGAAGTATAGGGTCAATTTAGTATTTAATAGGTTAATTTGGTATAAAATGAACAAACCAAATCAAACCTGATGAATTGTGTGAAATTTGTAAGAATGTATTTTGATTAGAAATGACATGGAAATCTAATAAATTTTTATTGTTTAATATTTTTAAGGGATTATAGAGATATTGGAAATTGATTGATATATCATGGCTACCATATTTTCTATAGAAGTTCATAGATGAATGGTTGTACTAGGTTTGGTAGGTATCATGGAGATGAGATGCATCCCACTAAGTTTTCATCTCGTTATCATGTTCCTTAGAGTATGGAATTAGTTGACCAACACATTTTGATGGGTGGTATATGGGGATACCATAGAGGTGGGCATCACACTGGAGGACATCCATGCATTGTTTAGACTACCTATAAGAGGGAAATTAGTGATCATAGGGACACTGATTGATCTGGAGAAGAGATGAGCACTAGCCAGGTGGGAGACATCTTCAAATAGGATATACCTAGGGTTGAGGGTTAGTTATTTAGTGTGTATATCATTCAGATTTTGGATATCTAAAAGGCTATGATCATACTTGTGATAGCATAAGTGTTGTATCATAAGTTAAATGTAAATGTACCGCTATATACAATAGCCTTCTACTAGTCCATTATGGACTAGGGAATGTTATATGATTTTGGGTCTATCATCTGGGTCTAGCTCATGCATGATATGTATGGGATGTTATCCAGAGGGAAAAATACCATGGGACTAGTGGTTTTGCTTAACACATGGATATATGAGAGGTTCTTCATATATTAGCAAATTGGGTTACCCCATGTAATTTAGGTTGCCTCAAGTAATAAGATGGAGATAAGACTAGGTATTATAGTTCATGCCCCACATTATAACAATGTAAATGATCACACAAGGGGAGATTGTGTGATATCCATACACACATATTGCTATTATTTGGACTAGTTGGATGATTATGGTGCTAGGGTTGGCTCGAGTGTGGATCATAGGCCACTATACTTGGTGGGTAAAGCCACAACTATTAGCCACTTGCCAAGGAATTTTAGACACTCACACATAATAAATCATCTAATAGTTCCTTATTTTTAGGCATGGCATGCTAGAGTGATGAGGGGGAGAGGAGGAGGAGAACCAATTGAGAGATCAGTGATCACATCGTAACATGTGAGACCATAGACTGGTTAATCATGACAACCAATAGCAAAGGGAGGAGAAGACATCGATTTTGATGTAGGGGTGTAGTAAGTACCAAAGTAGGCACTAAAAAAAGAGAATTAGTGACCACCTTAGACATATCATAGATGGAGGTGCCATCAATGATATTGAGATTAGATGAGGGTGGTCACACAAGATGACCTAACATTTGGCCTAGGATAGAGCTGGTTGATAGAGGCACCTCTGAGGAAAGGCTCATGGCATGCATGAGTATTGACTCTTAGATTTGTATTAATAAGGAGGTGACCCATGTATGAGGTGATTAGGACATGGGTAGATGGAAAGACCATGTTTAGTAGGTAGGTCTATGGGGTGATGGTGGTTGGTAACACTGGCACTGGTATGAAATGTTACAATTTTCCATTTTTAACATAGAATACTAGTTATATGTGATTTTAGGTAGATATATAGATTTTGAGATATATAATTGATCTAATATCTATCTAGTTTTGGTTTTGTAGATCTTATGATAGAGGACGTTAGATGGGTATCCCTAGTCATGGTGGTGCACCATGATATTTTGGATGAGGTGTTGACACCATATGATCCCACCATGTTAGATGATCTTGTGGTACCATCTACCCTAGCTAAGGTAGGATGGTTTAGACTAGTGGGGGAGGACATGAGGTAGATATAACCATGTGGGTATGGATTACAACCAATGACAAGGGTGGGAGTAGGAAAGTCATAGGCTTGGTAAGCCCTAACTTAGGAGAGTGTTACACACATGGCTACTATGATCTAGCTTGGACAGGTACAAGCCTAGGTGGCCAACCTACATTGATAGGTAGTAGGGTTAAGATCTTTGACTATCTCATTACAACACATTATGTAGAGGGGATAGTCTAAAGCATATATGGGAAGTGTGGTTGTAACATGAGATAGGCATGATGGATCCTAGTTGTATACTTGGAATGATGTATTTTTGTATTTTATACCATTGTATTGTATAAACACATGATATATAGAGATATATTGTTTGATAATTGTATTTGATCTCATGTGTTGAATTTGATTGTGGTTTTTGATGTAAAGATATATTTATTTTGATCACACGTATTTTTATTTTGTTGTATATGTTATGGTAAATATATGTGGAGTGTTTCATTTTCTATCATTATGTAATACACATGCATGGTTAAAAACAAATAGGTAAAAAGGACTTGGAAAAATATAACTAATCATAAAAAATGTATTGCACACTATATTATGATGGGAAATGTGTAATAACAAAACATGACTAAGTATAATAAACCAAAAAAGGGTAAACAAGAGAACAAAATGTTTTTTAACCATGAAAAAGATTGGAACCAAATTAAAATAAGTAAAAGCACACTATATCACATTGAGAAGTATGAAAATAATGTAATAAAATGGAAAGCATATAAAAGACAAGTGGAATAAAAATAAAAATAATTAAGTTAATCAATCATACTAAATCACATTGGGAAGTATAAAAGAGAAACAAAATTGTCCAAATGAACTTAAATTGATCACACTAATTCAAGTTGGGAAGTATAAAAAAATTAAGATAAGTGGTTGTATTCTTACACGAAATCAGAAAATAAGAATATAAAAGTGAAAGATCAATGAATTAATCATAAAACATACTATATCAATATGGGAAGCATGTTAATTACATGTAATTTATAATCAATCATGACTTTTCTCGAATTTGACACATGTAATTTCACTGTGACTTGGGTGTTGGAAACTTTTGTGAGGAAGGCCAGATTTTATCCATGGTCTTACACTTCAACTCATAAAGGGTACACTAGTGAGGTGGAAAAAACTAAAATAAAAAAAAGTTAAAGGGGATGTATGTAATGGTAATGTAAAAATTTGGTAATTTGTGAAGAATCCTAGTACTATCTAAGGTCTTACACTGCAACTCACAAATGGGATCCCTAAGGGGAGTGATCAGCAAACAAAATAATATTTATCAAATGGAAATATTAATAGTATAGGGAATTAAATAAGGAATGTAAAAAACACAATTTAGGAATCTTATGATAATACCTTAGGAAACATGAGGCATATTAAGGACATAAAAACCCACTAAGTGACTAGTGACCATTAATATACAAAACATACCCATTTATTATAAGCACAAATATGTGTAGGAAAATAAGCAATGTAAGAAGATCAACTCATGTTATTTATTTTGAAAAATAAAATTAAAATGGACCAAACTTCCCATAATGTGTTCCTCATTTCTTAGGGCATCTTATAAAGCCATCAATTTACTACAAAGATTGAGTACTTGAGTGAGAAAGAAGGTAGCACTAAAATATTTTTTATTTTCCAATTCCAATCTACTAGCCTACCACACCCCAATGGACCTCAACTCTATTATAAGGCCAACTATGGAGTTTGAACTTCAATTAAAAAAAGGAGATGTGCTTAGAATCACATCTTTTAGTGTGATTGGACTTTTAGAATGTTTAATGTTGCCTTTTGTTAAAATGATATGGCTTTTAAATTTTTAAGGCTTGTAAGATTCCTCATCTATATGGACTTAGAATTATCAATTTTTAGAGGTAAAGTGATAGACATGAATGAGATTTAGGCTTTGGATAAAGTAAATTAAGTATCCAAAGATATGATTGACTAAAACACTTAGGCTTACTTATGAACTAGCATGTTATCTCAAGTTTCAACCATGTGTATGCTTAGTTTGTGAAAGGAAATAATGTAAATAAAGGGAGATCCAAGATAGACAATTAAAAGGATATTTATCATGAGATGACTTATTTGTTAATTGATTACATGGTAAAGAAGGAATGACTAAGTAGAGAAAGTTTTATATAACTAAGTCACAGTAATGACTATCTATGTTTATTGAAACAAGGTAGAAAACAATCATGAGAAAAAATAAGATATCCATAGAAAAATAATTCATGGAGAAAAATTATGTAATCATGAAAAATAATCCTTAAGAGAACATAAGGAAGAAAATGACACCATAAACAATAAGTAGTGTGAAACATAATTAATCATGTGAGATAAAGAAGAATTTGACACAATGTTAAAATTATATAAGATAAAATGTAAATTCTGAGCACACGTCTAATTCAAATGAATAAATAAATGAAATAACACCATGTTGTGTCCATAACTACTAGTATATTAGTCCACACATATTATCCATAGCATCTAGTAATTCTCTATGAAACTGAACTCTAACTATAGTGAGGGTCTCATCAATCGTTATAAAAAGTTGAGAAAATACTTCACATCGAATATCCTCTATGAAAAATGTATGCATGCCTAAAAGATCATGATCATGAGGACTATCATTTATAGGATACTTAGGATAAGGAATAAGAGTGGACTATATGGGAGATGAAGGGGTCACCACTGGAGAATGGAACACAGGTGGAGGAGAATCCATGAGTGAGGGAATCATGGGTGGAGAAACTATAGGTGGAGAAGGAACCATAGGTGGAGAATCCATAGGGGAAGAAGGGGGAGCATTCTTGTGAGGGAAACCTATGGGAGGAAGGGTAGTAGGTGTAATAATGGTCATGAAGTAATCCTTTAGATGCTGCTAAAGGATTTGGAAATGATTAATGTGATGAGTACCACATTTGTGTCATAGACAATATACCTCTCCATATTAGGTAATATATTCAAATAATACTTTTAGGAGAGGTATAGCCTCGTTTTTGGGTTGAGGAAGAGTGGTACGCAAGTTGTATATAAATTGTCACATCTTATGATAATGCATGGAAGAATGATTATCTTTATTGTGGAAGCAATGGATATGCATGTTAGTAGATTTTGCAAGTGTACTAACAAAGGGAGTGGAAATGGAAATTAGGGAAGGCTAGTGTAGTGAACAGTCTCTAGTCCAATGACAATCAACTCTATAAATATCATAATATGGTTTATTGTCCTATTTGTTGGGTAAAGGAACAAGCTATGATAAAGGGAGAAAACCATCACCAAGGGAAGGTGGAGATGGTAGAGAGATTGGATGTGGCTTGATTGAAGGATCAATAGGATCATGAATAGGAAAAGACTTAGCTAGAGAGGAAGTGGGAATAAGATCCAAACTAGGCTCAAATGAAAAAGGGGAAAGATGCATAAAAGGCTAACATATAGTCATAAGCATCTCAGGTGCAAGTTGGTTATAGGGATACCAATATCTAGTAAAGTGACAGGAACTAGTCATAGCATGATCCATAAGCATGCTCCTATAGTTTATTCAAAAACTAGAAGTGTGCACACCATCTCTACCCTACAAACAAGAGTAAAAATTCTAAAATTAGGAATCATATAGAACAAAATGAGATAAGATATTTGGAAATATTAAAATAAAGAAGAATGATAACTAATTATTTTAGCATCTTGGGCCTGAATAAGACCTCCTAAAAATGGGTCATCTAAGGTATAACCATCATCATAGTTAGGTGTGTGAAGATAAATGGCATAGGTAGGGATGACCTTGTCATCAGATGTTGTGTGATGAATATATTTCCATGTCTTAGTTAAGACAATGGGTATATCATCACTAATTGGTTGATGGGAACATAGATTCACATAAGGTGGAAGCTAATAAATGAGATGAGGAAAGATATAATATGTTTTTATCTTGAGATTGATCTCATTAGGCTCATATATATCTAAATTTAAGAGGTTAGGTGGTATATTCTTGATGAGTTTGGGGTGGCCATGGTAACCTCACATAGATTTGATAGGGAAGTTAAATAGTTAAGATTCATGAAATGGAACACTTAGAAAGGGTTCAAGGGTTATAATTTTGAATACACCACCATCTTGTAGTTATTCAAAATTCCAAGGGTTAGTATCACCTTAAATCCTATATATTTCACCATTGTAAGTAAATTTGACACATTTGTAGGTAGAAAAGGCAACTACTCTCAAGCAATGAGTCCATGGCCTACCAAGTAATATGTTATAAGATATATTAAAATTGAATATCATTACCTTCACTCAAATAGTGACAAGTGGAATGGTGAAAGGGAGCCACACACAACCTAGGAGAGGTATTTTACTTTGGTCATAGACTTGACATGCATTCCATATAGACTTAATATTACATTCAAAATATCTAAGGGTTATAATAAAATTGAGAGAGGAAACAAAAGTACCTAAACCATCATCAATCAAGTCATGTTTGACTTAGATATCACCAATTTTGACACTAATAAAAAGGAGAGGGTCATCTACATGAAGTAGAATCACATTGAGAATAATAGAAGCAAAGGTGAATTTGAGGGAGAGAGAAGTTTCTAATGTTTGGTCAAAATGGATGGACATCTCTTCACACTATTTTGAAATGATATCTTTTGATCAAAATAAGGTGGATTCACATCTTCTGATCTAGAGAAGTCCACATAATTTTGAGAAATGGGATTGATATGGGAGTTTAGTAAGTTCCATGATAGGATCTGATCCATCATAAACCATAAGGGGATGGTTGGAAAGAGGTGAATAGTTTTTAAGGAGTTCCTTAGAAGGAGTAGAAGTGCAAGTAAATTTATGTTGATAAGATGTGGGAGGTTTAATTGGAGGACAATTTTATTGATTGTCTTGAAAGGATAGGTAGTTGATGTAGGTTTGGTTTGAGATAAATATGAAGAAGTGGTAGTAGATAGTTGAGTATAATTGGTGATAAGTAAATAGATTTAAGGAGTTGTATAAATGGTATGAGAATTTGGATCTAATGAAAGTATTGGAATTGTTTCATCAAATGATATAAGGTCTTCTTTCCCTAACTCTGTTAAGTGAGATAGGAAAGAATCTTAGATAACATGAAAAGTGTGAGACAATTGGTGAGTATGGGTGGAATGAGAATCATTTAAGTCAACTAAACTTCTCATATTAGTCATGTTAACTACATTCTATTTTGGATTTGGGTCTATAATACTATCAATGTTATTGGTAGAAGGAGTAGGATTATCATTATTGTCTTGGTTATTTGGAAGAGGGTCTTTGTAAATGGCCAAATAAGCATTAGCTTGGTTTAAAGCTTGAGTTGTATCTTGTCTTTCATGGGATTTAAAGGAAATTCCATATGATTGTTGACATTTACGAATGATATAATCATGATCAAAATTTGGACTAAAGAGGAAATTCATAGCTAAGTTACATAATTGCTTACAAGTCTCATGAGAATGACCCCAACTAGAATGAAGCCAATATAATTTATTTAGATCATACCAGGATTTTATGGGATGAGTGAGATCAAGATCTCTTAGAAGAGGCCTTGGGAGATGATTTTGTAACTCCACTAAGGGTAAAGGTTTATATATAATGATTTTACCTTTCAAATAGAAATGAGGATTAGGGATGTGGTTTTGAGGGGAAGCTTGTTCCAAAGCTTGGTTGGGAACAATAACTTGAATATTATGAATGGTATCATAAGAATCAATGACACCATCATTAGTATCTTGAAATTTTTATTTTTTATGGTCATGTGAGTGCCCATAAAAGGTTAGGATGGCTTAAATTGATGCATGAGAAAATATTGGCACTTGGCTTGATCAATGGCCTCTTCTAAAATTTGTGGAGAGAGAGTTTGGACCTAATATTGTAACTTAGGATAAAGAGTGTTGCTAAATAAATAAAATAGGTTATCATATACCATATTTTGTTCACATTTGTTAGACAAGGTATTCCACCATTTGATGAAATCTTGTGCAGTTTCTATCTCAAGTTGATTGCAATTAATAAAATGAGCCAAGGTATTTATAGGGAGATCACTAGTTTGAAACTCTTGTACTATAGCATTAACTAAATCTTCCAAAATAGTGATGGAAAGAGATTTGAGTTTGTTATACCAATCTAAATCATATATAAATATATTTTTCTCTTAGAGCTTGGTAGTCAAAAAAGTGTTTAACTTGACCTAGTATTTCTAGTGGTTTCCTAATATTTTTAAGTTTAGGGTAGGATCAGTTGACCCATTATAAATAATGATATAGGTGATACCTCTTATATCTATTTTATAAATTTTAGGTGTAAGAGTTCATTTCTAATGTGTTTTATTATTTTTTTAACAATAGGAGGTTGAGGGATAAGGTTACCATGGGAATCCTAAAGGGGATGTGGGGGTCATTTTTCTTATGCACTCCCAATGGAACCTATTGAGGGTGATTTTGGAGATGGATAAGATAATTTTTCATTTACATTAGTTGGTTAGAATTACTATCTTGTAAAGCATTTATTTGGTTAAGAGTTTGTAACAAAATTTGATGGGTTTGAGTGGTGTTATTCATAGTATGTGAATCAATGGAATTTGGATTAGTGGCTTGGGTACTACTATGTGTGATGGAATATGTGTTATTAGTAGATTGAGAGGAATTTTTAGTAAATGAAGCACTAGTAGCATGATTTTATTGGGTGGTAAAATATGTACTAGTAGAGGGATGAGAATAAGTAGCACTAGAGTCATGATTACCATGGGTAAATGACGCACGAGTAAAATAATTGAGAAGAATGGGTCTTAGAAGATGCCCACTAGATGTAGAACATGCCATGTTAGTATAGATACCTGGTATGGAGGTGAAGGAAATCAAAGAGGAAGAGGTCATAGTATGAGAAGGGGTCAAAATATAAGGAAGAGGTTAAGAGGCAAAGAAGCTATTGCCCCTAAATCCATGTGAGAATGTGGGGGAAGGTGAATGAGGCTTTTCAGTTTTACCACTTATCATAAGGTGATAAATAGTATAAGGGTATTTTCCTCAATGTTAAGTAAATTCATTAATGAAGAAAATCATTTCCAGATTATATTCTAATTTGGGCTTATATTCTAAGGAGAAGAGGGGGTTATGGATTGAAGATTAATGAGGATGGGTTTTGTAGTTTATAGTGCAAGTGGCTACATGTATATTTATTTCATCTAGGGTATGTTAAAACCTATCAAGGTTGGTAAAGCTCATCATATATATTGATTTCAACTCAGTATTGTCCTCAAATAAGAATTTCATTATCAGAGAGAAAGATTAAGGAAGGCTAAGATGATGCAAAGACAAAAGGGGAAACAAGATATAAAGTCAACAGGTCGACTATGTTCTATAATCTAATAGGTATAGAATAATACATAGTCATATAGGTTGATTATATATTATAGATAGGGGATAAAACAAGTTGATAATGATATAAGTTGTATAGTTCAAGTGTGTTTTGTAACATGACTGGCAGAGAAAGATACAGAGTCGTACTAGTTACCTCTATATTGTAGACTGGGAGACAAATTAAGATTATAAGGATACATAGTTCAATAGGTCAACTATGTATAATTGATAGGGGAAAATATAGTCTGTAAGAGACTATATTGACTAAAATGATAGTGTGCTAAAATAGGGGAAAATATTGCAATATAACTAAAGCAAAAATGAAAGCAACATACAAACAATCCAATCAATGTGAGTGATCCAATTGGGGTACATAACATAAATATTTGCACTAACATTGGATACTAAATTTTTTTACAATACAACATGTAATGATTAGAGATTAAGAAATCAACTAAAAATTAAATTCTAACTATATGGTCATCTTGAGTGCTATTAGATTATTATAAAGTATTGTTTTAAGTGTGAAAAGATAGGTGGCTAAAAATAGGGAACTAAAAATCAATCTATGGATGGTTTCAAGATGTTTAATCTAAAAGGGATAGATGTTGGTAATGGTATTGGATTTGTAATGGGGCCTACCCCCTCACTTCATAATCCTACATTGATAAGGGTGTTAGGTGATTTACCAATATATACCATTAACCACATATTTATACTTGGCCAGAAAACCATGTCAAATTCCCCCTTGGTGATTAAATGCAAGTAGATAGGCCTTGTGAAGACAAGTGTTTAATAAAATTTTGAATATTATTTTGATTTGGTAGTGTGTGAAATTTATTATAATAGTGTAACTAAATGGTAATTTGAAAAACCACTTATTTAGACTATGTGAGTTACTATAAGCATACAAACTACTAAAAAGGAAAAGTGAAATAATTACTAGAAAATAGTTGTTTTTTCCTTGATTTGATAATAATATAGAGTCAATTCAAGTGACACTATATGTAAATATTATAGAACAAATTTAATTGGGTTACTACTATTTTGTGAAAGCAATGTCTTTAAGAATAGAATCAAAAATGTCGACTATGTCTCTTAGATAGAAGATAGGCTACAGAACTAAGTCAACCAGGTCAAGTTAGTTGGATGTAGGTTTACAGTTTTAAAGGCTAATAAATTGTGTAAAATATAACTAAATAAATTATTGAAATGATAGAGAAAGTAAAAAGATTAACCTTGGTGGGATTAAAGATGGTTAAGATTATAAATTTTATGCTAAAATTCCTTAGTTATTTCTTTCAAATTTTACACACTAAATTGACTATTTCAACCCAATGATATAAAACCCTCTATATTGAATAAGAATAAGATGACAACATCAACCTATTTAGCCTATTTTGTTGGCCTATATGCTGGTAGAGAGAATATGATAACAAAATTGATCTATTTAAACTTGTATGCTCATATGGAACTAAAAGGATCACAATATCACCCTATTCAATCTAGTAACACGTATCTAATGAAGACCTACATAGATATAATAGAGTCATTTTGATGTGATTATGTGTTAAACCTGCACACACAGAGTTATAACTATACAAACTAGTTTGATATAGTGCTATAAATATAGAAAAATATAGTAAGATGTTAAAAAAGGATAGCATGAAAGAAAACTCGAAAGGGTTATATTCACATCATGTTCACCAGAATGTATACAATCATAAATTTAATATATCTATAAATCAATCTTAGATCAAAGCAGATAAATCCTAATTACACTTCTAGTTGTTGATACATTAGATATTCAAGGTCATGACCAAGATGGATCCACTAAACCTAGCCAATATATCTCTTACCACTATAATATCACTAGGGAAGGCTCTAAAGCCTCCAATTAAGTAAAACTACATAATAATCCTAACTAGGTCCTATGTTTTCATATTCACTAAACTAATAACAAGTAAAGTAAAATTCTAATCTAGTGTTCACCAAAGCTTGTGGCACAAAGAGGGGGTAGTAAACATAAAATTAAACATGCATAGAAGACATATATTCAAGTCAATGTATATAAATATTAATGCATGGAAGAGAAGTAAAAATGTATATCTATCTACTCTTACAAATGAATAACAATGTTAGGAATATTTACCATTGAAGGTAAACCCATCGAGCCTCAAAATATCCCTTGGTCAAGGTGTTTATCAATAGGTTTTTTTGGTATGTAAGGATGATAATTATAAATCAACTCTACGATACACAACCTATCAATGCATCCAAAATACTTCTTCACAAGATAAGATCTGAATCTCCAAAAAAAGTATGAAACTCTAAGCTTGCTCTTCAAGTAAAATGGTGGATAATCATATGCACAATATATATTACTTCCTATTTCTCTTAGAAATGACAAAATGGATGTGTTTATATAGGAAAATCTAACCTTTACAAAATGCTAGGCTGACAAGGTTAACCCAGTCGACATAGTATCATTATTGATAAAAACAAATTAGGTCACAGACTACGTCAACCAGGGGCTAACCGAGACCCTAATCAATTTTATCAATTAGATTTCAAGATTGATGGGGATGATAGTGTAACCTAAACCATCAAAAAGGGTTTTTAGTTAGGGAAGGGTTAATGAATGTGGCAAATGACTAAAGGAAGGTACAAAAGTGGAGTTAAAGCATAGGGTAATGGTTTTAAGATATGGGTTTGTATTTTATAAGTGTTAATAAGAGATAAAATATTGTGAAGCACTAATTTTCTACCCATCCCTTTCCTGATGCACCCCTTAAGGCATGCACTTAGAGATCTTGAGACTTGATGGGTTCCTATAAGATATAGGAATCATTAATTAATGAAGTTTTAAAGTATTATGCGTATTAAAGATGTATGTTATAATATATCATTGCATAAGGGTGTAAGGATATATGTAATCAATGTATATAAAATCAAATATAATAAAATACTTAGGTAGATGTGGCATGATGTCCATCATGGCACCCAAGTAGGAAGGGTAGATGCATGAGGTCCCTCATGGCATCAAAAATTGGTGTGTGTGTGTGTGTGTGTGTGCGCGTGCGGGCACGCACACACACACACACTCATGGGAGTTAAATTGAAGCTATAATATGTAAGATCAAGCAAGTAGTATGTTGTAAAGGATGTACACTATAATAATCATAGGATAAGTGTTATGGATGTTCAAATCATGATAACAATCAAGAGGAAAGTGCCAAGTGAAAACAAAGGTAAGGGATAGAAGAAAGGTCTAAGCAAGGTCATATGTATACATGTATGTCAAAATATAAGAATATAATGCATGATCAATTTAAGGCTATGTACAATAGATTATGTGTGGTGAACTAATCCATGGAATCACTTCAACCACTTAGAAGTAAGAAATGTGCCCAATATAGATCCTCATGAGTAATTAAATTTTGATGTTGAAACTATGATATTGTTTTATTAGAAACATTCAAATTAAAATTATTTGCATTACATTCAATATATTTTGTACAATATTTTTAAACAAATGTACAATTTATTAGAATTTGTTTATCAACTGTGTCATCCTTTGTATCATGAGTAGTAATTGAAGAAATAACTCAATTTCATTTTATTGGTCTAAATATTTCCCCTCTTTTGAGATCAAATTAACCTTCATTTATGATCAAATGTAATATAATACTTATTTTTATTGATCATTTCCCTTATTTACTTTAATTATGATCCTCTAAGTATAACACTATATGCCCCTATATCAAGAATAATTTTGAATACAAGATGACCCAATTTTAAAGCAAACATTATTGTCAACTCAACTGATCCCACACATGTTGTAGATGGAATAGTTTTATCTATGTGTTTAAGGTTATATCCAAGAGATACAATAAAGGTCATAATTATTAGATTATTTTCTTAAGATTCCATAACCACAAGATTGGTACATTGTTTGCCATCTTTGTGAGTGGTGTAAGCGAAAGGCTCTTGATGTGAGGAAGGCATTAAATAGTTTACTCATTTGGAATTACACTTGTGATGTTGATATTTTTAGGTATATATTGGTTTTGAGATTCCTTCTTGAGAAAAACTCTCTTATGTATGTTGTATTATTTAGTGTGTGCTTATTTTTGCAATCTTTATTTTTTTGACTTATCTTTTTGTAACTTTCTTATTGTAACTTTTCTTTTTCTAATTTTTGCTTGTGTAACCTTTACTTTTTGAAATGATCCTTTTGTAATTTTTTTATGTTATAATTTTTCTTTACACCACCTTTATTTTTTTGATTTTGCCTTTTATAACTGTTCCTTTTATTCTTTTTACATTTTTTCCTTAGAATATGCCATCATATTATGAGTAGGTTTATTGATTTTAAAAGTTGTTCTTGAATGAGATAAAGCTCTATGTGATATTACAATGGACAAAAACATAGTATGACAAAAATATAGTATGACAATAATGTCATGAGGATAAAACATAGTGAGGAAAAACATAGCGGTATTGATAAGGACACAAAAATGTCATAATGATCATAATTGGGACATTTTAGTGATTATCACATTGTTTATTTATTGTCTAGTTCATTTTAGTGAAAGTAGTTAACATTTCATGGTGGAAAAGTAATGCACCAAATCTACAAGTAAAATAATAGAGGAAAATGTGATTTCATGAGTTTGGACCTTTAGTTAAAAGTTGTTTCATCTTCTATGTGAGTGCATCCTTCACTATGTTTTTTACTACATTGTTTTGTCCTTGCTATGTTTTATCTTCACTACATTTTTCACACTACATTTTTAACCACTACATTTTTGTCTTGTATTTTTTTAATGGATGCCTAAGACAATGGTTTGATGGATGTATCTAGTATAGGATCACCACTATTAATGATGCTTTTTATTTTTCTCTTCAAAGCCCAAAAATTATCCATATGATGTCCACACATTCTATGATAGACAAAATGGTATTTTGATTTCTTTAGAGAATGCATAAGAGATAATGTGATCAACTTGTTTCAAATCATTTCCTGTAGAGACTTTCTGAATCATTAGTCATAACTGTATCCTTTTTTTGCTTCCATTCTTGAGATGAAGTATTTTAAGGCCAAAAATGTTTGGATAGAGATGTAGATATATGATTGACACTTGTATGCTTTGGATTATTTATATATGTGATATTATTGTCAAGTAATCTGATATTTGAAATGAAATATTATTTTTCTTAAAACTCCTATATGGACATTCTCATAATGATTATCTTATCTTGAAGGGATTCATAAACATGAACCCTAGGTGAATATAATTTAATTTACATAAAAATACCATCAAGAGTGTTTGCAGGAGGTGGATGGGGATGAGGAGGAACATTTGGATGAAATCTACTTTGTACTATAGGAAGGGTCTCCCTAAATCTTAGGATAGTGGCAACTTGGACCTCCTTAGAGGTAAAATAACTATAACCACCTTAAGTATATATGAAAGGAGAAAAATAAGAATCTATAAGAGACTCGTGAGAGTTTTGGGGAAGCTTAAGTGTTGGTAGGATATTCAACATAATATCATCTTACAAAGAATAATCAAATAGACTCCATATTTACTACAATAATAACTTACATATTTGAGATGTTGAAATAGAGGTTTCTATTGACTTTGGAAACGTGGTATGGTTTGGTAATTTATGGTAATAGAAGACACTATGTATAAATAAAATACACATCTTACAAAAACATGACTATTAGGTTATAAAAGTATCTAGTCAGGTTTTGCAATATAATATTATAATAATATAAAACATAGAGGATATAGATAAGAAATAAGTGATAGATGATATATTTGACAGAAGTGATAATAAAGAATAAGAGTAAAGTGTGTGGAGGTATAACATAAAGACATTTGTAAAGTGTAACAATTGTATATGATTATATATATATATATATATATAAGGAGAGTTAGAGTAGGAAAATATTTGTGTACTATGTATTATGTATATGAATGAGTACACTACTAAATTTTAGGAAAATATTTGTGTACTATGTACTATGTATGTGAATGAGTACACTACTAAACTTTATGAATGCCCATACTAACTGAGTAACAACACATAATATTAATTTGCACTACATTAGCTCTAAGTAGAGTCATATTGAACCACATAATTATGTATATTTTATGTCAACATTTGGTGGTGAAGTATGGACTTTAGTTATCTATGTGTAGAGGAAATAATCCATTAGAGTTTTGGAATCCATCTTTAATTTTTTTTTAATACTATTGGGATCAATTACTCAAAAACAATTTTACTCTAAAACAACAAGAACTAGTGACTCATTACCTAAGGTGGAAGCATATTTTTTAAGACTACAAAAAGATATTTTTTTGGTAACATTTGTGGAAATATTGTGGCCCTAGATCTTAATGAAGAAAAACACATAGAGGGATCTAAAATTAATATTATGAAACCCATTAACTGGATAATATATAATCTAGAGGTCCTTAAGAACATTAACACACCTTGGACTCAAGTGATCAATTAATGGTATGAGACCAAAATCAATTCATTTTTTTATCATCTAGGCCATCTAATGTTGTAAAATATTTGATGCTAATGAAGATGATTTTTTTGAAGAAACATAAATAATATTTTTGAAAAGAGTACCACTCATAATTCATAAGTTATTTTTAGATAAGGGGTTGGTCAAAGAAGAAAACTAGTTCCTTTAGGGGCTAGGCACCTAAGGATGGCATGCATAAAGAAGGGGATCCTCAAAAGATGTGACTTATTAGACTATTTAATCAAAATGATTGAGGTAGGTTAAATAGGATGTAAGGGAAAAAATGATAAGTATTGGATTAAAGAGAGATTAGTTAAGAGAGAAAAGAGGAGAGCAGTGAGTAAATAGAATTAAGAAGTCAAAAAGAGAGAAAATAACAAATAAGGAGATGAGGAAACAAATAAAGGAAGAAATACTTATATTAGAATCTAAGAAAGATATACAAATGAAAGAAAGAGAAGATATAATATTATAGAGAACTAAGATAATAGAAGACACTAATACAACCTTGACTAGTGAGTTCCTTATGTTAAAAATCAAGATGACACTTATCTAACCAGAACAAACAAGTTAGAACTAATACCACTAAAATGATCATAGGAATTAAATGAAAAACATATGATAGAATAATTATTATAATTTACATCACAAAAGTCATGAATGTTATGCAAAAAATAATTTTAGATTTAGTTGCACTTATGAGAACCCCAAAAAATTTCAAAACCTTAGGAGTAGAAGACTAGATGGTGTAGATAAGTATTTCCCAAAGTATATGAGGCATAGAGAATAGTGAGGGTATAAATGAAGGATATACAAGAAAAGATAAAGGGGAAAAATGAATAAGTGAAGATAGTAATGAGATGGGACAAATAGAGGAGTTTTTAATGATTGAAGAAGGAAATGTAATGGAATATAACCAGAATGAGATAATGCATATACATGTAGTGGAAGAACAAACCAATGTAAGAAGTGATGTTGACTTAAGGCACAATAGCAGAATAGAGTAAGGAATGATAGTAGAATAGAGGGAAACACACATGGTAATGTAGAATAGACAGAGAGAATGATAATGAAGGAATTAGTTTACAAGAAGGAGGATTAGTTAGTGACAACATTAGGGAAGAATATAACATAGTGATAAAAGATAAAAAATAATAAGCAATGCCTCACTTCAAAACCCTAATTGAAAGAGACCCCAAGAGGAAATGAACCCTTTGGACCAAACACCATCCCCCATGCCACTTAAAATTCAATGAAAACACCTATTCAAAAGACAAAAGGAAGTATTTATAGGAAAATAAGTTGAAAATAGTTATCATTATTTTAATGAATAAATCAAGAGTAAAAGTGAGTTTCTATCCAATCAAACATATATATTAGGAAAAAAAGTATTTACAAGGTCAAGTAAAAAGAGATAAAGGAAAAAATTAATGTTAGTAAGACAACAAAGAGAACCAACAAATAATTTGATTATTACTTCAAGAACAAGTACCTCAAGTAATTAGAGTCATAAGACTTTGAGTACAAAGTCCAAATTTTTGAAAATGACACAAAACATGATGAAATTACCTCTATTTGGAAAGGATAAAAAAAAAACTAAATAAAATTTATTTATATTATGTTATTATTGGAAAATCATAACACTATAGATGAGTAAGTGTTGTTGTTTGATTCTTTTAGAATGTTAAGAGATAAGGCACTAAAATGGTATATGAAAATGAATGCAGTACATAAGACTTCTTGGGTAGATGTATAAAAGGAATTTAAAGGATATTCTCATTATCAATACATTCCCATAAAAAGCATCAGTAAAATGTGGGAACTTATATATAAAGAGAAAAATATGGTAAAATATTATTATAAATGATTTAAATAAATAGTATGGAATTCATGTCATACCCAAAATTTGCATGATTGAAGCACACACAAAAATAGACCAATTAATTGAAAAAAAAACTAAACATTGCATGACCTGAAAAATTTATATTGCATAATTATTAGCCAAATTCATGAGAAGATAAATTTAATTCATTGAGATAAATCTCACATGTCCATATGACATGATTAATAATTCATAAATAATCATATGGTCAATACGCAACTATGACAACCCCACTTGCCTGGTTGAGCTACAATCACTCCACTAGCCTATAACATATTATATGGATCAAGAAACCTTGGTCCAAACTTCAGACTAAAGAGGTGTTATGCTACTACAACCAACACACATGTTTAACAATCAACACTTTGATAAAAGTTTTATTATATAGTCACTAATATTTCATATTTAGTTTGAAAAAAGGTTTCCTTGTTTAAATATCAAACTAATGATCTTTGAAAAATAATTTTAACATAGCTAGAGTGTTGGAAAGATAAAAAACCTAATATAACATAGGACCTAGGCCCAATGCCTCACCTCAACTTATTAGCCTACATATCCATTCCTCAAAATTAGGGTCAGATGTAGTTCCCCACTAGAACTGTGAATAGTCTCCTTCATAAGACATCATCACCAACAAGGGTTGGAAAACTAATCCAACAAGGAAGTAACTAACTAACTCTAATGAGATTCCATTGAATCTAAGAGAGGAAAACTATAATGCTAACCATATAACAGATAGTAATAATACCTATGTCTTCATGAGAATCACTTTATATGTTTGATAAGTTTTCAAATCAAATTATTCAAAGATTTGGCTAAATGTCAACCCTAATTTCCATCCAATCCTAGGATTTATATCGTGGATGGAAATGAAACCAATGTTATATATAAAACTAATTCAACCCATACAACATCATAACATAAGGAAAAGATAGAGCTAAAGTGAATGCTCTCTTTCACAGACATGATACATCACTCAATAAGACACATTTAAAAGTAAAAATAATATTTATTAATATTATAATATAGTCATGATAATGATGATGAAGAACCTATCACACACTAAATAAGTCCCATCCAATTTTGTGCCCTTCAACAATTTAAAATTGAATTGAGCAACTCATATTAACCTATTGTTATAACAATGTTATGTGAAAGTATTAGTAGAATAAAATCCTTATTTATATATGTCACTTGGTGCCTTTGTAATCTTTGTTTACTTGAATCAAAATAAAATCATCATTTGTGTCATATTTTTAATAGATCTATATAAGTTTAAGAGATTATTAATTTAAATATTTAAAATAATAAATAGGAATATCTCTATAACTCCATAACTACCTCTTTTAAATATAATTTGAAGCATAAGTGAACAGGTATCTATAAAAATATTTGTTCTTCAATAATATGATAATAATATCTAAGTTTAATGCATCTTCATAATTTCCTTCTAGAAATAAGGAGCTTAAAATGCACATCACTAGATTCATTAAAAATACATAACATCAAGTTTTTAACATTTACATGATCAACAACTCTAGTCAATATTACGAGGCCAATTTAGATCTTAACATTAATAAAAATATTTAAATGTAAACCACATGAAGTTTTCTTAAAAAAATATTGTTAGAACTCATATTTTTATTATTTTATAAAGTTACTAGTGGCGTGGTTCATGAAATATTCACATGGCAAACATATTTCTTAAACTAAGAATATGGAATATGAAATTGCAATAACAAAACTTGTATTTAATATTAACATAATAACTGAAAAATTACAAATAACTAAAATCATGATAAATTACTTATTTACTAATGAAATTTTAGGATTCAAAATGTTTTGGAAAGCTAGTTTTATGGCTCACCAAATGCATAAATATTATTTAGATATTTTTTTTACGTTATGATAAATTTTATTTAGAACATATCTATATTTGAGGGCTATTGAGGATGAAATAACTAGTTGGAATTTAGAATAAACTCATATGATCTTAACAAATAAACTAGTATCATATTGACCATAACAACCTTACATAAAACATTTAAATATAGAAATAATATTTAAATCTAGTAATAACATATATGACTTATATCATTTATAGTTTATAATAAATTAAACATTAATAAATTAAAAACATCTTATACGATAGCTAATTTTTAATTAACCATCTATCCATAAAATCTGCCCAAGGTGTTCAAATCTATGGAGGAACCGAAATAACACAAGAATTCAGTGCTATGATTCAAAAACAAGATTAAAATGTTCCCTATTGATTATGCTCATTTTGGAAGCCATACTACTATAATCATATTTGATAATATGAAAAAAGAATCAATCAAGTTGTATTGACCAATGTTGGTACTCAAATTACATGTTTCCAAATGTATATTATACATCTAATTACATTTGGTGAGGACAAAGCATGATAACACAAAAAAATGTGTTCTCAAATATATCATAGGTATCTTGAATTATCTTGTTTGAGTAAAAATAAACTTTCAATATACATATGTAGAATGGGAAGATTCATAGGACAATAATAAGTCTATTTATGAACATACATTCTGCTTGAATTTCAGTTTAATTTCAAATATCAATATAATAATATATGCAGTAGCTATGCCACCCACCAAACCAATATACATAAAATATATAACATATATTATTTATTTATTTAATACATAAAAAAATGATTAGATTTGAAGAAAACAAGATAAGGAAGATGATAAAACTTTGGGAAGGAATAATGGCAGGTTTCACACAATTCTAAAGAAAACTTCCATCGAACAAAACTAAAATATTCCAAAGTTGTATCAAATGACAAGTATGATATTTAAAAAAATGTTTTGAAGGAAAACCAATAAATAAAAAGGTTGTAAAAAAGAAACTTAAATTCTCACCTTCTCTTATTACCACCTTAGAAATAAAAGTGGTATTAGAAATAATTTATTGACTAAAAGTATAGAACCAAACCATGCATAGAAGTAAGAATATTTCTAAAATCACTTGTGAGAGGTGTATGCAATGAGCTAGGATTGACCTGGAACTTATCCTATCTAAGATATCCAGACTCTGAGAAGGTAAATCAAATAAAACCCATTGATACCTAATGTATTAGGATACGACCAAATAGATCAACTAAACCTAAGAAGAGTAGCACATATGACACAACATCAATAGGCAAGGTTCCAAAACATATGGGCAATAAATATAATGAAATAACTCTTATTAGGTCTCTAATATTGGAATTAATCTAATCTAGTATTATGAATCTATAAACACAAATAAGGGGGGTGATTGAAAAAAAACTAAAAAGGGTAAGGAACCATGGTAGGAAAATGAGGGCCTAGGTCAGTTAAGGTGGGAAATGGAAAGTTTGAATAATCCTACAACCACACTAAGTTTATGTGTAGAGATAATTCAAATAAAGAGTTATACATTAATTCAAGATAGTAATTATGTAAATTGTATCTATCAAATGAAATAACTAGGGCTATAATATGCATACCTTGAATAAAACCCATCAAGCCTCAATCTTACTCTTGGCCAATAGTGCTTTGCAAGAGATTATTTTGGTTGTAAGGACCACAAAAGTTGAATCAAGTTCTAGGCTAGAAGGACTCTTATTGCATCCATGATTCCATACTATAGTTTTTTCCTCTCAAAGACAAGATCTAAGCAATGGATTCTTCAAATATAGACTTAAGTAGAATTTCAAGCAATAATAATGCAAAAATAATTGTTCCTCTCCATTGGATTGAAATGGTGGCTTGTATTTATAGTGTTGAGTGATCCTAACCCTTCCTGAAGTTTTATTTGACACCATAGACCAACCTTAATGTAGGTAAAAATACAAAGGTTTGAATTTAAACTAAGTCAACCAAGACTAAATCAATTGTGAATTATTTATCGTAACTTTTAGACTAAATCAACCTATGCTGACTTAGTTTGAAAATTGGCAAGAATAAATAAACACTACATTAAGTCAAAGTGATATAGTCAAAAATTATGGGTCTTGGTATAGTTGTGGGTTATAAGTGTAGATACCTAAAACTAGCCACCAATAACCCCCAATTAGGTTTATGGCTAATTTCCACCTAAAATGAATAATTTGGCTTAAAAACACTAAAACATGATAAAAGATGAGAAACTGAGGTATTCAAGTGCTTGTTTTGGCTAGGGTATCCCTAAATGGGGTAATGCAATTTATGGGCTAGCTAACTTTGATCAAATCATTTTGAGTCAAAATGCCAAATTTGCACCTGGGTACTCTGGATTGCTCTTTCATATCAAATCTCTTACACAAGATATGTGCCTTTGTTATTTTCTAGTGGTAAAATCCTAAATGGGATAATGGATCCAACACATCTGACATTGCCTTCCAATTCCAATCCAGTCAAATTTTGGACCAATAACAAGGCATTCTAATCAATTTGAGTAATTTGTGCGTAAAGTGCTTAAACATGCTTAAGAGATAATTAATCTAAATCAAGGCCTAATTAATAATTCCATGGAAACTTGTTGAATACTTATTTTTAGAAATGAATATTGAATATCTACATCATTAGGTGACTTCATTTCTTGGTAAGACATCTCTAGGCCGTAAATGCCACAAATATCAAGATTCATGCCCTCCATGCCTCATCAATGCCTTCCATAATGCCCTCCATGCCTCTTAATTTCCCCTTCTTCTAATGTAATGATGAGGATAATTACAAACTTAATTCTAAAAATTGAATTAATCCTCAACTACAAATCTCAATCTTAATATGGATAGTTCAAGTTGAGTCTAATGAAATCCAAAAATCTATAAATAGAAAGGCCATGAACATCATTTTTAAGACTTGAAAATGCAAAGTTATAATGCAAAATTGATTACAAACTTCAATAAATTAATTTTACCATGCCAAATTGATTCCAACCAATCCAAACCACAAGCCAGAGGTGTTAAGGAGAGATGGAGGTAGCCAAGCTTCCATTGCCAAAGACTTCATGAGCACAAGCTGAGTAAGCCACTACTACAAAGGCATTTGGAGCATCCAATGAAGGTGAAGGAATTCTTGGGTTTTATTCCTTAATTTTTAGTTGTGTTTTTCATTTGTTTTCATTACCAAGCTCTTTGTAGTGTCTAGGCCTAGATATGTTATGTTATTAGTGTGTTTCTTTCATTTTATTTTCATTTTGGAACTAACACCATACTAACCATCCTCTCTTGAGTCAAATTCCTAGATCACATAATGGCACACTCGATGGGACTAGACACATCTCACATATAAAAAAGATCATTTTGTAACTCTAAAATATTTATTTGGACCTTTAAAACTCTTGTAAATTGATTTTCTAACTTTATTTTGCCATTTTTGGTTGCTATGGTTTTACACAATAACCAACATTGACAAGTAAGACTGACATTGGTTACATGGATTAATTGACATCAATTACAAAAACTGACATCATTTATATTTTGGTTAGCCAAGGTAACCATTGTCAGTTGTAATAATTGATGTTAGTCATTGTATTTTTTCCAAAAACATAGCCCTGAGAGCTATTTTTCCAAAGCTCATTATTTCAAACCAAAAAAATCTTCAAAGCTAAAGGACACGCTAACAATTTTGTTGTAGGACCAAACTTGATATTTGTTTAAAACATGTTTAAATCACCTTTACATACTTAAAAATCAAGTAGGAACCTTGTTTTGTTGTTTAAAAAAGGACTTAGATGTTTTGATTAATTTTTTCAAAGTTTGCAACTAAGACCAAGGGGTCAAATGAACACCACCAAATCTTTCATTTTGGGTTTAAATTAAACACACTTTTCAATTCTTATTTGCAATAGTTGTTTAATTAAATTTTTGTTTGGCAAAAAGAGGAATGTTGTGTGTATGATTTTCCATTTGTCCCCTATAGAGAACCCTTGGAATCAAAAGCGTCATTTTTATTGCAAATAGCCTAGTCCAAGGCTTAGAAAGAAAGTCATCTAAAACACTCTCCAAAAACTAATCAAAAAATAAGTCACCATAAAAATGACCCTAAAGTCTTTCTAATTTCATGCTTTCTTTATTTTTTATACATCTTGGCTTGTGAGGGGGACTTCATCACCTCCCACAAGTTCCTTAGGGAAGCTTTGACTTGGCATTTCATCTCTATACATTGACTTCATTTGTCTCCTTTAGAGTTACACATAAGACGTAGTGGTACTTTGGACATCGCACTACATTGAGCGAATAATAGGATATAGTGGTTTCAAAAAGGACTAGACTTTTTTACAATAAGCCAAGTGATACAGACCTAAATTCTATGCTTTTCTTTTGAATTGTTTGGCATGAAAGTCATTATGCAATTGCTTTTCCTAGATCATTCAAAAACTTGTTAGATCTTAGAAAAATCCCCACTTACTATGGAAGTATTATTGGTGCAAGGTGTACCTTAAGGTCTATGTCATAGTAGTGTCATTTGAGAGAAGGGGGTGTAAAAAACCTACTATATAATGTGCATTTACTTTTGGATGAACACTTATAATCCTTTCAAATGATGTATATTGATAGATTCCAACAATACCAATCAACCTTGTTAGTTTAGGATCTAAGAACGGTTAATTAGTTGGTCTTGTCCTAGATTAAAGTCTTGTTTGGAGTCAAAACTTGGTGTAAGCAAACAATCCAAACCAAACACATAATCTAAATTTTCCTTTGAATAAAGAGGTGTTATGATCGTTGATTTGCCATGTTCAAAATTTCATCAAAATCTTGAGAGTTATATCATCCAGTTTGGCATAGTGATGTTGCCCAATTGAATCTAGACCTTTACCAAAGTTGTTTAAAGTCCATGTATAATCTAAATTTAAAATTACACCTTTATAAGTTCATAAGGTTGATGTGTTAAGTGGGTTCACTATTTGCACTAAACTTGAGGGAACATATGTTTAATTTCAAATTTAGGTTGAAGGCTATTTAAGACTCATAATCATTATCATCATAAGATAGACTTAAGCCATTTTATGCTAAACACTTGCACTTTGAGTCTATGCACCACAACATTTTGAGTCAAGAAAGGTAGTGTTATGCTATCAAAATTATAGGAAAGCATCTTTGCCTTAGAGAGTTTTTGAAATAATTTTTTATCATACCTTTTTGGGTAGTTTAACATTGTTATACTACCAAAAAAAAATGAATATTGTTTTATAGACCTTCTTGCATATGGTTCTATTTTGTTCCTACATTTTTAGACCAATCCAAGTGCACTTTTAAGATCTTTTGTGTAAAATAGTTATACTATTCACTTTTGTCTAGATTGTTTGTTAAAAAAACCCAATTTTATACCATTTTTTGTGAGAAAATAAACTATTGCTAAAGTGCATTTTGTTTCATACCTTATACCTAGTTGATCAAGTTCATGTCCAAGAATCAAATACTTAGTGTTTTTTAGAAGTGTTTCAAATCCATTAGATTAAAAAATTTATCTATTTTCAAAGCCTAGCTTTTGACATCATTTAGCCAAGAGTCATAGCACATGCTTTGTTTGAGCCTAGCTTTTGATGTTACATTTGGTCAAAAGACCTAGCAACTTTGAAATTCCTAGATTAGACTAATTTGAAACACTTCGACTTTATAGTTTGGCATTTTGATTTTTAGGACCATTTACTTGCTTATCTTTGTGTGAACAGTGAAATGTTAGATACTTTATGCTAGCTTGTTTCCTCACAAAACTTTATATAAACCTTTTGATCCTTTTGAAAAATCTAGACCAAGTTGGGACATCATCTATTTTAGACATTATCCTTTTTTAGAGTTTGAAGAACTCTTTAACCTTTTATCAAAAAATGATTGACCATGGATCCCAACATGTATTCCTACACTCATAGTGGACTCATGCACAATCTAGAGATTATTAATGTGGTTGCATAGGAAGAAATGGTGCAAGACCCTTATGTAGATAATATTTCTTATGACATGGATTCTTATCCCTCTTATAATACTCAATCAAGAGCATAAAGCCAATATCCATTGGCCAACTATATGGTTAACACACCACTTTATTCAGAATAATACCAAGATTAAACCTTGCAATACCTAGCTACAATACTTGTAGTGGATGAACCACTACTTCAACAATCATATTCTACTAATACGACTTCCACGTATGATCCATTTTTATTTGAGTGACATTTGTTAGAGAAAAAAGACAAGATTTTAGTTAGAGCCATAGAGGTAGGGGCTGAGTTTCAAGTAGACTTACCCCATGAAAATTTACCAAGTCTAGTAAGAGTGCCCCATAATATCATTTACGATCAACAGGATTCTTCTAGTAATCCTATGTATTTACTCCAAATAACGTACCAAGATCCTAATATATCTGATCAAGGTAAAAACATCATGGAAGAGCACTTTAACTAAATGCAAATAGAATATTAAACATATATAAATCTATCACATGATTTCAATTAGAAGAATATGGTATGCAAGCCTCTCATTGACCTAGTTCCTTCAACAAGAGTATTGATAGAGTTAAATAGATAAGAGATTATGAATTTTGAACCATTTTTACAAACTATTTAAATAGATAACTTGATGCATATGCCCATTATTAAAGAAGTGTCTTTGGCCTCTACACTAAATAGTGAGCCAAATGTAGTATATATTGCACAAACAACATCTAGTCCTAATCAAAGTGGTACTAATATTCAAACAACTAGCCAACAAAATGTTGCTATAGTTAATCCTATTAATAGGGAGTGGGAGTTTCTATACCCCAACCTTAATCGAGTGCTTCCTCAAATGTACAACCTATGGGATTAGGTAATCAAACAATGGCCAATATCATGCCTCAATGATAGAATGTGATGAATCCTACTCCTCTTTAACAAGTAATGAGTAGTATTCCAAAATAACATGCACAATCTAGTGTATCAACATAATAGAGGACAAATGCATTGCCACCTCAATCAAGGATAACAAATGTTTCACCTCACTAGGTAATGATGAACATACCTCTTCAGTTTTAGAATAATATGCCAATCTAAAACCAAGCAATGACTAGTTAACAATGTGCAAATATTTTTCAACAATAGATGTTGAATCTGTAACCTACTTTCACTTCCTCATAGGGATTCATGCAACAAGGATGTCCCCATGTTTCTTAGGTCCCTACTAGATAACTATTGGTTCAAAATGTGCCTCAAATTTAGAGATAGGGTCTTGGTCCATAAGTTCCCACTCAATAACAAGGTTTGATTAGTCAAAAACATATCCCTTTTCAACTAGAATAAGCACAATATAGTTATATCCATCCATCCCAACCACAAAATCCTCTAAGTCAAACCTTTATCACTAACCCAAACCATAATATCACATAACCAAGTGTGTAATTTCAAGTACATCCTAATCCATGTATGTGTATTCCTGGTCTATTCTCCAACCAAGCTAATGTACCCCAATAGGTAGCTCCATCATACCTTGGTCAAAGTTTTCTACTTGTGACCTCCCAACCATCTATCTAAACCCAAATTCTCCCTAAAACCAATATTCCTTTCAGTTTCTTATTCCAAAAATTGTAATAGATGAAGGATAAAATTGCTACCATTAAAGATGGTAGACAAACTAAAAATTTCAAATTGGATGACATATGTTCCTATCCATTCAACATGGAGTATTTGTAAATACTATTTACTCTAATATACGAACCACTAGAATTTGATAAATACAAAGGGAAAGGTGACCCTAAGGTTCATTTGACCAAATTCTTCATCACATGTCAACTAGTGGCATATAGTGACATATACCTATTGTTATTGTTTCCAAGAAGCTTATATGGACAAGCCTTGGAGTGGTTTTTTAAGTTGCCCAAAAATTCAATAACAAATTTTGATGATCTTTTTGATAAGTTTGTGAAGCACTTTTCCTATAATCTTGAGCATGAGATTTCATTGGTGGATTAAATGCAAGTAGAGCAAAAAATTGGTGATATTTTTACAAGTTATTTACAATGATGGAGATCCATTACAATCCATTTCACCCATAGTTTACCAGATATACAATTAGCCATAATGAGATAGTTTATCATTTAGAACTACAATGTGCACATACATTTAAGGAGATCATTGTTAAAGGTTTGTTTATTAAGAGGGAACTCATCAATAAAGTATTCATAAAGATTAATTCAACTAATCAAAATCAAGGTACCAATCAAATAAATGACCAACATCCCATCCAAGTGCAAGCATCACAATCAACACAGGCCAATAACCATGAAAATTTGATGCAATTCAACTACAAAAGGAATGTTATGGGAAATGAAGTAACCAAATCCTATCATGTGAAAATGTTGAAAACATAATTTTCACCACCTTTTCAACTTACTCTTACTCAACTAGTACCATAAGCACAACAACTAAAACCTACACAACAAATATAGCAGTTATTATCGTTGCCTACACATCATGTCTTTAGTGACCTAAGAGAACCTATTGAGTCTATATTTCATAAACTTGTTGCCACTAATATGATTAGTTGGCCTATACCAAATCATTATCTACAAGGCATTCCTTATCCTGATTGATACCATGAAAATAAATTTTATAACTATCATTGGGTCAATAGGCATAATCTATGAAGATGTGTCCAAATCAATTATTTAATTGAGAATATGTTATTTAATTGAGAATATGTTGGAGACTGGGAAGATAAAAATGGATAATGGTGCTTCCATTTCTAATCAAATTCTTGGGATCTATCAAAACCCCTTTCCCTGACATAGCAATCAATAACAACAAAAAAATCAGGAACAACAATAATCTCCAATGTAGTAGTAAAATCAATAGTATCAAAATCAAAGGCTGAAATAGTTGAATCAAAAAAATCAACAACAAAACCCATAACAACAGAACAATAGACAAAACCAAGGTTATAATGGTAAAAACCAACAAACCTACCATGTAGTTGCATATGAATATAATAGGGTTGTAGGTCATATTGTAAGGGGTAGCATTAATACCATCTCCATTAATCTTAGACCAAAAACTAATCAATCTAGACCATTGCTAAACAACAACATTAAACCAAATTACATAGATAATCCTTTCTTAACCTAGGAATGAATATAGACAAACCAACAAATTAGGACTTCCCTTTTTCAACCTTATATCAACAACTTATCCTTATCACATGACCACATGCAAGTGCACTAGAAACTAAGACTTGTCATACCTGGTCCCACACCATTCCCAACATTGGTTAACAACAATGGTCCAATATTTAATCTTGATTATGCAATCACAACTCAGAAGTTAAAGATTACTATCCTAGGCCCACAACCATCTGCCACTTTTCCTATCATCTAACCAACCATTCAACCTCAAAATAAACCATTCACTACTGACCAAGATGAGAAGTTTGATATTATGGAACAATTACAAAAAGAACTAACACAAATTTCTATTTTAGATTTGTTGTGAACATCAATAATCCACAAAAAACATCTTGAATGAGTTTTTTACCCAATCCACTATTGCTAGTGACATATCCCCTAATAAATTTCAAGCTTTGGTTGGATACCTAGCTCCAACCCAACAAGTCACATTCAACCAAAGTGATATGTCTTCCCTTAGCCCACTCCATAATAATCCATTATACATAGAAGTTTATATAAAGTGACATAAAGTGAAATGTGTCCTTAAAGACAATGGATCAAGCCTCAACATAGTATCTCTAAAGCTCACCAAGTTTATTAGGTACACAATGGTAGATCTCCAACTAGAAACAATAACCATCAAAGCTTATGATAATTAAGAAAGAGAATCATAAGGCACCATTAGTTTGCCCATTATTATTGGTCCTTTAACCCATGATACACTTTTCCATGTGATTGATCTTGAGTTATCATACAACATGCTTCTAGGCAGGCCTTGGTTACATGAGATTCATGCAATCCCATGAATGTTGCACCAATGTATCAAGTTTTCCAACTCAGGGATGGAAGTAAATATTCTAGGAGATTTACACCCATATGAGCACTATAAGCATCTTAAGGCTGAATTTTAAATCTATAATTCTTAGTATGTTATGAATCCAAGTTCTAAGTAGGATAAAGGAATAGCTATACTTATTAATCCTTCATCAAATAATTCCATAGATCTTAATACCTTGGATTCTCTTTCCCACATGCCACCTCCTGAAGCTTATAATCATTTCACCATTTCAGATAATGGATCGAGAGTGTATGTGACCCATGATATATTTCATATTGCTAATCTTCCTCATAATCTAAAAACCTTTGGGTGACCTAAAGTCACCCCACTTATACATTGACAATAAAAGAACAAAGATAAGAGACCTATCACATTTTTACCAACATCTAGTTTAGGACCTAACCCTCTTGAAAGGGAAGAATCATGGCTATACAATGACAACTAAGTTGATTATTATAAAAATGCCAAGTATCCTATTATTAATAGGATCATGGAGTGTCACAATTATGAAGGAAGAGGCCTCAAACTGAATCAACAAGGAACCATCAAGCTAATTTCCATGACAAAGTATGAAAGACCTTATGGACTTGGATTTAAACCACCTGGGGGTGACCCCACATATCTTATTCAAACTCCCTCACTAGCGACTAGTGATGATGATGCCAATAGTGAAGTAGAGTCTGATCATAGTCTCACCTTTGATGACCTAACTGAAACCAATTTGTTTGATAACAATGCCATTTGTACCCTTCCCTTGGCCATTCATCACAACCATTTGCCATTATATTATCCCCAAATGATAGATTAGGACCAACAAGAATCCAGTCTCTCGATTGATGAGTTCTAGAATGATGAGGCATTATGTGACTTTTTAAGCCTTAGAGATAATGTTCTGTTAGGAGATGACAAATTAGGGTTCTCAATCACATTGGATCTTGTAACCTATTTTGGAGAGCGAGTGAACACCCTTAGCTAAAAACAAATAATTAAAACATTAAGATCCCAAAGTGAAAACATCTTTGAGGCACTTTTTGACCAGGGAAAAAGTAAAGATAAAGGCCAGTCTAGTGGTGAAAACCTGTTTCAAGTGCCACTAGATGGGGGTGTTTATTCTTCTTTGAATTTAAACCAGGAGACCATCAATGATGAACTTGTTTGTGGATTAGATTTTAGCTTTGAGTAACAATTATTTGATCAAATTCTTGAATATTTTATAACTATTTTTGTCACATGGCTAAATCTTCCATTAGGGGACTCAGATTCATCATGCCTAGGAGAAGTTGAAAAGTAAGTCCTAATGGAGGACCCTAACATAATTCAATAATTTAAGTCACTACCTACTATCCTAAAAGATGATTTGACCCTTCTAGTTGAAGTTACAATAAAGGTAATTATTGGGACTCCATCAGACCTAAAATAGATAAAATGAGGCACATCACTCATCGAGGAGGAATGTGATGTCTTTATAGATCTGTTAAGAAAATTTGTAGATATCTTTACATGGGCCTATTATGACATGTTAGGTTTAGACCCCACCTTGGTTCTACACCAAATATGGTTAATCTTGATTCCAAACTAGTAAAGTAAAAGTTACTTAAGATGCATCCTTGCATTGTCGTATTGGTAAAGAAAGAGTTGGAAAACTCTTGGAAGTAAGATGTATCTAATCCATTGACTACTCAGAATAGATCTCTAATGTGGTACCTATTAGTAAAAATCCTGAAGGGATAAAAATTTGTACTAATTTTTGAGACATAAAAAAAAATTGTCCTAAAGATGATTTTCCCTTGCCTAATATCAACATGATCATCAACTCCATGATCGGTTATGAAATGCTTTCACTCATGGATGGCTTTTTAGGATACAACTAGATCAGAATAGCACCAAAAGACCAACATAAAACAACATTCACCACTCCATGAGGAACATTTTGTTATTATGTAACTCCATTTGGCCTTACGAATGTTGGAGATACATATCAAAGGGCTATGACTATCATATTTCATGATATGCTACATGATATTGTTGAAGACTATGTTGATGACATATTAGGAAAATCTAAAACTAGGGCCAACCATCCAGTAGTATTGCATAAGATATTTGAATGATTACAAGAGTATAACATCATACTCAATCCAAATAAATGTGTGTTTTCTATAAATTTAGGCAAACTACTTAGATTCATCATGTCTCATAGAGGTATTGAAGTTGATCTGGCTAAATTTCATGTTATAACCAAGATGTCACCATCAACAAATTCAAAGTAACTTCATAGTTTATAGGGTAAGATCTAGTCAATCTATTGCTTCATCTCTCAGTTAATAAATAAGTTCCATCCATTTATACACCTTTTAAAGAAGGGAATTTCATTTCACTAGGATGATCACTACCAAATAACGTTTCAACAACTCAAAGACTATCTTGTTAATCTGCCTATTTTATCACCTCCTATGCCAGGAAAGCCATTTTTGTTATACCTATCAGCTATCAATCATGTTCTGGGGGAACTCTTGGCTCAAAATGATGACAAAGGAAAGGATCGCAATGTATACTACCTAAGCCATACCTTGGTTACATATTAACATAACTATGCACCTATTAAAAAAGTTTATCTAGCCATGGTCTTCACAGCTTAGAAACTATGCCATTACATGTTGAATAATAAGACCATAGTCATTTAAAATTAGATCCACTCAAGTATATACTATCTCAAATATATTTGCAAGGAATAATGGCTAAATATATCATGCTTCTTAGTGAGTTTGACATAGGTATGTCAATTAGATGGTAATCAAGGGACAAGTTCTTACAGATCAACTTGTTGAAGCACATCTCATAGACACATAACCACTAACATTTCAATTTATTGATGAATCTATCATGACCATCATTGACACACCCCTTGAGGAGTAGCCTTGGAAACTATATTTTGATGGTTTGTTCAATACACATGGATTGGGGGTAGGCCTATTGTTTATTACACTACAGGGGGATCTAATCCCTAAATCATTCAGAATCAACTTTCCTTGTACAAATAACATGGCTAAGTACAAAACACCTATTGTAGGAATTCAACAAGCAATGCATTAGAATATATCTCATCTCCAAGTTTATGGTGATTCTCAGTTAATCATCAATCAAGTTATAGATCATTTTTAGACCAAAAATGACAAGTTGGTTCCATATAAAGCCATGGTTGACACTCTTAAACAACAAATTATCAATATTCAGTTTGAGCACATACTGAGGGCTAGTAATAGAACTGTAGATGTCATGGCTACTATTGGCTATCTAATTTGATAAATAGATAAAGCTAGAGAATATTAGTTCATCAGTAATAATTTGTCAGCACTAGCTCATGAACCTTCAATTATTGCCATGATTTGTGATATTATTGGTCCTAATTCTATTTGGTACTCAGATATTTAAAACTAATTTCATAACCAAGTTCTGACACCTAACCTATCTCAAAAATAAACAAAATCCTTCATTCATCATTCCATTTGTTATACTCTACTTGGATTCACTTTTTACCATCGTAGTTTTGATGGAACTCTACTTCATTATTTAAACTTGATAGAGTCTACACTAGCATTAAGATAAGTTCATGAAGAAGTGTGTGGAGCTCATTATATTGGGGTAGTTCTATCTAAAAATATTTTTGGTTATTATTGGCCTATAATGGATGCAAATTCCACTACCTACATAAAAAAGTGTGACAAATGTCAATGACATGCTAATCTGATTCATGCCCCAGCAAAAACTCTGAAACCAATGTTGACACCATGGCCATTTTCTACATGGGGACTTTACCTCATTGTGAATATTAGCCCCACTTCATCTGATAGCCATAAACATATCCTCATCACCACCAAGTATTTCACTAAGTGGGTTGAAGTTATACCCCTCACTTATGTGATTGGAAAGCAAATTTCCAAATTCATTTTCAACCACCTCATTTGCCACTACGGTATCCACTTTGACATTATATCTGATAATGGAGGATCATTTAAGAACAAGGATGTAGAATAGCTATGTACTAAATATAACATCATACAACATTTTTCTACATCATATTACCCTCAAGGTAATGGCCAAGCTGAGGCATCCAACAAAACCATTATCAACTTTCTCAAAAATATTGTCAATGATGCCAGTCATGATTGGCACTTCTAGATATTCCCTACCCTTTGGGCATAGCATACCAATCATCATAGCCCCATAGGATCCACTCCATAATCCCTTTTTTATGGTATTGAAGACATCCTTCCCATTGAGTTTGAATTACATTCACTATGCATCTCTTTCAAGTATGTCATAGATGATCATGATTGTCAACTAGCTCGCCTACAAGAGCTAAATATACTTGATGAAAAATGCATAGCCACACTCCTTCAAGCATATCAGAACTGACTCAAGGGCCACTATAAACATCATGTTAAGTATAGAACATTTGAACTTGGTGATCTTGTTCTTAAAGAAAACCAAAACAATACCATGGCTTAGAAGAAGCATAAAGGGAAATTCAAACCAAACTAGATAGGGCCTTTCATCATCACTATAGATCATGGATTAGGAGCATACAAGCTTGCCACACTAGATGATGATGAACTTATAGAGCTAATTAATATTATTCATCTCAAATGGTACTATGCTTGAATGCTAAGGTGTATTGTCTATAAGGACCATTTTAGGTATGTAATTTTATCACTATTTTTCTTTATACAAATACCATCCTTATCCATCTCCTCACTAGATCCACTTTTTACTTCCATTATATCGACCTAGTGTCTTCTAAAGCCTAACCCATTTGACCTTGGTTTTTGTCATTCATTACGTAGTTATAGCATCGAGTTATCTGATCAGTTCAATAGTTAGTTCAAGTACTTTAGATAGAGAGTATATTTTGGGATAGTGTGACAGAAGTTTTGACAGTTATATCCTTTGTTTGTTATTCCTTTCTTATCACCATTCTTGCTACTAATTATAACCACCTTTGGAAAAATTAGTACCATTGATTTATGTCATTGTGTCCTAATTATAACCACCTATGGGAAAACTAGAGGAAACATTAAGCCTTGACATACCAAATTACCACTTCCTATGCCATGATGTGCATTTTTACCAACTGTGCCAATTTTTTTTTGAATTGATTGCTACACTAGTTAAGTTCCTTCACTATAATGGCATAACTATAGTGACTTGAGGTCCTACTTTGGGACTATGAAGGTAGCACTCAATACTTATTGAGGTTAGCTTATTCACCCTTTTCCACCATGCTCTCACCATTTTGTGAGCAACATAAGCCACACTCTTACCATTTTGTGAGCAACCTAAGTTTGAATCCTCTAACCATTTTTTGAGCTTGAACCATTTGGTGTCTTGTCATTTTTTATCAAGTTGAGATAACTCCAAAACAATTCCAAAAACATTTAAAAAATTAATAGAAAAGAACAAAAATATTGACCACTTCTTTGCCTTAAGGATTCTGAGAGCCCTTACTAAATTATAAGAAAATCACTTATCATTTATTTTTCCCATCCTTTTTGGCCTTTTTATCTCATGCACTTGCCATTTTTCAAGACCATTCCTATTCTTCTATCATATCAATTCTATTTATTTTCATTAGTTATCATTTGCTTCCCATTCTTTGGGAGAACTACATTTGGCCTGAAGTTTTTTATTGGATATTACATCCATAGAACTATGTAGGTAGCGTCCTCTTGTCTAGTGAATATGGAGACAGCTTGGCTACCCCCTTCCCTTTCTTCTATTTCCCCATTTTATTCATTTTTTAAGTTGTTATCTATTTTCTAGGGGTAACATTTGTAGGGTTTTTTGTTTGTTTATTTTAAATTATTTTATTTGTTTGTCTACCTATTTTTTTACTTTCATTACTATTGCTTTGATTTATTTTATGTGTGTTCATTGAGTGATTCTTTGCCCACACTTATCCTTGAATCCATATATATTCATATGTTTACATTGTCATCATGGTTTCTATCATTGGTGCATTGTTGTCTATTAAGTATTGGATTATGAGAGTTAGTCCTCATGCATATTTTAGCCAAGTTCTCATGATGTTATATCATGATGCCTACTAACACATGCTACAATAAACCCTAGCTTCAAGAAGTCTATTCAGCAATGGTGGCATCTTTCGACACTGACATCTTGATTCAATCCTAATCATATCCCAAATAGAGTAATTAACCATGAAAGAATTTCAACTTTTATTAGTTTGAATGAGCATCTCCCTACTAGTAGGTTGTTCCAATTCATCATTAACCTCTATCTTAAATTTATCATCATCCTTGGCCATGTTTATCATGTTTGCCATAATCAAGGTCCAATGATTATAACCGCCTATAGGAAAATCATTACACGCCATTCCACCTACATTTCTCAATGATTATAACCACTTTTGGGAAAATCATTATGTTGTCACCACTTTACTTTTTCTACCCATATAGGGGCATGTTATTATTTGTCTATCCTAATTGGGGCAACTCCATCTTCTCAATAATTATAACCGCCTTTGGGCAAATCATTGTGTTATCATACCACGTTACCACTATCATGGTACAATGCTTATAACCACCTTTGGGAAAACCATTATACACTATCCCACTTACATTATTAGTGACTTCAACTAATTTTTCAATAACATTATGTTTTCACCCCATCATCTTTCCTTTCTTTGGTCCCCTCATTTTGCTTCTTTCTTTTCAAGGGACCATTTGTCAACAGACTTGTGCCAACCATTCCATTGAGGGGGTATCATATAGTTAGTTTATCATCATTGTAGTTGTATGCATACAAGACCTTTTCATTCTTTGAGAAGATGTTACTGTGCTTATAGCTTACAATGCCTTTACAAATAAGGGAAAACTATAGACAGCTAAAATTAGCCACCAATAGCCCCCAATCAAGATTTTGGCCAATTTCCACCCAAAATACATAATTTGGCTTTAAAACACTAAAATGTGATAAAATATGTGAAACTAATGTATTAAAGTGTTGATTTTATCTAGGGTATCCTTAAATGGGATAATACAATTTATGGGCCAGCTAACTTTGATCAGATCATTTTGAGTTAAAATACCAAATTTGCACCTGAGTGCTCTGGATTACTTTTTCTTATTAAATCTCTTTCAAAATACATGTGCCTTTGTTATTTTCTATTGGTAACATCCTAAATGGGATAATAGATCTAATGCATCTAACATTGCCTTCCAATTCTAATCCAATCAAATTTTGGACCAATAACAAGGCATTTTGATCAATTTGAGTAATTTGTGCACAAAGTGCTTAAACATGCTTAAGAGCTAATTAATCCAAATTAAGGCCTAATTAATAATTCCATGAAAACTTGTTGAAAACTTTTTTTTAGAAAAGGATATTGAATATCTACAACATCATGTGACTTCATTTCTTGGGAAGACATCCCTAGGCCATAAATGCCATAATTATCAGGATTCATGCCCTCCATGCCTCATCAATACCTTCCATGATACCCTCCATGCCTCATCAATACCTTCCACAATGCCCTCCATGCCTCTTAATTTCCCCTTCTTCCAATGTCATGATGAGGATAATTACAAACTTAATTTGAAAAAATGAATTAATTCTTAACCACACATCTCAATCTTGAGATGGTTGGTTCAAGTTGATTCTGATGAAATTAAGAAATCTATAAATAGAGAGGCCATAAACATTATTTTTAAGAATTGAGAATGTAAAGTTATAATTTATTACAAAGCTTCAAAAAATTAGTGTTACCATGCTAAATTGATTCCAAGCCAAGCCACAAGCCAAAGGTGCCAAGGAGAGATGGAGGTAGCCAACCTTCCATTACCAAAGACTTCATGAGCACAAGCTGAGAAATCCACTACTACAAAGGCATTTGGAGCATCCAAGGAAGGTGAAGGAATTCTTGGGTTTTAATCCTTAAGTTTTATTTATGTTTGTCATTTATTTTTGTTACCAAGCTCTCCCTAGTGTCTAGGCCTAGAGATGTTATGCTATTAGTTTGTTTATTTCATTTTGTTTTCATTTTAGAACTAACACCATACTAACCATCCTCTCTTGAGTAAAATTCCTAGATCACAATAAGGAGGAAAATTGATTAGGGGATCAAGTATGATGGAACTGTAGTGGATATAGGCATTATAGAATTAAAATTTAATGTCTCTCATGAAGCACTAGTGGTCTCCCCACCTCTTTCACAGTGCATCTTTTAATGCTTACACTTAGGGAGATTGAAACTCAAAAATTTATTATAAGAGTAAAAACATAAATAAATTATAAATTTAGAAAATATTATGTGTATACATATGCCCCACTCAAAATTCATCACATTTCACTAGAGTGTAACATGGGATGGTATTTTAGGAAGAGAAAATAGCTATGTAATAACTTAGATATCTAAAAATGAAAAACTAAAATGGAGGATGGAAGTGAAATAACTAAAATTACCATATACATAAATTTAATTACTTTTATCATGGAATGGTTTCATGTTGTATATATAATCTTGTCATAGAGGGTGTAGTAACTATAATAGACAAACCCCAGGGATATAAGGCTAGAGAGAAAAACAAGAAATCATAAGAAAATGAAAGTAAATGAAAACTTTTGTGACAAATTTAAGTACTTTATAAATTAGTAAGATGGGATGACAAAGGATAAGTTAGGACCAAAAGCCCAAGATAAATGATAGAAAAGAGGGAAAATTGGGTAACTGAAAAGCCGAGGCTACTAATGACCAAAAGACCTAAAAATGTATATGTAGTAAGAAAAGTAAAAATATAAATATAAACATGGAATCATGAAATATAATAATGTAATCAACATCAATGTAATAGAGATAAAATTCCATACTTAAACAAAGATGGAAAAACATGATGAAAAAGGGGGAAATGTGTCCAAAAGGTCCTAAAAAAAATTTAATAGAAAAATCAGTGTCCCAAACATAGCCAAGGGAAATATGAGAAAGATAAGACAATAACAAAGAGAACATCGCATAACAAATCAGATATGTTGTTAGCAGAGGTTCATAGAAAACCCATCAAAACATGTTAATACATGGATAACTAGTGTGATAGATGATAAAATAATATAATAGACTATATAAAAGATTTAAATTTTCCATTATTTAACTAAATATGAATAAAATATCATAAAATGTATGCTTATTTGATATATAAAAATTAATAATATCTATACAGTTAACAAATTTAGAAAATAGAGTATAAATGTGCACAAAACAACCATAAAAGATAAGATAAACTATTGAAGAAATGTATATTAATATATATCACATCAAAACCATTTTAGAATAAAATTGAGAACTATATATAGAGTTTTTGGAGCACTGTCACTTCATAATCCATCCTTTTGCTACATCTTTAGGAAAGACTCTTCACATTTTGAAGCTTATTGTTATGATTACAAGAGCTAAGTACATATAAACAAATATAAAAGAGATAAATTAGTGTAAGTTGTACACATGTCCCTCAATTACACTCTATAATTTTGGTAGTGATATTCTATTCCCAACACATTCTTAGGCTTAAATAGTTATTGCATCTCGTGATAAAGTTATAGCAAAGGTATCTAGAGCTGAAGCTTGAAAACTTTGAGTATGTTGAAGAGTTACAGTTATCACTTCAGGTGTTATTTACTAGTTTTCACCCCTTACACACTACCTAACTATCCTTCTAGGTTTTTAACTAAGTAATATACTAGTCTACTTCCCTAATAAGTTTTCCATAGACTAACTTAACCAATTAGCTACCCTTTATGGGTTTTCAACCAACCTGTCCCCACTCCTAATGCTTAATGCCATCCTACTAGAGTATATAAAATTTTATGAAAATTTCAAAATTCAAATAGTGTGTAGTACTTACTAAGAAATTGGTGGCATGGTTTAAATTGGTTTTTTATAATATTTCTATGATGTTTATTTTAGGTCAAAATAAGTAATTGAGACTATAAAATCTATTGGAGTTTGTTGCAATTGGTGTTAGATCATTGGATAAGAACTTGTGGTAGTCTTCTTCTACTAGAGCACCTATAAAAGATATTAAGGAATAATCACTTTAAGATCATCAATAAGTTATGAAATGGAGTGATCAATCTAGGATAGATCTTTTTTAAACATTTTCTAATCGATAAGCATTTCCCATGCCATAGTGAGTAATTTACACAATAGAACTTGAATCAACATCAGATTATGAATATCTTCATCTTATATGATGGTGATAAGTGCCTTAAAATTTGATAACTTGAACTATATTTCTTAGGATATCTCTTCTAATTTATCCACATGTCATTGTGTTTGAATGCTATAAAATAAGCTACACAATCTCATTTTACCAAATCTAGAGCTTCTACATGACATTGTCCCATAAATCAAGAAATTGTTTGAGTGTGTTATTTATTGATGTAAAGTTAGATAAATGACCTTCCAATATATATTTCAATTCATCTACTTTATTGAAATATGGATTAGCTTCAGATAATGAATTGGTGAGCTATTGTTTCTAATTCAACATTCCTTGAACAATGTGTTTAGCTTGAATTGTAGCCATATTCAAAACTTACACATATTCCTCAAAGAGTTCATAAATTACCTATGTTTATATTTTGATGTTCTTACCATGACTACAAATGGATTACAAACTCTACATGATAATCTCGTCCTTTGTTAGCTAGGATTAGAGGGCTGAGAATTACTTCTCCTCTAACATGAAATTATCACCCATGACTTGAGTGATCAATGCAAGGAAAGTATTATTGATGAGATGGCATGAAATATAAGTAAAGGGATAAGGTTGCCTTGGCCCCCTATTGTTTTAAGGATTCATTCTCTAAGGCTAAATCCTTCTGTGTCAATGATTCCTAAAAAGTAGATGTGCCTTCAATTTTTTTAGCTAGTGGAAGTTGAGAAACATCCAAAAATTCTTCATACACTATTGTGGCTAGAGTCATGGAGGAAGTTACAACTTAAATAGATGCCTTATGAATCTGCACCATAAGAAGATAAAAATTTGTGCATTAGATGGATGATGTAGGGACATATTATATCCATTGACTAGTTAGTTGAGACCTAAGTAGAGAGGTCTCCTCCTATGCACCTCCCTAAATAGATTTTCATCCTAGATATGTGGACAATATATCTTAGGTTTCAGTTATTTAAACCACCTTGGTGGTCTCTACTACTTGCGTCATAAATTCCTATTATGCTATGCATTCTAATTCTTCCTTGGATTTTTATTTTGCCTTAGTTCTAGCTTTGGCCTCCACTTCAAATTTAGCCTTATCTTATACCTTAGCCTTGGCTGTGGAATTCAATTTAGCCTTGGTATTGGACTCTTCTTTTTCCTTGTCTTTGGTATCCACTTTAGCCTTGGACTTATTCTCTTACTATACCTTAGATTTAGCCTTAGCTTCAACTTTAGATTCCTTCTCCTTGATGTCTCACTTAGATTGGTACTCTTGGGTGTGCAGAGCTTCTTTGGCCTTTTACTCCTTTTGAGCCTTTACAAGTGTCGTTGCTTCATTTTTCTTTTGGTACATATCTTATGTTTATTGGTTTTTACTTGTTTATTCTTATTATTTTTTCTTCACCTCCACTTTTTTAACTCCTTTATTTTAAACCTCTACTTTCTTGAATTTTTTCCTATGTTCCTTATTTGTAGCCTATTATTTACACTATTCCTCTTCATTAGTAACCTTTCACTTTACCTCTTTTTTTATTATTATATTCCTTTTACTTCTTATTAGCCTCCTTTTGTACCTTTACTTGATCTTCTTGCTCCTACATAGATTTTTTTTGTGCTACAATATCTATTTGCTCTACTTGTTATTTAGGCTATCAAAAATTACTCTCTTCAGGATGCTCCATGGGAGTCAGTGATTCAAGCACTATAACTGATTATGAATCTTTTGAAGAGGATGAATCCAAAATAATACCAATTCACATCTTCATCTTCTTTTTGGAAGATGGAGAGGAGTGAGGTTCTTCTTTTACCTATTTACGTTTTGGACTTGAATTTATTATTTGGATTCTTGTTCTTATTGTGATTTACCCTCCATTACAGTTCTATAAAAGACACCATCCTGTCCTTTATTATTGGAGAGAGTTTGGGCATAACATGGGTCCTATACATGAACAATATGGTAAGAGGTGTACTTTATTACACTATAAGATTCATTTCATGTGTAGTAGAGGATCTTATAGCAAGATCCATCTAAAAACATTCTACTTGACACCATTGGCATGATACTTCCTATCCAACAATATCTATAATGATTGACAGTAGAGGTTGAGTTATATCCACCCACAAATCTTATCTTACCTTATTATGAACCTAACACCTTACAAAATAATAACTCTTTTTCCTCATCTTTTTTACACACACTATTTTCAATGTCTACAAATATAGACTACATAACTTCCTATTCTTCAACTTCTAGCTCTACCAAGTTACACTCAAAATATATCTTTATAACATGTTTATTATCTAGCCATGAGTTTATATGGTGTGTCATATTCTTAGGAGGTGGTGGTGAGGGTCAATGTGTTGATGCCTTCCTCTTACCTTCTCATCCTATGATGGGGCTACTTTAGTTTGTGTAGGTGCTTATGGTTGAGCTTGTGCTTATGTAGGCATGGGTTGTTATGCACCTAGAGGTATGGATCACAAATGTCATATTGACCTAGAATATATGGATTTATAACATAGAACTTCTATATTAGCATCCAACATAGTGATAAAAAGGTCAGCGAGGTCATGGTTACTTTGGGTAACTCATATACCTTAACATAAATGTCATTATGTAGTTTTGTCACCATCATATGATACCCTAGGTAATGAATAACCCCCTTGGGTACTCTAATATGAGATTTGATCATCACTTTGATAACCAACCACCATGCATTAAATTGACCCAGTTGTTCATTGTATTACCCTATTTTAGTCTAAGTAATCTTGGTGAATGTAATATTAGGCATAAAATCTTCAATTGGACTCATTAGGATCCTTTGATGACTTGTATTATGTAAAACAAAATATTAAGACTAAAAATTGATATTAAAATGCTTGAGATGCACTGGTGAAAACATTATTAATGTTTGTGATCATCTATAAGGCCAAAAACTTAGGATAATTAAAATACTCATGCATTTGTTTCATGCAATACACAATGTCCACAATGACTTTAGTTTCTTGGTTGTTATATATACAATATTTTCAAAATTTATAAATTTGTGATGCTTTATCTCTTGCAATAACTTGTCATGTCTCATTCTCTTTGAGTGTACACCTTAAAGGGTGCACTAGGAAAGGGACAGGTAGGCCATTAGTGCTTTGCAAGATTATTGTCCCCTATACCACCAATTGATATCAATCCAATCTTCTCCACACACTTTCCTAAGCCTTACCTCCTCTCTTTCACCCTCATCCAAGCATTTCACTACCTTCATTAGCCTATTCCTAAGCCTAAAACCCTTTTTTTAATTTTTAATTACATTATTTGGTCCATCAACCTTATATTCAAATTTTTAAAATCACATTATGGGTCTAGGTCAGCTCTGGATGACCTAGACTGAGACCTAACTTATTTTTAGCAAATAGTGATATTTAGTCAATTGGGCTAACCCTATTGGCTAAAATTTAGGAAAGTTTTAGGGCTATATTAATCTATATATACACATTAATTTTCCATTTCTTAGAGAGACAAGAGTTAATTATTCATTTTTGCTTCTTTACAATCTACTCTTCTGCCATTCTATTTGAGGAATTATTGTGTAGGTTTTATACTTGGAAAAGAATCTTATCTTGTGGAAAAGTATTGGATGATTTGGAATTTTTTTATTGATCCTTACAAACCAAAAAAACCTCTTGTGAAGTACCTTTGATCAAGGGAGAGATTAAGTCTCGACGGGTTCATCTTCAATGTAAGTATTTATAACTTTACTCCTTTATTTTAGTAGATAGAAGTAGTATAAGTAATAGTTTTTGAATATATTTCTCTCTCTATGCATTAAGGTTTTACCTATACATAGCTTAATTAGGATTCTACTATGTGTGTTTAATTTTTATGTTTATTACCCCCACTTTATGCCACAAGCTTTGGTAATAACTAGATTATATTTTAGTTTACTCGTCATATACTTTTTGAATATGAAAACATGTAACCAAACTAGGGTTATTTCATAGTGTTGTTTGACTAAATGATTTGGAACACTATCTAGTGATGTTATTGTGGTAATAAATCCCTTAGTTAGGTCTAGTAGATACATCTTGGTCATGACCTTGAATATTTAATGTATCAATAATCAGAAGTGTAAGTAGGATGTATCTTCTCCAAACTAGGATTAATTAATAGATCAGTTGCATTTTCATTTGTATATATTTTGGTGAACCCAATGTGAATCAAACCCTTGTAAGTTTTATTTAACAAATCCATTTTATCATTATATTATATTTTCTATTTTTAAACTACTATATCGAACCTATCAATATAGTTCTAACAATCTATGCATAGGTTCAAGACACAGTCACTCCAAAATGTCTCTAATAGGTTTATGTAGAGCTTCTCTAAATATAGGTGATTGGATTAATTAGTTCAACATAATCTCTTCTTTTAGTTCTAGATTTGAATATATATTCAAACTAGTCAAAGTTGTTCCCATTTCTCCTCTTTTAACATACAAGTCTACAAAAATAGTCAAACTAGTCGACTCTATTGGCAACTTATTTCTTAGCACATAGGTTTTGAAAAATCTGTCAAGTCAATCAACTCTGTTTCAAAAAAATTTGAATCAACATTTGAGCATCATAGCATAAAATTTTGTAGTTTAAACATCTTCAAAACCACCTCATTCTTACTCTCTCTATTATTTTAGTTTTCCTTTTTAAGGATCATTTTTCACAAGTTTGTAGTCTATAAAACTTCATACCTATAGTTAACTAGGTTAACTAGCTTGACACAGTTCTAAAGCTTATTTTATAACTAGAAGACACAGTTGACCTATTCAAATTTATTCTTTTAGATCTTATTTACTCACAATAGTAACAACCCAGTCGACTTTAATCTGCACTATTTTCATACAATATTACCTAAACCTATTGTATAATCTTCAAAATAAAGTAATTAACCTCTTTTTTTTATTAATTAATTCACCTTTCCTTTCAGTTGCTTGCATGCTTAGAGTAATAAACATATATTAGATAGTTGGTTTTTCAAATTACTATTTTATTCACACTATTTTTCTCTTTTACACACACTTCCAAATCACTTTACACATAAAATCATTACACATTTATCTTCTTAAGGTCTAATTACTTGAATTTCATCACCAAGGGGGAAGGCAACTTGGTTTTTTGTCTAAGTATAAACACATGGTTGATGGTATATATTTTAAAATCACCCAAAACCCTTATCAATACAAGATTATGAAGTAAGGGGGTAGACACCAATAACAAGCCAATACCATCATTAATACAGATCCCTTTTAGCCTAAACTTCTTGAAACTAGCCTTAGATTGCTTTCTAGTTTCTCATTATAGCCAACTTCCTAATCACATTAAATTTAAATTTCATTATAAATTAATAACACTTAGGAATGACCAATTAGTTAGCATTTATTGTCAAGTTCTTGCTTGCTTTTTTATCATTATATTTTGTATTCCAAAACTTGAATTAGTCAATATTGGTGCAAGGTTTTTGTTGTGTGTTCTAATTGGATCAATCGCATTGATCCAATTTATTGTGTGCTTAATTTTATTTGCTTAGATATTTTTTTGATAGTTATTAGTTTTGGTGGGATCCTTACATTATATCCTTTTAATCAAAGCTCTAACCAATCTAAGACACAATTGGGGGCCCAAATCCCCAAGTGATCATCTATCACAAGTACCAAAATTACAAACAACAACCACAACTGGCTTGAGAATACCAATGAATGGCCATAACTGACCCAAGAATACCATAAATGGCCATGACCAGCCCAAGAATACCAACAATCAATCACAACTAACCTCTGATACCAAACTAAGATTTGAAAATGGGTGGTGCTTGAAGCAACCAAGTCACTTTACCAACTCACCCACATCTCATCGGTTTATTTGCTTAGATATTATCTTCAATTTTTTTCTTTTATTTTTAGAACATTATCATCCCTATCAACATAGTCTCCTACAAACTATTGAGAATATCTACCTATAATACACAATCAACCTATTTGACTGGGTCTCCTTATCTTCTTATTCAACCCCTATTTAAGTAGTAAACAACTAATCTATCTAATTATGTCTTATTATTTCTTGGCCTATTCCCTATTCAATAGTACATAGTCAACCTACATGACTATGTCCTCTTTTCCTCTATTCTATTCCCTGGTTTATAAAACATAGTCAACGAACTTGACTCTGTACCTTTTTGCCAATCCTATTCTTTGTTTGGTTGAATCTATCTCTATTTTTAATTTGTGTTCCCTATTATTTATTCAAGCATCATAAAATCCCCTATTATAATCTTTTTGGATAACCTAAATCCATTTAAATTCTATATGGAATGTTATTTTCTTCCTAGCTTTACTTCCTAAGAGGATCCTCACTCTTGGAACACCTCTTCTCCTCCATCATCTTTTAATTGAAACATGGTCTAAATCACTCAAATTGAAGAGATTGGTGGATCATATCCCTTTCAAAATTATCAATACAATTACCATCTTCAAACATCTCATCATAATGTGGGTGCATGACACAAAACTATCTAATAACCCCACATGAAATCTACCACCTAGTAATCCTCCCCCTTATACCAATTCAGGGAATCTTCCTAAAAACATTAACCCACAAATTGATACAACTCATTTTGTTGCTTAGATAGTGTAACAAATGAATATAATTCAAACTTATATCACCTCCCAAGTAATGCAACTACAACATCATTTGATCAACATGGCTAATCAACCTCCCATCCTTCTCCCTCAAAATTATCAAAAATTTATTCCTCCACCTCTTAGAGATGTTGTGGGTAATGTCATTCCTAAAGGGGACATGGAAAATAAGATGCTTCAACACATCCAAAATGAGCCTTTAGCCCCTTTCATTATTTTTATTGATATTTGTAATATATCTTCAACTATTAAATATGATGGGACTAAAGACCCTGCATATTTTCCTAAGGCATTTTATAATCTTTACAAAGAGTGAATCCAAAATAATAATTTTACCACAACCAAAATTTTAGTTAAAAATTCACCGATGATGTATTAGAATGCTATAGCCAACTTTCCTAACATTCTATATGGAAACTGGAAGATTTAGTCAATCCTCTAGTTAAAGACTTCCAACACAATGATCTTCCCAAATATTGCCTTAGTCATTTAATCAATGCTAAGCAATCCCCTACTAAATTATCTCATGATTTTATCAAAAGATGAAAATCTTTGGCTCACAAGGCCAATCACAACATGACTAATTAAAACTCTTTAAAACTCTCTATAAAAACATTAACACCTTCAATCCACTATAGGGTTTGAACTTTCAATCCCCAAACATGAAATAAGGCTCTTGACCAAGCTAAATGCCAGTACTTCTTAATGAAATAGTTTAAACCTAATACTAAAATAATTAAGGGATATTTTAAACATTCGACCAATTCAATAATTGACAATCCTCCTCAACCCAAACTAGGAGTACCCAAGGCTGATAATCACCAACCTTTATATGCTATAAACCATGAAATAATTTTTATCACCATTTAAACAATTCATGTACCCCATTAATCCCCTTAAATAGTATGATCCTAATCAATTTTGTTTTTTATATACTAATATAGGTCAGTTCTATGAAACATGTAGAGGGATTACAAAAAATTTAATTTCGTTTACGCTTGGTGATTCATTCAATCATGATGCTATGATCAAAATCTGTTAAAAAGATTACATTAATGCTTCTCAAAAGAAAAAAAATATTCCAAAACTTCTTCCTCTAACAGCCCAAAATACTTCTCTACATCTAACCCTCAACAAGAAAATAAGGATATTTATGTGATTGTCATCGATTATGATCAATATTACACCAATTCCCAATACATAAATGTAGCTAAGGTTAATTATCGATGCAAACCAACCCACAAAAATATTGTCATCAAATCAAAGAAACCATCTTTAGAAAAAAATTTCTCAAAGATACCATTAATACTTAATTATATTCAAAAATAAATGAGGAATTGCCTCCTCCTACCAAACCTTCAATCACTTTTCTTCCTCCTAAACCTCTTTTACCTTCTAATCCTTGTTCTAGTTTTTCCTCTTCCAAAACCCATTCGAACTTCTTAGAAGAACTCAACTCTATGCCTTGTAAAACTCCTCTCATGGATTTAGTTCATACATCTTCGTATCATCATAAGTTCCTAATGCAACAAATTGAAGAAATTGAAGATCCATCTCCTTTAGAAAAGGAACCTTCTTCTCATGAGTCTCAAAAAATAGAAGTACATACTATTGAATCCATTTATCCTTCTTCAAAACATTACATAGATTTCCTTAAAGAAAACATGATAAATGATGAAATCCTCTTTCAAACTGATAATCCACCCCTCTTTATTAAAATATTGATTAATACCACCCTCATTCATAAAGTATTAGTAGATTAGTGGTTAAGCATTGATGTGACATATCTTTGGCTCATTTAAAAACTTAGATATAAAAAAGATCATCTTGAGTAGACTTATTTGACATGTCATGGATTTGAAAAGACCAATCAAAATCTACTTGGTTTTATTTGTCTCCCTCTTACTATTAGACCCTAAACTATATGTACTAAGCATATGGTCATTGATTTACTATTATCTTACAATATACTCTTAGGATGCCCATAGAATCATCACATGAGGGATATTTACTCTTCCAAAAACCAATGTATCAATTTATTTCATAATGGAAAGTAGTATAAACATGAAGCTGATCCTAACCCATGGAGTATTTAGCTTCATAATCCTAAATCACAATATTATATTCCCACTATTCCAAAGATTAATAGTGACCCTTTACCCAAATTCATCAATATGAATCCTGATTTACATGTCACTCTTACTAATTTTGATGATGATGAGCTCAATTACATGAAAAATACATGTAATGCTACTAAGCTACCTCCTTACATATCACAGTGGATACCTCCTTTTTTATTACCTCATGATCATACCATCCCTCTTACTGATGAGATCATTAATTTCCATCCTTCATATAATACCCACAAAGCATCTTCTATAGAATATGATTTCACATGTAATTATTATGGAGTGGTTAAATTATTTCAAGATACTTTAATTATGTCACTATATAAATTTAGAAACTTATGCATCTCACCTTATGAAGTTACTTCTAAGTCACAAATATGTATAATTTTTATAACTTATGATGATAACTACATCATGGCCCAAGCTCAATCATGATACTTGGATGTTCAATATTATTAGAAAACTTTAGCTATAATACATGATTTCAACCATGATGTTCATACCATTTCTACAGATTTTGAGTTAGAAATTGAAGGTCATGTCCATATCATTAATTCTACACTTCTTAATATGCCTGAGGTGGTTGAACAAATCTCACCCCTTACATCTTTAGAAATTTTATAACATTTTATAATTCTTATCATATCAATTATTCTACTTGATACTTTTCCCATTAATAATTCTAATAATAAACTAATTAAATATGTTTAACCTTCCTCTATAGTTTCACCTACTTTTAAGATCACCCTTGATGCCAAAACTAGAGATGTATGCCTATACATTTTAAATATGACCGCCATGGTAAAAAAATTATTGATCTTGAAGTATATGTGGAATATTATGGACCTCTACCTATATTACCTAGTGATGAAGCCATCCTTGAATTGTTCCATGCCTAAGAACCTCAACTTCATTGGCAACATCAAAAAATTGGAAATTTCAAGCATAAAGTTCCTCATTTTAACAACTTCATTGATAAAATTGATCCCAAAACCAATCCCATTTCATATCTTCCCAACATGCCATATCATTTCCAAGATGGAATTGATATTCTTATCAAGGAAACTATAAGAATTGAATATGGCACCCACTCATGTCCTCAACCTATAATAGTCTCTAGAGAACTCATACCAACTAAACATGACAACTTTAGATTATATTCAATAAATATCATGATAATTTTGCTTGGTCATATGAGAAAATTCCTAGCATTGAACCTAATATCATGGTGAATAAAATCATCACATATATAGATTCCAAACCTATTTAGAAAAAACAATAGAAAATTCCCCTTGAAGTTTCCAACTTATGCCATAAATAAATTATTAAACTTTCATATGCCAAATTTATCAAACCAGTGAACTATTTTGAATGGGTCTCCAACATTATCCCTGTTTATAAAAAAAGTCAGCATGTTCATTCATACTTGCATAAATTTTCATATCTTAATCTTGTTTGTACCAAGAATAGATTCCCATTACCTTCAATATATGCCATCATCAATTCCACTACTAGATATGAAATGTTGTCGCTCATGGATGGTTTTCTAGGATACAATCAAATTCATATCACCCTTGACCACAAGATAATTTTCACCATAGAATGAAGCACCTATTGTTATGTTAAAATTCCCATCAACCTTAAAAGTGATAGAGCTACTTATCAACAAGATATGACCCACATTTTTCATTATATTATCCATAATATTATGGAAACCTATGTGGATGATCTCATCACCAAATCCAAAAATTATAAAACTCATCTTTTTGATCTTTCCATCATCTTCGATCGACTCATCAAATAAAAAGTTAGACTAAACCGTTATAAATGTGTATTTGGCATCACATCTAGTAAATTTTTAGGGTAATTAGTCTATCTTCATGTCATTTATGTTGATCCCACTAAGATCAACACTATTGTCAACATGTTTATTCCTCACTCAATTCTAGACATTTGCACTTACCTTGATAAGCTTGGGGAAATTCGATGATTTGTCCCCAAAATGGCTTATTGCATTTATTCTATTAGTTCCCTTCTTAAAAAAGGTAATGCTCTTGAATGGACTGATCCTTTTCAAAAAACATTTAACAATATTAAATAATTATTACTCTAATTGTCCACCCTTCATCTACCTTATAATGATTATCCTTTAATTTTTTACACTTATTCCACACACATATTAGTTGGGGTAATGCTTTCCCAACAAGATAATACTATAAGAGCATATGCTATCTACTATATCAGTCGAGGTCTCATTGATTGTGAAAAATGTTATACTAAAGTATAATGTGATTGCCTTGCTATCTATTTTATAACTAAAAATCTCCATCATTACATGATATATAAAATAACTTATGTCTTAGTTCATTCTGATCCACTTCATCACTTCTTCTCTAAGGCCTTTATCTCAAGAGGCAAAATTGGTAAGTGGATGGTTCTTTTAATGGAATTTTATCTTTGCATAATCACACAAAAAGTTATCAATGGATAAGTCATTACTGACCAACTCATAGTAGCTCTCATACCATACCAATCACCTTCAATATAGTTTCCCTGGCAATAACATACTCTATATCAAAGGTCTTAATCAGGTTATCTCTCTTAAAGATTACATCCATAACTTCACTATTGATTGATAATCAAGTAATCAAGAATATTCCTCTTTAATTATTGATACTACTAAATCTAAAATAATCAATGAATAACTTCCTACAATCAACAGTAATTTACACAAATATACTTAACCCTTCATTTTGATGGCATCAAATATTTCCAAGGAGCTAGGGTAGGTTTTATACTTACTAGTCCTCTTGGTAAAATTATTTCCTTGGGATTTAGAATTATTTTAGACACCACTAATAACATGGTAGAATATGAAGCATTAATACTAGGCATGAGAGTGGCACTTGACTTAGATATTGCATATTTGCATGCTTTGGGTGACTCCCAACTCATCTGCTAACAGGTTAATGGTGATTATCAACATAAAAATGAAAATATTATTGGATATCATCATATGTACACTACCCTTACCAAATAATTCATTGATTTTACTACTAAACCCACCCTTAGAGATAAAAAATCTATTGTAGATTCCCTTACTTCTTCAACATCCTTATTTCATCCATACCAAGTTCTCACTAATTTTACCTTTCTTATTCATATTATAAAGTCCCCATATTTCATCCAACCATAAGATTCACTTATTTTTCATATTGATAAAATCACCATTCGACAAAACCCATGATACAAAGACATTATCCAATTCATTGACCATTAAACTTATCCTCTAGATACAAATTCCCAAGAAAATACTCGAATTAGAAAACAAGTTTTCAATATATATTTTGATATAACACTCATTATTACCAAAACATTAAAGGTACCCTTATATGATATGTAATGAAAGGATAAGTTCCTCCTCTCCTTGAACAATCACATCGGGGTATTTGTGGTGGTCACTTTAGCATACATGTTACAACACATAAATGCTTATATATGGGATACTTTTAACCTACTTTTGAAAAGTATGCTATCAAGTTTGTTAAAAAGTGTAGTCCTTACAAACTTCATGATGATCTAATCTATTTTCCACCAGCCCAGTTCCAAACTATGGATTCTCCTTATCCATTTTACTTGTGGGGATTCAATCACATAGGCAAACTACCTTGATCACAGGATGGACATGTCTTTATCATTACCACTATTGAATATTTTACCAAATGAGTAGAATCCATGCCTCTCATCAATGTCATGGGAACCATTATTACTAAATCCATCCTTAATCAAAGAATTTGTCACTTTATAATTCCACATACTATCATTTCTAATAATGGTGATAATTTTAAAAATAAAGATGTGAAATGACTGTGTTAAATTCAAAATATATCACAAATTTTCCACACCTATCATCCCAAATGTAATGGCCAAGCTAAGGCCACTAATTAATTTATTTATAAAATCCTCCAATATATAATCCATGAAACTCACACGGATTGACATCTTCTTTTATATCCTTCACTTTAGGCCTATTGTACTAACATCTACACTACTTCTACAGTAACACTATTCTCGCTAGTCTATGGTTTTGAGTTTATCCTCCCATTAGAAGTTGAGATTACCTCTCTTAATATATATATATATATATCTTCACAATATCATGCCCAATGAGAAATATTTAAAGCTCACCTTCATGATCTTGATATTCTTGATGACGACCATCTCTCTGCTCTATAACATAATCACCAATTCAAGGCTTGTATCATCAACCAACATAACAAAAAAGTTAAAGTCCACACTTTAAATATTGGTGATCTAGTCCTTATATTATACTATACCCATGCTAAATCAGATAAATACACCCAAAAATGGTGGGGATTTTATTAAGTAACATAAATTCTTGGTCCAAACACCTATCACCTCCAAACTAATAAAGGCCATGTTTTCAAAAAGCCCACCAATGCATAATTTCTAAAGAAGTAATTTACTTATATCATTTCCTTCTTATCATGCTTTATATATTATATCCTACTAACACTTTTTGTAGGATATCTACATAGGTCTTACCCTCTATAACAATTTCTCTTTCCACAAACCTTAGTTCCTTCTTTTGGTCTTTTGGTTTTTTTTAATCATGAGTTGCATTGTAAAATCATGGATAGGACCCAATCTTCCTCATGAATTCATTTTATATCATTATTTCATTACTTTACAATGATTTTTTCACCCTCTTGGGTTTTTATTTTGTGAGATGTAGTGTAAGACCATGGATAAGACCAAGCCTTTCTCACAAATACCATCTTTCTCATTTTTATTTTTCACATATTTTTATGTACTCTCTTGGGTTTCTCTTTTATGAATTGCAGTGCAAAACCATGGATAAGACTAGGCCCTCCTCATAAAATAAACATCTTTATTAAATTTAGTATTCTTTTAATAGAATTTTAATAAAAGGTCACAAGCTTATGTTCCACTATTCTCAACTTTAGTTTTTGCTTCTTTTATAAATCAACCCTACACAACAAATTCAATTAGCATGTTTACCTACACTTATACAACATTCTTGTGATAAATACTAATACTTACCTATAATTATATCCCTTTTCACCTTTGTCACATTTTTTGAAATTTGAAGTAATTCAAATTCTTTCATGTTTCATTTCCCTTGATTTCTTTTCCTTTCATTCCACTTTAGATAAAATAAGGTTGAAGTCTAGATAACACTCTTATTTCACATGTACAAATAAGACTCTTAGACACCATGATCTCAAAATTCTCTTTCTTAGAAACCATGTCCAAATTTTTCAAATTATAGTCATCTTTAGCACCCATGTTTGGTTCTCTAAATCTGTATGGAGGAGGAATAGAAAAATCCATCAAAAATTAAAAGCCAATTTTTTTGAAATAAAATGTAATGATCAAAAGGCAACATACAAATTCAAAAGCCAAAATCACACTAAAATATGTGATTAATAACACATCTCCTATCTCCAATCTAAGCTCAAAATCCATAGTTGGCTTCATGATAGAGCTGAGGTCCATTAGGGTGTAATAGGCTAGTAGACTAAGATAGGAATATTTAAAATAATCTATGGTGCTACGTAATTTCTCATGAAATTATTCAATGTTTATAGTAGATAAATGACTCTATAATGGGTCTTGAGGAATGGGGCACACATTGTGGGAGATAGGTCCATTTTAATTTTCATGTATATATCCTTCATGAAATGATATTCATACTTCATTTGGCGACCTAAGATTTGTGTAATGATAAAAATTTCTTTAGAGTCTTTAATGTAAAAATTCCTCTTGTTTTGATAAGCCTAATTTAAGTGTCTTGAATTTAATAAATAATTTTTTACCTTTATTTTTCCTTCATTTTTCCCTCCACCCATTTAATTTCCCCTTGATAGGCAAGTTTTATTCTAAGTCTACTTTCCCACTTCTATATTCCCTCTTCTTCACATCTTAAAACTTGGTAGCATTACTTTGTTTAAATTTTATCTATCTTTATAAAAACATAGTATTCTTGAGTGACTATGGACCTCACTTTATTTATACCATTGCCGTACATTTATCAAATCACTTTGGTTTACTTGCACATTTTGCATTGTTGTATCTCCATTTTTTTGGATAACAACATCCATTTCTATTTTTCATATACTTTTTCCATTATTGAGTGAGGGCGGTTTGTTACTTCTCACTCACCAATTTTGTTTTCAATTTCATGCACTTTTTCCTTTGATGATTAAGTAAGGATTGTTACTACTCACTCATCAATGTTGTTTTACCATTTCTTTCACATCTTTATTTAAGTAAAGATTGTTATTACTTTCACATTGATGTTTGATTATCATTTTTGACATGTATTCTTGGTTTGACTTGGTTGGTTTTCCTTTATTACTTAAGGTTGTTTGAGTTTTCTAATCATTTTAGTAACCTTGGATTTTTGGTTACATGATTTACTCCAAAAATATGACTTGGTAATTTGGTCCTAACTTAGCATTCTATCACCCCAGCTTACCAATTTTTCAAGTATATCATGCTTACACCACATCAATTATCTTGGATTCCCTATGTTTGTTTGTTTTTTCTCTTTAGTTTTGTATCTTTGGGTTTATCCAAAGCAATCTGTGTGCCCTCCAAAATCAAAACTACAAACGCAACAAACAACCATAGTGATAAAGGTAAGTCAAGGTACACATACATTACTTTTATTTTTAGTTATTTCCCTTTTAGTAATTTACTTTTAGTTATTTTATGCTTTAAAATACTAAAATTTTTTTAGCTTCAACGTTGTGTGTTACTATGTTATTTTCTTGAAGTACCATCCCCTATTGCACCTGAGTGACACGTGATGAGCTTTGAGAGGGTCATATGTATACACATAATAATTTCAAAGTTTATTAAGTATTTTTTATTTGTCTCTTGAAAGAAACTATTTATTCTCAATCTCTCTGAATGCATGCCTTAAAGGGTGCACCGATAAAGGGGTGGCCAAACCATTGGTGCTTCATATGATTGTTTTCCCCTATACCACCTCCTGCTATCAATCCAACCTTCTCCTACACACTTACATAAGCCTTACCTCCTATTTTTCACAATAATCCAAGCATTTAAACACATTTATTAGGCTCTTCCTAATCCTAAAACCATTTTTGATAGTTTAAATTACATTGTCAGCCCTATCGATCTTGTATTCAAATTATGAAAATCACATTATAGGACTAAGTCAGCTCTAGATGACCTAGACCAAGACCTAACTTATTTTTAATAAATAATGATATAGAGTCGATTAGGCTGACCTTATTGGATAAAATTTTGGAAAGGTTTATGCTTAGATTAAGCTATATATACACATTCATTTTGTTATTTATTAGAGAGACAATTATTCATTTGAGATTATTTACAATATGATCTTTTGACATTCTACTTGAGGAGTTATTGCTTAGGGTATATACTCGGAGAAGAATCTTTTTTTATGGAAAAGGAGTGGATGTTTTGTCTTTTCTTAATGATCCTTATAAATCATAACAACCCCTTGTGAAGCAATTTTGGCCAAGGGAGAGATTGAGTCTTGATGGATTCATCCTCAAGGTAAGTATATCTAAATTAACTTTATTTTAGTAGATTAAAGTAGCATAAGTAATGGCTTTTGAATATATTTCTCTCTCCATGCATTAGAGTTTTACCTATATATATCTTAATTAGGACTCTCCTATGCATGTTTAATTTTTATGTTTATGATCCCCACTTTGAGACACAAGCTTTAGTGAGCACTAGATTAGATTTAAATTTACTTGTCATATACTTTGTGAATATGAAAACATAGGACCTAGCTAGCTTTATTACATAGTGTTACTTGACTAGAGGCTTTGGAACCCTCTCTAGTGATGTTATCATGGTAAGAGATCCCTTGGTTAGGTCTATAAGATCCATATTGGTCATGACCCAAAATATATAATGTGTCAACAATCCAAAGTGTAAGCAGGATTTATCTTCTCTGAGATAGGATTAATTAATAAATTAGTTGCATTTTCCTTTGTATATATTTAGCACTTTTGGTTGTCTGCCAAAACTATTTGGTAATACATTTTGAGAGAATTTACATTAAAATATATTCCATAAAATAGATGGTAATTCCCATACATAATCTAGTACATTATCCCCTCATGTTTGATTGGATGGGTGGAGCCTTTAATTTTTAGGGCAAAAGGGATTTATCCTAAGATGGAAGTCTTATTGCTCTTGCCATTGTCATAGGATTGATGAAGTTGGTGATGTATTGTGAAAGGTGAATTATTCACTAATTTTGTCTATTATTTAGTGTTATATCTCAAAATTTTACCCTATGATAGGGTGATTCAATCCCTCTCAACTTGATCTATGTAATGGTATTGACCCTAGGTTGTGGGTGACCTTAAGGTAAGTCAAACATTTAGATTTTGGAATAGTTACTAAAGTAAAATGCATAAATTTACTAACTAAACTATTTAATTGACATGGGAAATGGATAAATAAATACTAAAAATAGCAATGTAACTTGAAGGTGATGCACCAAACATGAGTTCTTTAGCTTGTTGAAGATGCATTGTGAAACATTAGACTATAATCTGATTATGTTACTCTAAAATTATCCTAATCACACTAGTGTTTAAATATAAAGGTTGGAAAGATTAAAAAGGTACTAAGGTGATCAACCAAGAGGTGATATTATCAAAAACTAATGGTTTATTAGTTCTTTAATCACCCTCTCAACTTGATCTATGTAATGGTATTGACCCTAGGTTGTGGGTGACCTTAAATTAAGTCAAACATTTAGATTTTGGGCTAGTTCCTAAAGTAAAATACATAAATTTACTAACTAAACTATTTAATTGACATGGGAAATGGATAAATAAATACTAAAAATAGCAATGTAACTTTAAGGTGATGCACCAAACATGAGTTCTTCAGCTTGTTGAAGATGCATTGTGAAACATCAGACTACAATCTGATTATGTTACTCTAAAATTATCCTAATCACACTAGTGTTTAAATATAAAGGTTGGAAAGATTAAAAAGGTACTAGGATGATCAACCAATAGGTGATATTATAAAAAAATAATGGTTTATTAGTTCTCTAACTAAGAAAACTAAGTAAAACACTTTAAATGACCTATGAAAGTCATAACTTGCATAAGGCATGAACATAAAAGACAAATGCAAAGAATACAACACTATCACTAATAAAAAATTAATATAACATAAAAAAATTCATTGTTTTCAAGAGGCATATGAAACATCCAAATTTAATTCATTTCAATAGGAAAGTGCAAGACTCAATTTTGGCAGGGCTTCACCATAATCAATATGAGGATAGATTACAAGGCCAAAAATGACTACTTATATAGAGGAATGAGAAGAAGAGGGAGATATGGATGTAGGAGAGATAAATGATGAGTTTTAAATCATTAGTAAATTAGTTACCCTCTCAAATAAAACATAATACAATCATAAAAAACTCGCTTGAGACATGTGTCAATCTGCTCTTCAAGTAACTCCATGAGATTGGCGAAAGCTAGAGGAGGAAACACTCATTGAACATCTTTAAGGTTTTGGAGATATACCACCTCAACATAACATAATTATATTTTTTAAACATTCCTACAAATTTCATGAGCATCTTGACACCTTACTCAATGTCTGACATCTCATCTTGACACCTCTATACTCTCTCTATGCCAAAAGACACTTTATTGATTAAACAGTTAATAAATTATTTGAAACTACCTTGGAGAATCTTAATACCTTTCCTCTAACTTGAAATATGCAAACTATGATTGAATAAGTCATCAAAACCTTATTTAAACTGATATATCTCTTGGACACCTGCCTATTATACTCTTACTTGCATATCATGAGGTTCTCTTTCATTGATCAAGTAGGCCAACTAATATATTACGCCTAGTTGCTTGACACTTGTCACTTATATGTCCATAAGAATTAAATAAAAATAATTTAATATGTGAGAAACATGTGTGTGAAGTCCATTTTTCCTTTGGTATATCATGACGACCTTAGAATAATTCAAACTTGTTGTTTCTTGCTCATCAAGATGGCCACTTCACTTCACATTATCCCATTGAGATTATCTTTAACACATAGACCTATAAAGGTGATTTAATGGATATAAAAGATGAATTTTAAGGTATGAGATATTGAAAAAAATAATCATATACTCACCATAATTATTTCCATCCACTCACCCAACTTTACACCTTTCTCCTTAGAAACCTACAAAGCTATAGCATTTATCACTTCCATACAAATGACAATACAAAATGACTATGTGATCAAGACCTCACAAGAGTGTTAAACATATTACATCTCTAAAATATTAAAATTAAATGCATTTAGATTCATTTTATTCAATATTTCCTCAATTGGGTTTCTATTAGGGTTTAAGGGAGGTTTAAGGAGCTTTAGGTTCTTAGCAATAGTTCATAAAGGTTAAGCCCCTAACACATGAAATAATGCCACTAGTTTTAGGTATAAAAGGTACCTAAACCTTTCCCATGTTATTATATCTCCATGAAACTTCTCTTTATAGTTATGAGTTCATAAAAATGCTTCTCGGGTGACCATCATGCATTTTATGCACTCCTAAGGCCATCTTAGGCCAAAATGACCAATTCCAAGTTATCTTATACAAACCAATGTCAATTTCACATATAAAACTTCCATATGAACAATTTCATGTTATATTTTGGTCCCCATTCAACCCTTTCTTTATTCTAACCTCAATTTCTAAGTAGTGGTGCTTTGAGGAGGGTTTTGGCTTATAGGCCTAATGACTATATTTGATATGTTTTACCCCTAAAGGGAGTGATCTAATAACTTGGACACCTCTATGTGTATAAAATAAACTCCTTATACCCATTATATCACATTGTTAACTTATTTAAATGATTTAATTCCTATATAACACCTTACACAATCCACTCACTAAACCTTAGGGTGCAATTGTAGGTTATCATTAGAATTTAGGGACCTTTTAGGTGATATTTTTCTCTAATTAGTTGTATTTCACATTATTTTATGTTCCCTAAGGTCCTTAGAACCACTTTATACCAAAATAAAGTCAGCTCTACCTTGAGAACCCTAAATTTGTCTCTAGTTCCTCATGATTGGCTATAGGTGGTGATTGTAAGGTTTTAGGACTTCTCTTTGACATTTGGCACTACTAATTTTGAGTAAAATCATAAATAATCTAAGTGAAATAAATGTCTAACTATCCATAAATTCCTCTTAGTGTATCTACCGCCTCTATACATTGAGATATTTCCTTTAGGTCTGATTTATGAAAAGAAGATTTTAAGGCCATCTAGGTTTTCTAGGCTTTCATCATGAGATACTATTGTGGGAGGCTAATTCCTTATTTAGAGATACTAAGGTAATTTTTTCCTTTTTTGATAACTTTAATTACATCCTTTAGTAGACCATTCATCTGTTGTATCCTAAGGATACTTCATCACCTAGAGTGGGAAAGCCTATAGGTGATGAGGACTATGCAATGGTAGGCTTATGTTTAACCTACCTTTTTATTGTCTAAAAAATTAGCTATTGGATCAATCTTGGCATAAACTCGATACCTTTATGCTTTGAAATCCAATCAATTTCCTTACAAGACTTCAAAACTCTAAAACTACATCATTCTCTATCCTTATCCATTTAGGCTTGACTTTAGGTAGTGATATTTTGGGGAGTTTTGAGTATCTAGTTGCAACTTTTACTAACTAATGGTGCTATTTATTACTGAAGATAGTGAAACTTATTACAATTTTAAAACAGTCTACTTGGTTGTTTCTCTAAACATTAACACCTTCACTCCTTGAAGTGTCCTTGCTTATTTTACACCCTATCTATAGGTCTTCTTCTTAAGAGCCAGTCTTCTTGACTCCTTGTAGTTATAGATGTACCATTTTTATCTTGAGAACCTTCAATTATCTCTTCAAAAGGTCTAAATATTCTAAGTAGGTATCAATTGTTCACTGATTTATTCTTTGAGATGTATATGACTTTGTGTATAGTGGTTCACATGAGAGTTAGAGAATCCTAATTTGCTCATATCTTCTTTAGTGATCTTAAATTGAGATAGTTAGATTGGAATTTATGTCAAATAACTCAAGGTATACCCCCATGTTTTCAAGACACTCCTAACATAGACTTGGACTCATGAATGTACACTTGTAGGCCTACAGGCTTGTGTGACTAAAACGCTTTATTGGCCTTTGTTTGAAGGTGTAATTAGATCATAATCATCCTTATATAAGACCCCCAATAGTTCAATGGTGTATTATTCATGCTACCATGGATTTCTCATACCACTCAAACCTAACAATGATACTCAAAACTGAAGAAGGTTGTTTAAATACTGTACAAGCTTTCCAAAAAGTAAGACACTTAAAGACTATAGACAATATTGAATTCCAAGGGATATCACATGAAATTTATGAATTTAAGGGATATTTCATGAATGATTAATCACTTGAGAACCTCTGAGAGTGATAATAACTCAAACCAATCAAACACTTGTAGTAGGAGTGACTGAACACCTTATACTTGAGACACTATTCCTCCTATTGAAAATGATTCATGGAGATTATTTAGATGATGAAACCATCATCAAAATGATATATTTTACCTATAAAAACTTCCATCAAAACCATTATTCTCCATAAAATTTTGAAGTGTAGAAATAGATGCAAAATAAGACCCTACTTGGATGGACAAGGCATAATGACTTGCTATCAATATTAACAATTGTTCATAAAGGAAGGAACATTAATATTAAAAATAATGACATTAATTTTAATATTAATATGGCCCCTAAAAATTTCCAAAGTTTCAACTCCTAACTCTCTTTCTCTCCTAGCTGTACTATCTACTTTAATTTTGCCTTTCTAAGTTTTTGAAGGCAATGATAGAGAAGAGAGAATGCATGAAGCATCTATACAACTTGAAACTTGGTAAAAATAATTAAAATGATATAAGGGATCCAAATGGACTCTCTAAAACCATTTTTAATGAACAAATTATCTTATAGTATTGTACAAGTACCCAAAAGTGCTTGTAAAGTGGCATTTTATTCATTTTAGGCATTGAATTTGCAAATTTGTCAATATCTAACTATTCCTAAACATTCTATGACATTAGGTACATTGGGTAATCTTATTTAAACATTTTAATTTGAATATAAGATGTAAAAATCTACAAAATAAGCCAAAAAGGTGACAAAATGACCTTTTAGCACATAAGAACTTATTAAAATGCTAACACATGATAATATGACCATAACGACTCATTAATACCCATTGACTCTAAACCATGTCACAAATTTTAACACACTTTAAAATTATAAGAACTTATAAATGACCCCCAAGACTAGATAAGTCATATGAGACTAAACCTTGAACAAAGATAAAAAAGTATCAGTATGACTATGTGAAGACCATTCAAGACCATAAAAAGACATTTGTAATCCCACATACAAGTTTGAATGACCCTATGAAAGTTTCAATATATAGGGGGTTGGCCTTTTTGACTTGGGAGTCAAAATTGGTTAAAAATTTGATAATTCATAGGGGTAGTTTACCTACAATGCTGATAGATCGATGGCATTATCCTTTCTCATTGGGAAATGGGGTCTATTTGAAAATAAAACTTGATAATTACCTTGGATCAAACTAAAACTAGACAAACACTAAACAAAACACCAAACCAAACATGTGTCATAAGACACTTAGAGGAAGGAAAGACACAAAAGAAATAAGGCAAACTCTTATGCATGAAACACTTAGGGAACTCAAAACCTACTCTAATATGTACAAAAATATATAACTAACCTCAATAGCATGGTTTCAAGTGTATCCCATTGACTTGGATACTCAATTCTTCACCATTTAGTATTGATAGTTGAAAGGCATTTTGTTCCTTGCAAGCAATGAATACATAAGGTCCACTCCATAATGCATCAAACTTGGTATGCTTACAAGGTTTAGCTCTATCAACATACCACTTAAATATAAGATCCCCTTCTTGGTATGTTATTTACATAGATATTTTGTCAAATATTATCTTCACTTATTCTTGGTGACATTCCATGGTGTGCATAGCATGCTTCTTTACTTCCTCCAAGGTCATTAGTTTTGCCCATTTTATCTCCATAAGATCATGCTCCATCCTCTCAAGCTGATGTGCTAACACAAGATCTGGTACCTCAAAAGAAATAAGTAACTTTTCTTATCTCCCATAGACAATAATATAAGGATTGTTACCAATACCATCCTTGGGAGTGATATTTTTAGTCGATATGGATGTCTTTAGTTTAGTATGCCAAATCCTTTGATTATCCTCTATAGTTCTCTTTATAGTTTTGATCAAGTTCTTATTAGTGGACTCATTTAACCTTTTTGGGAATATTGAAGTCTTATTATTAATTTAGTTAAGGGTTTGAATTAATTAAATCAAAAAATAATATTGGGATAATTAAGCTACTAATTTGTATAATTTGATTGTAATTTAGACTTTTTTAAAAATAGTAATAAGTGAGGAGAAATGTAACTTAGCTTAAATAGGATTGAGATCACTGAGATAGAAGCTATTACTGGTTGTGTAGGATTAGGACACTGTCACACATCAGGATCTAACTTTCATTTAGTAAAAGGATAGGAGCACTAAAAATAGGACACTTTGAAGTCTAATGTTAAATTCTAGGTCTTGTTGATGTTGTCTAAACTATTCATAGAGATCTAAGTTTTTTGTGTTTTGTGTGGTATCCTTGTATTAGTTTTCCTATGAAATTTCAAGTCTTGACTGTCGATGAAGCTCCTTATAGAGTTGATTTAATCTTCAACCCTAGGTATTCCTTGTGCTTGAACTTGAATGAAAAATTGAAAAAGAGGGTTGTGGGGGGGGGGGGGGGGGGGGTGGGTGGGGTGGCGGTTAGTGCGTGTAAGATGCACTGAAAATGTATCCACACCTCTTATGTGGGCACTCTACCTATATACCAATACTTCAAAGAGTGATCAAGCCATATGTAATTCTCCCACTTGATGTGCTTTGTGTAATAGTGTAATGAAGATACAAAAATGCTAAACTGAGTGTGATTGAGGTGGTTAGGGACTGGTGTAAGGGTTTGAATATGCTTGTAGCTATATTAGATGGCTATATGCAGAGAATAAGAATTTTTGACTTAGTGATCTTGCTTGTATTCTTGCTTGCTCTTTGAAATAATTACCAACCCCCTTATAAATGAACTTTGAATGGGCTTTTATAGAGATTTATTGGTCATGGGTTAGATTCATTCACACTAGGCTAACATAATGAGGAAGAGGAATTAGGATAAAATGATAATCTAGGCTCGAAAGGTGATTGGACATGAGTACTAAAAATGGAACACCTTAAGGTCTAATACTATAGTCCAACTTGGTGTTTTTATCCTAAGGGTATGGGACTTAGGGGATGGATTTGTCATGGGAAAATTAATCTGGCTAAGCTGGAATGAGGTTTTGAAAGTCTATGGATGACTGGAAATAAGTGAAAAGCTGGATAAAAGTTTCATGTGAGCATGCAAGAGGGACCTATGGGTTGGGTGTCATAATCCACACTCGAGCTACCAATTTTCACATTTTATATGACTACATTTGCCCCCCCTTTATTTTAGTGATGTAGAAAAGTAGAATACTAAGATAAAAGAAAAATAGAAAGTGTACCTGAACTTACATACAAGGGTGAAGCTCATGAAGTTGTGTGATGCTACGTGTGCATAGAGAGAGCACATTATGAAGTGTAAATCTATAAGAGAAAACAAATAGTAGATCATTTTACTAGATACACTATATCTAAAATAATAATGTATAAAATATAGGTAAGAGAGAGGAAGAGAAAGGAATAAATACACCTCACTAGATACATGGACCAATATAAAACCTATTGTGATGTTGAGTGATGCTGGATGATGTTGAGTAATGTTGCATATGTGTTGTACCAAGAGTAATATCATGAATGGAGTTGAGTGCTATATTCCTCAAGAGTGTCTCAAGAATACAAAGGTTAGCCCTTTGGCTACATCATTTCCCACTAAGTGAATCTAGGTGGTCATGCATGTAATAATCTATGTTTGGACTGTGTGTCCAATCCCTTTGAGTAGGTGGCTCAATAATATAAAGGTTAGATAATGCTTTGGTTCCATCATTTCCCCATGAAGTGAAGTCATAAACTAATATCGATATGAACGTGTATTGTATAAGGTGTCTCATAAAGCCCATGAATGATCTATAATTTGACAATGTGGCATGGATAGCCAAATATGTACTAAAAATTAGGCCAATCTTGGCCAATTCAAAAAAAAGGTGGAGATTAGGCTTGTATGAAATCCACTCTAAAACTAGGCCATAGGCTTATGTAGAAACCACTTAAAAATGTGCAGGTTAGGTTTGTATGAAAACCACTCTAAAATGATGCCAACTACCTATAGATGGAGTAAGGCACACAACTATTATGAATGCCTAGGTAATATGCTGAACTTAGAAAGAAAAGAAGACCAATGTGACATGCACATTGCCAATAATTATTAGTGTCTATAACATGGATTTTGATCTGAAAGTTATACCAACTACCCAATTTAAAACTATAAGTGAGATCCATCATGCTATGCATGATTCCCCCTATATCTATATTCTCTAAGAAAAACTATACTAAAACTATTGAATCTAAACTAGTCTATATGTGTAAAACTATAGCTGAGCTTACCTTTTTATTTGGATAGGAGTGCCAAAAATAGGACACCCTAGTGTCTATCATTATTATCCATGTCCAGCACTATTGTCCTTTATTGAAACTAAATATTGTTCTAGAATCGTCACTATTTTTCTAGTTTGTTCTACTTGGTTTAAAGTTTAAATATTATTCTGAGTATTCTAAAAATTGATTTTTCAACCGATAAGAGATCTGATCTTATTGATAAAATCCTTGTTTATTTACCCCTCTTTTGAGGGTAAGAATAAAGACCCTATAATTAATTCCCTCATAATAAGGAGCCCTGTAAGTGTGTTATACTATGAAATATATTATATAGAAATAATAATCAACAAGATAACTCAAGATATAACATGGTTTATATTGGAGATTGTTAGATCAAATAGGGGTATGCCTAGATAGATATAACAATGTAGTAGCATATGTAATGTAATGATTCAAATTGGAAATGTTAGTTGTTAGTTTTCAATGAGGGATGGAGAATGACATCCATCATGACATCTAAGAAAGCAAGATAATGCATGATGTGGATCATGGCATTACAAATAGTGAGAAGTAAATAGGCAATAAGTACATAAAGTAAGAAGCATAAAAAAGTGGCTAAGGGACCAAGAAAATAAGGGACATGGGCACATGTCACTCAAACTAAAAAGAAAGCATATAAGGCATGTTCAAATGCCACATACGCATTCAATTGAAAAAAAGCAAGGTTGGCATGAGGGCCACAAGCACATAGAAGATTACAAGCAAAGGACATTGGCAAGTGTCCTAAGGAACACACAATAATATAATCAAAGCACATTGGAAAATGTTCTAAGGCACATACATACATAAAATTGAAATGTTTTTATATTTTGAAATATTTGAATGTTTTTGTATTTGTGACATTTTATAATGTTTTTGGTATTTTGACATATTTTAATGTTTTTGGTATTTTTGATATAAGCTATGCACAATTAATCATGAGGAGACTATGTAAAAATAATTGAAAATAAATTATGTACAAACAAGCATAAGAAACTATGTATAAGTAAGCTGAAAAGAAATGATACTAATTGATGAATCTCATAAGAGACCCCCTATCATGGTTTCTTATATCAAACAAAGGAATCATGCATGATTGTGAAGCATGAGGGAATGGTTTTGAATATGATTCTGAATAGTTGGATTTATTATTGGTATCTAAGAAACCATAATAACTTGTAGTGTTCCACTCATCATTATCATCTTGATTTTGAACTAATGGAATGCTAGTGTTGACTTTTGTTGTATCTAGATGTTTTCCTTTGATAAATAGTGTATATGAATGAATTGACTTAGGATGTTCAATAAATCCCAAACCTTCGTGACAAACATTATCAACTGATAGAATAGAATTAGTGATGTTTTGAGCATGCTTACCCAACCCTTGACCTTGATAATCAAATTGTTGTAGATATTTTTGACCAAACCCATACTACTTTATAAGTAGATCCTTATTTTGGCAAGGTAGATTTGCATATTTTTCATGCTTTACCTATGCTTTTGATACCATTTATTGCTCTAATTTTAATTTTTGATCCTTTTATTATTCTGAGTTATAATTTGGTAACCACTTTTGTACTATTTCTAGATTTGACCCTTTATGAATGTATTCATGTGTCACTATGGAATGCTTGACTAATTTAACTTGTATAGGCTCCTCATTATAAATTATCTATTATATACATGTTTTTAATGTTAAACATGAATCTGTGTGATGCCCATGCATTCTATGATATGGACAATAATATATGGATCTTTTTACTGGATGTAGAGGAGCTAGTTTGATCAACTTAGATTTAATCATTTACCTTAGTACCTCACTTAAAATTTTATTTTATCTTTGAATGTTTTTTGAATCACTATTTATAAATTTAATTTGTTGTGATTTCTTGATTTGATATGTAACAGTTCTTGCAACCAATTTACTAAGTGAAAGTGCATATACATGATTGACACTAGGGTGCCTTTGAGGCTTTTGTATTATCATTTGATTTTCCAATGTTGTGATATTTTCATGTAATATCTGATTCTACATTTGTAAATCATAAATTAACTTGCTCATACTGGTGATTTGATCCCTTAGAGTCTCACAAGTGCAAACCCTAGTTGCTTCTGATTGAACATGTAAGCACATATGTTGAAGAGGGTTTGAAGAAACTATAGGCTGAATTTATGCATTAGGGAAAATATTATAGGCTGCATCACTTTTTGGAGGGGTTACAACATGGACCTAGTTATATGGAAAGTAGTTATCACCCTCTTGGGGGAGAGGAGGAGAAGGAAATTCTTTCTTGTGCATAAGATATGACATTGAAACTTGACAGATGGTTGTTAGCTTATGAAATGGATCCTCTAGGTATAAAGCATGTATGTGGGATGAAATACATGTAATTATAGTTATAAGTTGTACAAAAATATGATTATAAATAACATTCCTCATGACAGATAACAAGCAAGGAACAAAAAGCATGGCACTTTTCACTAATGCATTTATTTTTTGACATATGATATGATATTTATAAGATGTGTAGCAAGATAAACTTGAAAATTTTTCCATATGAAAGATAGAAATCAAATAATAAAACCTTTTATTACAGACAAGTAAACACTACTTTGAAGGAGAGGGATCTTATTATGTTTAACAATAATTTTCTTAATATATCCCATATTATGAAAAGTAAGCATGAAATGCAAAGAATGAAGCTTTGTACTAACATATGGTGAACTTCATCGTTCATATACATGATAGGACCTAGTATGGTCTCCTTATTGTTTTCAATAAATGCAAGAAATATGTGTAAATAAATGGGATCCATTTTTGCTATTATGTGAAATATGATTTGAGATGTAAAGTGATACCTCAAGCAAACAAAGGGACCTAGTATATGTAATTAGGGTTTTGAAAAATGATATATTTTTAAAACTACTGAGGATTTTTAAAATTTAATACAAATTTTTGGTTTAAATATGTAGATAAAAAATTAGAAAATTATTGGAAAATTATTGATTTAAAGAGACCTAGTATGTGCAACTAGGGTTTGGAAGAAAAATGATTTTTTAAAATTACTATAGAATTTTAAAAATTAAATTGAATTTTTGATTTAAATAGGCAAGTAAAATATCAAAAAAAAATTGGAAAAATTGTGATTTAAAAGGACCTAGTATGTGCAACTAGGATTTGTAAGAATTTTTTTTTAAATTAATATGAAATTTTAAAAATTAAATTGAATTTTTTATTTAAATAGGCAAGTAAAAAATTATAAAAATATTGCAAAAATCATCAAGGAATTTGTCCTAAGGTTTCTAGGGTTTTTATGTGCAAATGAAGTAAGTCAGGTTCACCAAATAATTTAACTTTTTTGAGAATATTAAAAAGTTAATTAAACTAGTAAATAATATTGAGATAATTAAGCTACTAATTTTTTTAATTTGATTGTAATTTAAACCTTTCTAAAAATAGTAATAAGTGAGTAAAAATGTAACTTAGCTTAAACAAGATTGAGATAACTGAGATAGAAGCTGGTACTGGTTGTGTATGACTAGGACACTATCGTAAATTAGGATCTAGATTTCATTCAATGAAAGGATAAGAATGCCAAAAATAAGACACTTCAAGGGCTAGTGTTAATAGTCCAAGTCTTGTCACTCTTGTCTAAAATGGTCACAAATATATGAGTTTTTTGGGTTTTATGCACTATCCTTGTATTAGTCCACTAATAAAATTTCAAGTTTTGACTATTGATAAATCTCCTTGTAGATTTGATTTGATATTCAACATGGGGTCTTCCTTGTACTTTAACTTGAATGAAAACTTGGAGAAAGAGGGTGGAAGGCGCGGGGGTGGGGGGTGGGGATGGGGGGGTACGAGGGGGACGTGGCGGGGGTTAGTGTGTGTAAGATGCACTGATTATGTATCCACACCCCTTATGTGGGCATACTACCTACATACTAATACTTCAAAGAGGGATCAAGCCATATGTGGTTCTCCCACTTGATGTGATTTATGAAATAGTGTAATGAATATGCAAAAATGTTAAACTATGTGTACTTGAGGTGGCTAGGGATTGGTGTGAGGGTTTGAATATGTTGGTAGCTATATTGGATGGATATACACAAAGAATAGGGAAGTTTGCATTGGTGGTCTTACTTGTATTTTGATTACTCTTTGAAATAATTTCTAACCCCATTTTAAATGAAATTTGAATGGGTTTTTATATAGATATATTGGTCATGGGTTAGATGCATTTGTGCTAGAATGACACAATGAGGAAGAAGAATTGGGAGAAAATGGTCATCTAGGCTTGAAAGGTGATTAGATAGGAACGTTGGAAATGGGACACCCTAGGGTCCAACACCATAGTCCAACTTGGGAACTATTTTCCTAAGGGTATGGGACCTAGGGAGATGGATTTATCATGGGAAAAGTAGCCTAACTGAGCTGGAATGAGGTTTTGGAAGTCTATGGATGATTGGGAATCAGCAAAAAGGTGGATAAAAGTGTCATGAGAGAATTCAAGAGGGACCTATGGGTTAGGTGTCATACTCCACACTCAAGCTACCAATTTTCACATTTTATATGACTACATGGACTCAACTATCTCTTTACCTTGGGGGTAGTTATTAGAAGAAGTAATCAAGTAGATGTCATGTTGTAGAGCCCATTCTATTATTCTTACTCCACTAAAAGCCATGACATTGTCAAAAAATATGGTTGCAGGTACTCCACACCTTCTTACTATGATCTTATATAATTCAAGAACTAAATTTTCATTAGCAACTTGAGTGTCACTACCTCTACCCACTTGTTAAATTAGTTTTTAGCTTTAATAACCCATTTTTGACCAATACTAGATGGAAGATTGATCATTCTAATGAAATCAATCCCCCACTGCATGAATGGTTGTTCAAATTGAATCAGGTGAAAAGGAAGGGATGAAAGTCTTTTTTTACCTATAAATAATTCACACTTTTTATATTTTCTAACCTAAATATATGCATATTTGAATAGGTTGGGCCAATAGTAACCAACCCTCATTATTTTTTTAGTTGTAGTTTTAGGTGCAAAATGACCTCCTACTAGCCCATCATGGAATTATTATAAGAGTTTATCAACGTGATCTATTTATACACATCTAAGTATAATCCCATTGAGATCTTTCCTAAAAATTACTCTATCACAAGGACATAAGGTATTACTTGCAATTTGAAGTATTTCCTTCTTGTTTGATCTAAACACATATGACACTCACTTGTTTGAAGGAATATCACCATTTTTTCTATCTAAATTATATGAAATTAAGTATGAGATATAATAGGAAATTATTTTAATGATAAAACCATTTCTTATTCTTCCTTTAAGTCTAATTCTAGGTGCTCACATAACCCTCTTCCTCTTATTGACTTGGTGGCCTTGATCTCAACATCATATTTCATCACTTTAGTTATCCACCCATCCCTTTTCTCATTCAATCCCTTATTCAAAAGGAAGTGTATTATTATTGGATGGGTTACAATAACATTAATTTTATTATTTGACACCATATTTCGAAATTTCTTAAGACTTCTTATCACAGCCAACACTTACTTCTCAACATATATATACCTTTCTTCATAGTCTTTTAGTCCTTAACTAAAAAATGTTATAGGTTGTTCAATTCATTCATTATATTATTGCATAAACATAGAATATATGGTGTTGGTGTTATAAAAATCATATAATAATAAATATTTAGATAAATTAGGGTTGATTAGTTTGGGTGCTTGAGTAATAGCTAGCTTGATGGCCTCAAAACTAGCTTTTCCTTCTTTGGTCCATTTGAATTCTTGATTTTTATTCGACATGGATGTTATAGGCTTCAAAAGAGTGTTAAATATATATATTAACCTTATAAAAAAGTTAAAATTTCCAAATAAACTTTGTAAATCCTTCTTATTCTTGGGTAGTGATAAAGATAGAATAGGCTCAACTCTATCAAGATCAATAACAAGTCCATATTTATAAATAATGTGTCCAAGTAAGTTACCTTGATGAAAAATAAAAAGACACTTATTTGGATTGAGAGAAACTCCATATTTTCTACATATTTCAAATATTAGCCTTAGATTTTTCAAGTGGTCACTATTATTCTTGGTGAAGACTGTTATGTCATCAAGGTATATCAATACCATCTCATTGATCAAGCCTTGGAAATCCATATCCATGGCTCTTTAGAATGTATCACCTACATTATAAAACCCAAATTACATTATCTTGTAGACATATTCCCCCCGTTTGGTGGTGAACATTGTCTTATATTGGTCTTCTTCTTTGAATAACACTTGGTTATACTCTAACTAACCATCTAAGAGTGAGAAATGTTGAGAACCTGCTACTAATTGAATTAATTTATACATTGAAGGTAGATGATAGTGATGTTTAAATTATACCCTATTAAATTCTATAAATTCTACACAACCTAATTTCATCACTTTTATTTCTCATAAGAACAAGATTGGCAACCCATAAAGAGTATTTGATAGAAAATATGATCTTTGAATCTATCAACTTGGTGAGTTATTTTATCATGATCACCTCCACCTTAGGATTGATTGGAATTTACCTTTAACTTATAGGCTTAGAATTGGGATCAAGTTATATGGTATTTTTAGCTAATGAGGGATCAAACCCCTTGATGTCACTATACTTCCAAGCAAAAATATCCACAAACTCTCTACCTATTTTAATGAATGCTACCTTTTCTTCTTATGTACATACCTTACCAAGCTGGAATAATTTTTCCTTGAATATAACTACCATCTCATGGTGTTCTTCATTGGTGGATATGCTTACTTTATCTCTTCTCATTCGATCACTTTCATTGAATATACTCTCAAGAGTAACCAATCCTTTAGGGACCTTGTTAGACCTTAGTTGCATAATTTATTCCCCATATTAATGCTACAACTTGGATTGGTTTTTGGAAGAGAACTCAACTTCATGTTGTAAGAAAAATGTTATTTATTTTTCATTTTCAAACACCTACCAATTTACATCATTATACAGTATAGAAGGCCTTATAACTACCATGATGTGTGACTGAAATTTTGGGTTTTTGACATCATTGGGAATGTCAAATTGTACTCCAACTATTTCCAACCTATTAGGATGTTTATTTTCTTACCTTGGTACTAATTTGGTGTCAAAATATTCAGATTACTTAATAATATCCTACACTCTATGATTATAGGACTTCAAAAAAATGTTTTTAGATGCACTCATACCTCTTACTTGGTGTACAAATAGTTCATTATCTCCAATGTCTTGTAATTGTTTGATTCCTCTCTTCCTTTCCCATTGAATCCCATGAATGAGAGATTCATATTTTAATTCATTTAAATAACAACTAAACTAAAATCTAAAATCTAATTAGTACCTTTCATTTAATGGAGAAACAAACATCATTCTAGAACCTTCTCTATTCTTGCTTCTTGAGCCATCAAAAAATAACTTCCACAAACCATCATCATCATTAATATTATAAAGAGAAGGTATAAATACACATTCTTCATATAAATAATAGACTCCAAGACTAGCTTATTCAATCCCTCTATACATATCAAACTCATTATTTTATGCCCACCATTCATCAAAGAAGAGGTTTGAAATCTCTTCAAGAGGAATAGCTAGTTCTTGATCCCTATGCTAATATTGTTCTTCAATAATGGCATAATTAACATTAGTTATATTTTTTATTTTATTGATCAATATGAAAATTTGAAAAAAATTATAATTTTAAAGTAACTTTAGTGCCATATCTTATCCTAAAAGCCATGTAAGACCAATTTGATGATAAGTAACCACCTATATTTTTTGTGAAGTCCCTTGACAAGCAAAGGACTAAGTATGTTGATATATCAACCATAACTACATATTTAAAAATAGATAAATTAGGACAAGCATGAAGAGTTAGATTCAAACCTTTGATAATACCAACTATCTTAGTGGTTGATCCATCTAGTTGCAACACACCTTTAGCATGAGGTTCATACTTGATGTCTAGTTTGTTTGTAATTCATTTTATCATGACTGAGCTACTATCCCCACTATCTATCATGAAATTGTGCACCAAAAAATCACCAATGATCACTAAAACATAGAATGGAGGAGGCTTGTTCTCTTTACCTTGTTTTGGCTCACTAATATGAGATGTGTTTGCATATAATAATACCTTTCTTTATTGCTCCTGATGGTAGATTGAGATTATATTATTCTTCTTGCAATGTATCCCTTTGAAATAAAATTGAAAAATTTTCCGACGTAGTTATACTTACATGAATACTTTTCATTCGATCTACTATATTAAGAGAAGAAACATCAATCATTTGTTATCATCTAACATTCATAGTATCACCTTGGACGTAATTATTTTGGTGTATAAAAGTACATTTTTCATTCTAATTTCTTTTATAATATTGAACCTTGAGAGGGACATTATGATACGTTATCCATTGATTCATGGATGGAAAAGCATTTGAAACTTTTCCACTCTCTTGTAACTCTTCAACAACTCTTCTTTTAGACCTAGTGTTGGCTATAACTAGAGTATCCATCCCTCTACTTCAGTTTCCCACCTAATTTACTACACAAAAATCCTCTTCTTTGAAATTAACAATTTTAAAACTTTATATCTAATAATCATAACATTATTGGAAACTTCATCTTGTGTCATGGAAGGAAAAGTTCTTTCTTGTGCCACACAAGGTTATTTCAATGTTCCATCTTGATTGGTAGATTTTTCATGAGGTTGGTTCCATTGAGGAAGAAATTATTTCTCTTACATTATATTATTATGAGTGGGTACCAATGATCTTGAAGTAGAGGTTGCATTTGGATTAAAACTTGTATATTATCTAGTATTAGTGATAAGACCTTGTCTTAGAACATTTCCTTGAAAGGGTGCCCTATTTGATTGATAGGGCTCATGAGCTTGATATTGAGCTTGATAAGGCATATGAAACAAATTTTTATACCTTTCCATTTCCATGACTTTATTTTCAAGAGTCTTAAGAAGTCCTTCCACATCATTAGTCTTACTTGATTGACTAGGGAAAGCTAATTCATGATCAATTATGGTAGGAATTGGGGCAATATATGGGGTAGGGGGTTGAATATCAGGAAACAAAGTCATAGTGGGTCTTGGAATAAGTTTTCCATCCTGGAAAAAGTTATTATTATCTAGTATAACAATGTCATATGCATTTGGTAAAGTATTCCCACCCATAGATTAGATCATAACTACAATATCACTATTTAATGCCTTGAGATAATTGAAAAAAACATAGTTTGGTGTGGGTCTTAAAAGAATTAGGATTATATCCCATGTATTTTGGAACCTAGCATTGGAATCTTACATTAATTATTGAGGGCTCCTTTTATGGTAGTTAACTGTTTGGCCAAGGATAAATTTTCACTTTTATCTTCAAATCTTTTACTCGACTTTTCTCCTAAATCATCCCATGAGTCAATTTAATTAGGTTTTTAGGTCCTATATCACTCTAAATATTTTCATTTGAAACTAATTTCTAACAAATTTATTTTCATATTCTCTTGTGTGATGTTGTGGATGTTACAAAAGTCTCTAATATGTTCAATTGGAATAAGAGTGGTATTTCTATTGAAATAAGGCACACTCTTAAGGTCAGTCATGGGTATATCATCATATTATTGAAGATTCAAAGGAGAATCAAAATTGAAGGAATAAAAGGTATATTTATATCCATGTTATCAACTTTAGGAGAACTTGGATAATATGAAATAAAGAGCCTTCTTCTAGGTGACTTGGTGTATGGGAGAGTATAAGGAAATATCTTTCTTTTATATGAATGCAAAGGTAATTAAATAAATTTAAAGGTAATATCATTCAATTTTGACCTTTTAGTCACCTTTGGCATGTAATTTTTCCCACTATTAAATAACCAATAGTTTAAAAACTTTTCGAGTCGCTAAATGATACATGAAGAAGATTGATACTAGTGCAATATTACCAAGACCAACATCTATCTTGGATAATGTCTTTTATTTTGAGTCCTAATAGGCATTATAGAATTTTTATAACTCAAAATTTCACCCTATGAGAGGGTGATTCAAGCCATATCAACTTGAGCTATGTAATGGTATTAACCCTAAGTTATGGGTGACCTTCAAGTGAGTCAAACCTCTAGATTTTGGGCTAGTTCCCAAAATATAACACCTAAACTAACCAAATATACTATTTTCTTCATATGGAAAAGGTAGAAATTAATATTAAATATATAAATTTAACTTTAAGGTGATACACCAAACATGAAGTCCTCAAATTTTTGAAGATGAACTATGAAACATTAGACTACAATCTGATTATGCTACTCCAAAATAGTCCTAATAACACTAGTATTTCAATATTAATGTTGGAGATATTAAAAAGGTACTAGGATGATTAATAAATAGGTTATACTAGCAAAAAATAATGGATTATTAGTCCTCTAACTAAGAAAACTAAGTAAAACACTTCATATGACTTGTGAGAGGCACAACTTGCATAAGGCATGAAAATGAAGTCCAAATGCAAATAATACAAACTATCATAAAGAATTCATCAATACAACATACTAAAATTCACTATTTGAAATAAGGAGATAAGATATCCAACTTAAATTCATTTCAATAGGCAAGTAAAAGACTCAATTTTGGTTGGGCATCACCATAACTAATGTGAGGATAGATTATAAGACTAAAAATGACTACTTATATAGAGAAATATGAAGGAGAGGGAGAGATGGATGTAGGAGAGAGAAATTATGAGTTTTAAGTCATCATGAAACTAGTTACCCTCTCTAATAAAATATAATTCAATAAAAAAAAAACTCCCTTGAGACATGTGTCAATATGCTCTTCAAGTAACTCTATGAGGTTGGTGAAGGTGAGAGGAGGAAACACTCATTAAGCGTCTTTGAAATTTTAGAGATATGAAAAATCAACACAATAGAGTTAAATTTGTGAAACATTCCTTCAAATATCATAATAATCTTGATACCTTCCTAAATGTCTGACATCTCAACTTGACACCTCTATACTCTCTTTATACCAAATGACACTTTCTTGATTAGGGAGTTAGCAAATTATTTGTAACTACCTTGGAGACCCTTGAAACCTTTAATCTAAATTTAAATATGTAAATTATTCTTGAATAAGTCATCAAAACATTCCTTTAACTGATATATCTCTTGGCCACCTACCTTTCATAAACTTACTTGCATATCATGAGGTTTTCTTTCATTGATCAAGCAGGCTAACTAGCAGACTAGGCCTAGTTACTTGACACTTGTCACTTGGATTTCCATAGGAATTTAATAAAACTCACTTAATATGTGATAAACATGTGTGTGAAGTCCATTTTTCCTATTATCTATCATGAAGACCTTGGGATAGTTCAAACTTATTGTTTCTTGCTCAGCAAGATGGCCACTTCACTTCACATTGGCACATTGAGATTGTCTTCAACACACACACATATAAAGGTGATTTAATTGATATAAAATATGAATTTTAAGGTTTTAAAGGTTGAAAAAAATACTCATATACTCACCATAATTATTTCCATCCACTTACCGAACTGTACACCTTCTTTCTCCTTAGAAACCTACAAAACTATAACATTTATCACTTTCATACAGATGATAATACAAAATGACTATGTGACTAGGATATAAAAATATTTTTCAACATTTTAAAACTATAAAATATGAAAATTAAATTAATTTGGGTGCATTTCATTCAATATTTCCTCTATCAGGTTTCTATTATGGTTTAGGAAGGTTTAAGTTCTTAGAAATAGTTCATAAAGGTTAAGCCCCCAACCTATAAAATAATACCACTAATTTCTAGTATATAAGGTTATTCAACCTTTCCCACATTATTAGATATCAATGAAACTAATTTATATAATTATGAGTTCACAAAAATGCTTCTTAGGTGACCATCATGCATTTTGTGCACTCCTAAGGCCATTTTAGGCCAAAATGACCAATTCTAAGTTATCTTATGCAAACCAATGTCACATTCACCTATAAAAATTCAATATGAACACTTTAATGTTATATTTATGTCCCCATTCAACCCTTTCTTGATTATAACCTCAGTTTCTAAGTAATGGTGCTTTGAGGAGGGTATTAGGCTAATAAGCCTAATGACTGTGTTTCTTATGTTTTGTTGATAAAAGGAGTGATCTAATCACTTGGACACCTCTATGTGTATTTAATCCACTCCTTATACCCCATGGATCACCTATGTTGGCTTTGTTAGGCCATCTTATTCCTCTATAACACCTTACATACTCTACTCACTAAACCTCAGGGTGAAACATTAGGTTATCATTAGAATTTATAGACCCCTATAGGTGATATTATGATCTAAGTAGTTATGTTTCACATTAATTTATATTACGTGAGGTCCTTAGAACCATTACATACCAAAATTAAGTCAACTCTACCTTGAGAACCCTAAATTTGTCTCTTATTCCTCATGACTAGATATAAGTGGTGATTGTAAGGTTTTAGGACTTCTTTTTGGCATTTAACACTGCAATTTTTTAGTAAACTCATCAATAATTTGAGTTCACTAAATAAATATCCAACAATCAATTCCTCTTAGTGTATCAACCTCTTCTATACATTGAGATATTTAATTTAGGTCTGATGTGTGAAAATAAGATTTTAAACCCATCTAGGACTTCTATGATTTCCTCATGAGATGCTACTATGTGAGGCCAATTCATTATTCAAATATGCTAAGGTAATTTTACTCTTTTCTAAAAAAAATCATTACATCCTTTAGAAGACATTTCATCTTTTGTGTCCTAAAGACATTTCATCACCTAGACTGGGTAGGCCTGTAGGTGATGAGGACTGTGTAATGGTAGGCTTCCGTTTAACCTATCTTTTATTGTCTCAAAAATTATATATTGGATCAATCTTGGCATCAAATTAGAACCTTTATGCTTTGAAATCCACTCAACTTCCTTACAAGACTTTAAAACTATAAAACTCCATAATTATCTATCTTTATCCTTTTAGGCTTGACTAAAGGTAGTGCTATCTTGGGAAGTTTTAAGTATTTAGTTACAAATTTATTTTACTAATGGTTACATTTAACACTAAATATAGAAGAACTTATTACAAGTTCAAAACATTATACTTGGTTCTCTCTCAAACCATTAACACCTTCACTCTTTGGAGTGTCCTTATTCATTTTACCCCTATCTATAGGTTTTCTTCTTGAGATCCAATCTTATTGACTCATTGAACTTATGTATTTTACCACTTTTCCCTTGAGAACCTTGAAATATCTCTTCAAAAGTCATATATATTCTAATTAGATATAAGTTATTCACCAATTTGTTCTCTGAGATGTATAGGATTATGTGTACAGTGGTTCACATGAGAGTTAGAGAATCCTTATTTGCTTATATGTTTTTTGGTGATATTCAATAGAGACAGTCAAATTTTAATGAATGTCAAAGATCTCAAGGTACACCCCCATATTGTCAATACACTCCTAACAAATACTTGGACTCATAAATGTCCACTTATAGGCATGCAGGCCTGTGTGATTGAAACACTTTATTAGCCTTTGTTTGAAGGTGTAATTTTATCATCAACATCATTATCTAATACTCCCAATAGATAAATTGTGTCTTATTCCTGCTACCATAGATTTCTCATTACCACTCAGACCTAACATTCATACTTAGACCTAGAGAAGGATGTTTAAATACTCTATAAGCTTTCTAAAGAACAAGAAAATTAGAGACTTTAAAAAATATTTCATTAAAAGGGAGAGAACATGAAACATATGAAGTTTATGGATTTTACATGAATGGTGAATCACTTGGGAACCTCTAAGAGTTACAACAACTTAAACCAATCAAACACTTACAATAGGAGTCACTTAACACCTTATACTTAAGAAACTTTTCTTCCTATTGAAGACACTTCATGGAGATTATTTAAATGATGAAAACACCATGGAAAAGATATATTTGACCTATAAAAACATACCTCAAACACATTCTTCTCTATCAAATTTTTAAGTGGAAAAACATATGCAAAATCAGACCCTGCTTGGATGGATAAGGCATAGTGGCCTACTATCATTATTAATAATTATTCATAAAAGATGGGAAATTAATATGAAAAATAATTCCAATATCACTATGACCCATAACAATGGCCAAATTTTTATCTCCTAACTCTCTCTCTTCTAGCCATACCACCCACTTTAATTTTGCCTTTTTGAGCTTGTGAAGGCAGTGATGGAAGAGAGAGAATGTATGAAGAATATGTATGACTTGAAAATTGATTAAAAAAATCTAAAAATGATTTTAGGTATCCCAAGGATCGCTTTGAAACCATTTTTAATTGACAAATATCTTCTAAGGCCATATAAGTGCCCAAAAGAACTTGTAAAGTGGCATTTTTCTTATTTTAGGTGTTGAACCTGCAAGTTTGTCAGTCTATGACTATTATTAAACATTATCTGAAATTAGGTACATTAGGAAACCTTATTTAATTGTTTTAATTTGAATATAGGATGCACAACTCTACAAAATAAGCCAAAAGGTAACAAAATGACTTTTTAGCACATAAGGACATAATAAAATGCTAACACATGATAATATGACTCTCAAGACTCATTAATACCAATTTATAATGACCCTAAACCATGTCACAACTTTGAACACACTTAAAAAAAATAAGACCTTATAAATGACCCTTAGGACTAGACAAGTCATATAAGACTAAACCTTGAGCAAAGCTAAATAAGTACAAGTATGACCATGTGAAGACCATTGAAGACCATAACAAGACATTGTAATGCCACATACAAGTTTTAATGACCCTATGAAATTTTCAATCTATAAGGGGTTGACCTTTTTAACTTTCGAGTCAAAATTAGTCAATAAGTAGGTTGAGCATCACCTCGTCCAACTATCCAAAAGTAGGCAATTTGATGAGTCATTAGCATTAGAGCCTCACAGAGGGTGTTGAAGTGCTTGAGCTCTTACTTGTGATAATTTTTGTTGGTCATGGTTGAAAAGAGTGGCTTCTACAACATTAATAAAATCAAAAGGATCTAGATCATTATATCTGGTTTGTTTGAGTCCAAGACCAGTCCCCATCTCTTCATTATGTGTATTAGTGAGTAGAATCAATAATTATAGCTGATCTATATTTATGATTGTAAACTGGAGTGAACAACTTATATAGTTGATTTGGTAATGGTATGAAACATGTGCATAAGTAGCTAACTTAGACATAGATCATAGAGTTATCTTGTTGACAGGAGTGTGCAATGTCTTTATTTTGTTTATGCCCTTTTTTATATAGTGTTTACCACTTAAATCCATTTGGCTAATGGGTTTAAATGTGTTGAGCTGGTTGCACATGATTTTACCCTCATAATTAATTTTAAATAGTTATTATTGATGTGATGGTTACCATTATATGTCAAAGAACATTGATCCATATAATGGTAGGTATTTGATGGAATACATCATCTCTTCAAATATCCACTTCCATTTATAATACATCTTATCATCCTTACATATGATCTACTTTAGGAAGGATGTAATCTTTAAGGTGTATCATCATTAATAATTTTGAATGATAATTGGCCATCTTTTCTCCATACCTAGATCATCAACACCTCATTCCTAAAATTAATTGATGAACCCCATGCATATATTAATAATTTTATTCTCTTCATTATAAATTTTTTTTTAGATCACACTCTATGACTTTAAGTTAAAAACTATAGTTTTGACTTTCTATGATATAGAAATTGTACCATACAAATAAACACAAGCCTAAAATACAAAACAAAACAAAATGTTAAACAAAAACACTAAACTACATCGTAGTAATCAATGTAGTTTTAGATTATAAATAGGATTAGTTCAAGCATTAGTCATGAAAAACATAAAATAATGCATAAGAACTAACAATCTAGGCCAACCAATTCAATGGGGTTTGAAAATGACATTAAGAAGCATTTGAAAGAAAGCACATATGCATATTACCTTCCCAAATGATTCCACCATCCAAAATCAACTCCAAACACATTTTCCTCCTTGATTTAGTGTTCTTATCTTTGTTAATAATAGATTTCAATATCCTTCATCATATCAAGATCACCATGCATAATCTAGGCTCAAGATAAGAAATCTAATCTATGCCTATCAAATGAAGTTATCTTATTGTAAATAAAGCATTTATCAAAATACATAAAAGTCTTATGGAGAGAATCCTGCATTATAATTTTACATAAATTAAGCTTTAAAATGATGTTTTATGCCCTTTTATTTATAGATTTTTTAAATAGATCAGGATCAACCATGACTATCTATATCAAGATTGAGATCTGTGGTCATGAATTAATCTAATATTGCATAATAGATCCATAAATATCCTCATAAATATTTTGGAGGAAGAGGAATTAATGAGGCATGGGTGCCCATAAACTTGATATTTGTTGTATTTATGGCTTAAATATGATACCCCATTGATCATATCATTAGGTGATACAGATATTTAGAATCAATTTTCAATAAAGAAATATTCAATTTTCTCCGTGGAATTCTTATTTAAGCTCATAATTTTTTTTTTAATTTTCCTAAGTAAGATTAATAAATTTTAGTGTAATTCTTTGGAAATTGGTGCACAATTAATCAAAATGTTTAGAAAGACATATTACTAGGTCATAATTTGATTTGAGAAAAATTAGAAGGTGATGTTAGATGTGTATGGACCATCATCCCATTTAGGATGTTATTGACACAAAATAATAAATTTACGTGATATGTACTAATGAATTAGAAGAAAAGAGTGATCTAGACTTGAATTTTTTTAGGAAATGTTAGCAATCACATAAAATTCATTACCCCATTTAGGTATACATTAACCTGAATTTGCACTTGTATATGACAAGCTTGAACCATTTAATGTGTTTAAGTGATTTTGTCCTAAATTGTGCATTTGAGTACAAATTGAGTAAGATTGATAATTTCAAACATAAAGGTGTTAAGAATTGGATGTATACATTTTAACCTTGTTTAAGAAGGCATAACAAGACATTTAAGAAAAACAACATATTTTCAAAGATAAGAGTTGTCAATAAAAAATTGGAAATGACCCATGATGCCCCCTCGAGAGGACATACTAGGATGAAAGAGAAGGATAGACTCTTGAAAAGAGACAGAAAGTGAGATTAACTTGTAGAACAGATTAAATCTAGATGAGCTAATGCTTGTATACATTGATTCTATTAGTGATCAAAATATAATTATAGGTATAATCGGCCCCAAAAATGGGGTGAATAATAAAGATATATAAAAAAAATAGAAGGGACACACTTTGAACACACCCAAAGCTAGAATGCAACCTGCACCCTTCAAAATTGATCAATCCTGAGATAAGTTACACTATAAACTATTGCCATCATGGGTAAAAGTGTGAGGATATTAGAATTATAATAAAAGGAGATAATGTCTCTAAAGATAGAAGACATAATAATGTGCTCCTTTATAGCAAATTTGATCATGATAATAAATTTTTCCCTAGTAGGGCTGATTTTGATCACTGATAAAGAATGGTTTTCCCCTATAGGATTGATTTAATTCTTATGGTAGGTTCAAATATTTTGCCCCAACATGGGTAATTTGGCAAGCAATAGCTTAGAGATAAAACCTATCACATATATTAAATATGAGTGAGCACAAACATAGATATGATGGTGGGATGGTTGCAAAATCTACAAAACCAAGCATATAAGAATGCATAAAGTGATGAAAGAGATAAAAATAAAAATGAAGGTGGCCGAGCTGACCTAAGAAACATATAGGATCCAAAAACTACCTACATAGTCCATATGGACCTCAATATAATGTAGTTCACTTATAAATGAGAGAGAATGGAATGAGGGATGATGAAAATTGACCATAAGTTTGATTAGACTCGTGATAGATGCTAAGAGATGCACATCTAAGCATAGAGGTAGAGTGCTAAACCTTTTGAGCCTAGTTTATGCATGGTGCTCTTGATATTTGTTCATCAGAGCTATATTGACATTTAGACTTGAATCCAAAGAACAAAGTGCTCGCTATAGCAAAATAAATTAAACATCACAAGTATGAAGAACTTATGAGGACATGGAATTTCAATTGTGTGGATCCAGTTCAAATGTGAATACCTATAACTAAGGATAATGGTAAAAAATGACCAAAACTAGATTTAAAACTTTTTACATTTAACAAAAAATCAAAGACAAACATAAAAAACAAAACATAAATGAACCTACTTAAAATCAAGATATGAACAATCAGGACTTAAGAAGGAATAAAAATGTTTAAAAATAAAGCAAGAATAACTTAATAACATGAGATCAAGATATAAATAAATAAGATCCACATGTACCATCAAGATGTTCCTAAAAAACAAAAGAAAAAAAACAAAAACAAATAGGAAAATAAAAGAATAGGAAGAAACAAGAAGAAATAACAATCAAAACAAACATGCACACAAAACAAATGTTTTTGAGTTTTTGGTGTTTTATGAATGTTTTTGGAATTTTTGAAGTATCTAAAATCAATTCAAGATTAATAAATATAGAATGGTCCAACTCATAAAAGGAAGAGGGGACTATAAAAAGTGCTTGTGAAATGGTGAGAGTGCACCAAATTAAAATGCTCACAAGACAACGAGAGTAAATGAAAATGAGGGACTGAGTTGACCTCAATATGAATCTATCATAACCTACATAATCCCATTAGGACCTCAAGTCATAGTAATTCCATGAACATAAAAAGGCAATGAAAAACTAACTAGCTTACAACAAGTTTTCAAATAAAGGCAAACAATAATGCAAATTATAATAGTAAAGACTAGATGATGCAATAATGCATGATAAAAAGGCATTATACCTAATTTACCCATAGGCAATTATAATTAGGAAATAATGTCATAATTATGATTTGTCTAAAGGTAGTTGTATTTAGGGTACCAAATATAATACTGATTTTCCCATAGGTTTTTATAATCAGTGATACCATATAAGATAATTAATGAAATATAACTTGCTAGATCAAACATCTCACTACTTCTATAGATTTCCATTAACACAACATTCTAAAACTATTGAAATTAGATCAAAATTATCTCATAGAAATATGTAAGAAGAACCAAAGGAACCAATATCAAGATGGGATAAGTAGGACTACTACAAATAAGCCTTGGTCAATAGTAAAGGAATGGTATAATAAAAATGGTATAATGATCAGAAGATAATTGCCTATAGTGGCAACAAAATTACCCCCAAGTGATGATTGGCTTAGCATGCTTGAAAAATGGTGAGAGTGTGAGCTTAGGTTGCTTGTAAAATGGTGAGAGTGTTTAATTTTTAATAATTTCTTGGAAAATGATGAGAGCATAGTGAAGGTGACCGAGTTGACCTCAATAGAATTTGAGCACTACCTACATAGTCCCTAAAGACCTCTAGTAAATGTAGTTCAAACAACATGATGTATATAAATGGGACACAAATCAAGACATAATGGTATGAAATGGTTAATAGGGTTGCCCCTAAGAAATAAGTCAAGGAAAATAGATAGGGTACAATAGTTCCACTATTCCTACTGACATGGAGATGCTCATCCTAGTCAACATATGAGACAACTAGAATAATCAGTCATAAAATTTATATTCAAAACCTTTTTTAAAAAGCTACTCTATTAAAATCATGTTATAGATCTGGATTTCAATAATGTGTTTGTGACTTCATTAGTCACTAATTCTAATTCCTTCAAACTTCGAGACAAGATATATTCATAGCCTCTGTGAAGGAAAGCACTACTAAGGATACTAAGTAATGTTAGGCTCAAGATAAAAGGGATAATTTGGTAATTAAAATGTGGATGATAATGGAATTTATAATGGTTGAGAAACAAATGAAGATAAATATTTTCAAGCATACACAATGTTGATGATTCCATATTACACATAATTTTGGTTGTGGTGGGGCTGAAGACCTCTAAATATTCTCTTGATAAGACCACCAAATTTTTTTATTGTTTGATCCTGGGAGTAGCTACCATTTGATTATGTTGTAGATTAGAAGATATAATTATTTTATCTTAATAATGTCTTCATTGTATAGTGAGGAACTTTTGTTCTCAACTATTGGCACCTCGATGAGGTTTTCACCAATGAATTTGTCTTGGTTATCTAATAATGCCTCTGAGAAGGTTTCATGAAGAGATATTAACATTTGACTTTGATAATATTTTAGAAACTTTGAAAAGGTTTCACTAAAAGATGCTAAGTTTAAGCTTTGATCATCCCCTAATACCTCTGAAAAGGTTTCACTGGGAGATTGTTCTTCTTTTGCATAAATTTGGTCTTGGTCCCCTTGATATTTTTCAAATGATATATCACCATGGATGTAGTTAAATAAAGTGTGATGTTATTTATCCTAATCAATTCTTGTGGGGGTGGAATGTCCATATAATGGCTATGTTGGGTGGGGGTAATGGAATGATGAAGGGAAACATCATCCTTGTAGAAGATACTAGGATAATTAATGTTGATACTAAAGTAATCATCCTACAAAACTATATAAGGATCACAAATATATTCAAATTGATCCACAAGGAAAGTGTAGCCAATATTATAACAACCCAAACTTTACTTTATTTCTAATGCTAAGTCCAAGTCAAGGTTCTCCAAATTTGAGATCAATTCTTATTGTTATTTTGATTCTAATGCTGAATTTGATGTTGATTTAGAAAAGGAACCTAATTATAATGTTATTTATTCATCTAATGTGGTTGTTTCTATAATGATGTTCTACTGAATGATTGGTATCAAAAAATTAATGGCCTATGATGTTGTAATGGGCTCTATAAAAATTGATTCATATAATAAGGGTTCAACATAGATCAAATCATCTAAGTGAATCCCCTCAATGAGAGGGAACCACTCAAGGGATGACTTGATAGAATCTTATTTGTCAAAATTAGATCCTTAATGAGTGGAAAAAGATCAAGAGATAACTCTATAGAGACTAGCTTGTCAAGAAGATGAGGATATGTAAAAATAGGTAAAATATGAATAGGTAACTCATTATAGGTTGACTCATCACACATGGGTTTTTCAATAATAACGTCATGAACTTAGTTAATAGTTGGTTGCAAAATATCAACTTTGAACCCATTTTGGTCCTCATAAGATGGCTCTTGAAGACGTAATGGTTTTTGTTTTGGATCGAAGATAGGCACAAAATTTATAAAGTGGGGAAGATTTGGCTTAGTGTGAATAATGATTTGAGGTACAATAATGGAATCTCCAAAAATTAGACTATTGAATAAGGGATCAACAAAATTAGGTTCATAAAATATAGGTTCTTAAACAATAGGTTTAATAGATACAAGTAATGGGCCTATGATGGTAATGATAGGATGCTACATAATTTGGTTATTTGCATAAACCAAAGGAGGAGGTCCTAAAATGGTAACCTTCATTCATTATGGAGCTTTATTGCTCACACAAGTTGAAACAGAATAACCTAAAATGGTAACCTTCACACATTGAGGAGCTTGTTCGCTCACACAAGCTAAAGGGGGATAATTTAGAATGGTAACCTTCAAGTATGGTGCACAAATAGAAGAGGCACGATGAGGATGATGCACAAAAGATAGCATGGATTAGTTTGGTATTCAACAAATACCATCAAAAAGGGAGACATACTCAAATAAAATATGGAGTGCTCATGTCTGCTATAAAAATTCTCTACCTCATAGCTAGGGCCATAAGAGACCTTATTATGAGTATACCTTAGCATCATGCTTAAAAGGTTGTTCTCTACATTTTACAAGATTTGGGATATGTTTTGTAAATGTTTGAATAAGGTATGTGTTTTAATATTTTATAAACAAGGTGAAAAGGTACCAAAGAGACTATAATAAAAGGAGGGTGGCATAGTGCCACATAGAATTAGAAGAATTATGTTCATAAATTTACTAAACCTTAGGTAAAGTTAAAATAGTATGAATTATAAGAGGGTATGATAACTCAACAATCTAAAGTGTAAATTAGTACACAAAAGCCTAGATTTAGAGATATGTCAATATTGTAAAAGCTAATTCAACTTTTATGAGTTGAAAATAGGAAACTAGAACAAATCCCTTTGAATTAGGAAAGAGACAATATGAACTAAGAAAATTAAAATATGGAAACATGCAAGAATTCCTAAGTATAAAACTAGAACCAAATGGGTAGCACAATGCCACCACATGGTAATAAGAATGGTAGTATCAAATGTTGTTATAAAACTTAGAGTGCAAGTAATGCAAAAGATGACCTAAGTTAACAAATGATGAAAATGGATGATGAGTCTATAAACAGACTTTAATCCAAATGGGAAATTGAACCCAAGTTATCTCAAGTTAAGTGAAAATGGTAAACCCAATCAACATATCAACTTTATGAACTTAGAAAGGTGTTATTTCAAATTTGAACTATGGATGAAAGACCTAAAGATTTTGGGTTTAGACTCAAATGGGCAACATAACTATGCCAATGTAGATATGATAAAGACAATGTTTAATATGATAAATTTAAACAAGGAAAAGATGATTTTCACTTGGACAACATAATGCCTCCTTGTTCAATAAATAGTGGAAAATGTGTTTTGGTCATGATATTTAGTTACAAGTAAATTTTGACTCAAGTCAAGACCAAGTAAGTTAAGACTGAAATAAATACAAGTAAGCAATCATCCTAATCCCTTAATTGATAAGGGTTGATTTGTATTGTTGAAATCTATCTATATACATACACTTGGAAGGAATATCAAGTGTTCATCCAAAATAAAATCACATTAATTGGAAGGATATTTTATACCCCCTTCTTCCAAGTGAAAATATGAGGACGTGGACCTTTGTGTACACCCTACATCAATAATACTCCATGGCAAGTGGGGATTTCTAAAACTTACAATTTATGACTATCTTGATGGTTCCAAGTGTGGTTAACATAAGAGATGCAACACATCAATTGAGTTCATATAGATCAACTTATTATGTAAGGGTCTATTCCTTTGTATGATTATTCCATCTATGCACTACTTAGTGGAATCCCCTAGTTGACCAAACATGACTCAAGATTTCATTAATAAAAAATAGGTTAGTTGTTCAACCCCTAGCTCTAGTAGTATGTGTACCCTAATTTATACACACTATGGAATGAGGTTGAAACACTATCAGTACATTAAGCCTCGGGTCAATGCTTCCCTAGAGAGGTTGTGGGAGGTAATGACATCCCCTTCACAAGCCAAATTGTATGAAATAAAAAGGCTTTAGGGTTGTTTTTAGATCACCCAAACCATATGACTTTTGTGGAGAGCCTAGACAACTTTCTTTTTACAACTTGGACAAAGGTATGATTGCAATGAAAAGGTACTTTTGATCACTCGAGTTCCCTATAAGGGATGGGGGAGAGCATACATGTGCAATTATTTTGCTTAAATAATATTACAATCAAGTGATATATGAAATACATAAAACAACTTCAAAAAATTTGAACTTTAAGTGAAAGTTGAGTTTTATAACACCAAATTTAAAATTTGAAGTGAAGTTCTTGGCCCCTTGGTCTTAGTTTGTAAAAACTTTGAAAAACATGCACTTAAAAAATCAAATAAACCATGCAATTTTCTTTTTAAACACCAGAGGGAAGGTTCCTAATTCTTTTTAAACACCAAAGACAATTTTAAAAATACTTAATTATGATTAAGTAGACACATTTCCTCATAGGTCCTACAATAAAAATTAGAGAGTCTTATTTAAATTTGAAGCATATTTGCAAATGAGACAAGAAACTTTGGATTTGTTGCTCTTGAGTCTGTGTTATTTCAAAAACATAGAGATCGATGCTAGTCACTATTGACTAATTCTAGTTACTGCAAGACTAATGTTGGTCATATCCTAATCATGGGTAGTCAAAACTGATCGATAATGATCACCTGTGCACCTGAAGGCAAAAATGTTATGCTCAAAAATACTTAGCTCAATTATTGGGATAACATATCCAAAAAATAAACTTCTAGATCAAGAAATGTTTAGTCTAAAGACTTATAAAATTAAATTTGACCACTACAAATTTGAATAAAGATCTAAAATTGAAAATTTTAGCCATCTTTTCCCCTATTACCCAACTTATGTTGGTTGCCGTTGACTGATGGGGGTCATATAAAATTGATGTCAATCATTATGTTACCTATGTGTACATAAAAAAACATTATAAACATGGGGAAATGAGCATAAAAATTATTGTTAAAAGACTTTTTAATAACTTTAATGGAAATCTTAGATTGCCAAAGTGTCTTGCTTGCTTAAATAAATGTTATATCCAATCGAGCATGTCAAATTGTAGTTTTAGATTACAAAGAGGATTAGCTCAAACAGTAGTCATGAAAACACAAAAGAATGCATAAGAAATAACAATCTAGGCCAACTTATTCAACATGGTTTACAAATGACAATAAGAAGCATTTAAAAGAAATTACATATGCATACTACCTTCTCAAGAGATTCCACCATCCAAAAGAATCTCCAAGCATGTTTTTCCCCTTGATTTGGGGTTCTTGTCTTTGTCAACAATGGATGCCAAGATCACTATGCATATAAAGCATTTAAATCAAATCTATGCCAATAAATCAAATCTATGCCTATCAAATGAAACTATCTTATTACAAATAAATCATTTATCAAACTACATAAAAGACTTGTGGAGAGAATCCTACATTATAAGTTTACACAATTTAAGCTTAAAAATGATGTTTTATGCCTTTCTATTTATAGATTTTTCAAATGAGTCAGGATCAATCATGACTGTCTATATCAATATTGAGATGTGTGGCCATGAATTAATCTAATATTGCATAATAAATCCATAAATATCCTCATAAATAGTTAGGAAGAAAAGGCATTAATGAGGCATGTGTACCTATAAACCCGATATTTGTTGTATTTATGGTTTATGGATGCCACCCCATTGATCATGTCATTAGGTGATGTAGATATTCAAAAATCAATTTACAATAAAGAAATATTTAATTTACTCCATTGAATTCTTAGTTAAGCTCATAATTTAGTTTAATTTGTCTAAGTAAGATTAATCAATTTTAGTGCAATTCTTTGGAAATCGGTGCATAATTAATCAAAATGGTCAAAAAGTCATAAAACTAGGTCATAATTTGATTCAATAGGAATTAGAAGTTTATGTTAGATGCATATAGACCATTATCACATTTAATATGTTATTGACATAAAATAACAAAGGTACATGATTTGTATTAATTAATTAGAAGAAAAGAGTGATCTAGAGCACTAACATGCGAAATTATCATTTTGACTCAAAATGTTTTAAGAAAATTTAGGAATCACATAAAATGCATTGCCTCATTTAAGGATACAATGGCCTAAATCAGTGTTTATATATGACAAGCTCAAACCATTTATCACACTTTTAGCCTAAGTTGAGAATTTGAGTGCAATTCAAGTAAGATTGACAGTTTTAAACACAAAGGTGTTAGGAATTGGATGTCTACACTTATCACCCTCTCATAATCTCTATGATGAACTATAAAGATTATATATGGTAAGGCTTAATCCTAAAACCATTGAAACATCATATAAAAATGGTTCCTTGAATATCTTTTAGGATAATTATTCCCTACTATGAAACATCATGAATGATGTACAGTCCCTTCCATCGAATGCATAACTTGCTAAAAATACTCTAAATTTATATAATAATATTTCTTGTTTTGGATAGAATTATTTAGATCACAAGTTGTGATCATACCACACTTTTTGACTAATATTATTAATTTCATACATCTATTACACTCTTTACCTATTTTCTTCCATTTTGGTTAAGTCTATCAATTATGTTTGTAGATAATATCAATCCCCAAGTCTCATTATCATAGAAATGCATAGGATAAGAATTATGTATTCCATGGGCATCACTACCTCGAGTCCATAGACCAATTTAAGTGTCATATGTTTGTAATTTGTTCTGTATGCCTAGAGAATTATAGGAATTTTGTCTTCCCAACCATCCCATTGAACATTGCATATGTTTGTTAACATCTTGCCCAAGATTTTATTTGAAGCCTTAGCTTATCCATTTGCATATGGGTGATATGCAATGCTTTTATGAAGTGATATCATAATTTATTCTATGAGGGTTTTGATTGTGTTATTAAAATTTGTTTTCCCATATCATTGACCAATATGATTGGAAATCCTAATCTTGTAATGATATTTTCATACAAAAACTTGGATGCATACTTTGAACTACAACTTGATTTTAAAACAAATTCAACCCATTTTTTAAAGTAGTCTATCATTGTGATGATATATCTTGCATGAATGTGCTTTATTGGTGGGATTATAAGCCCCAAAAAATTAATATCCCATTATTTAAAAGGTTTTTCTATGAGCATTGGGTTCAAAAGCATCTCATCTATCTGGTTAGGTTTACCCATCCTTTAGAAAACATCACAATATTTTGCAACCTGATGTTCAACTTGAAATAAATTAGGCCACCATATACCACTTTGTAATATCATCCTTGTAGTGGATTCTCATGTGATTCCTTGATGTGATTCTTGAAGACGTTGGGGTCACACATGTTCCAGATCTACTCTATGTAACAACTCATCTTTACCCATTTTATATAGAAATGCATTTATGATAGTATATTGAAGAGCTCATGTTATCAGTTGCCTTTTGTCTCAGTCCTTATAGTTCACTAGAAAGATTCCCTATTCCATAAATTTGACTATATCCTCCATGTTATCAAGGATTACAAAGATTATAAATAGTTACACGTCTAGTGATTTAGCTTGTCACTCTTCAAACCATTTTATATCCTATTTAAATGGTTAGGTCCCACATTATATCTTTCAGGTTTAACATTGATCTTGAACTAAAATTATAAGAATACCATTAACCATTTAGATATACTTCCACCCAACATAGGTTTATTAACCAAGTATTGTAAAGATCAATGATTAAAAAATAACTCAAAGGGCATTACAAGAATATAATGCCTAAACTTTTGTAGTGAAAATGCCATTGTTAGCACTTTTCATTCTATTTTAGTATAATTTTTCTCTACAACTGATAGTTTTATGATTACAAAGTGGATAGGATGGTCCAGTACAAGAAATGGCTTAGTTCAATTTAGAAATCCTAGTATGGGTGCACTGTAACTAATATTTGATTTAGTCCACAAATTTTGATTGACATTCTTATGTCCATTCAAACCTCATAGTCATGCACAATAATTTTTATAATGGCATATATATATAGCTACATAGATTTTAATAAACTTTATATAGTATCATGTATGACCAAAAATGCTCATACTTCTATAGAACTATTTATAGATGGCATTCCTACTATGAATTTAATTTTGGCTTGATCAACCAAAATTTCTTCACTACAAACTACATGGCCCAATAGAACCCTGAATGTTGTGAAAAGTAAGATTTTTTTAAGTTTCATGTAATGCACAGATCTCTACAATGTTCTAACATTAGTTATATCTTGGATAAGTGATCTTTGAACAAATCACATGCAACCTATTCATCTAGATGAAATTATAGGAAATCATGAATAAAGTCCTTAAAATCAATGACTACAACCCTAAAAATATATAGTTAGAGCACTCTTTACTAAAATGGCATTGCCTTATATGCAAAAGATCCTAATTAAGTTGAAAACATTATCTTGGCCTAATCCTGCTATATAATAGACATATGGTGATAGCCACTAAATCCATCTATAAAGGAATATACTTCATGTCCTAAAACTAATTCTAGAACCTAATTGGTGAAAGGTATCATCAATGGGTCATTGATGCAAGCATAATTTAGTGCATAGTAATATCCAAATACCCTCTTCTCACCTACATTTTTAGTATGTATAACCATAGGACTAACCTAACCCAATATACCTTTTCAACTAGGTAAATGATGCATGTTTCTTGCATGTGATCCAACTCAACCTTGACCTTAAACTTCATGTTGGGATTTAATCTATATGGGCACTTCTTTACAGGTTGTGTGCACTTTTTGAGTTGAATGTGCATTTACCCCAATGATGGATCTACCCCCTTCACCTTTGTGAATTTAGTGGGAAAAACATATTGATATTTCCTCAGTAGTTTTAAACCTTCTAAAATTTCATTCTTCATCAATAATCTCCTAAATCCACAAGCTTTGGTATAGATTGAGTTACAATATTCTTAACAATTTTCTTTAGTGGATATTTATATATCTTATTATATTCATTTGACATGGATTATTGTAGAGTTATTTATCCTTAATAATTTGGGACATTGAAGTTTCATATTTTCTCTTCCTCAATTTGTTACATGATTTTACCTTCTTGTGGCTCGACTTCTTGTTCTAGTTCAAAGAAGCCATTCAAGTCCAAATCCTCGTCACTATCACTAGAGTCTATCAACTCATATTTAATCCTATTACAAGGTTGTTTAAAAAATGTTACTTATTTAATAACCTTATAATTATGTATAAATACATTCAATTCAAATGATACTTCTTGATGTGATTATGAGTCTATGACAATACCTAGATCTTTTGCTCGGCCATGACATAGAAACATTTCCAATTTTTGTAAAGCATTATGCAATAAATGATTTTCATCTTAAAGCACAAACATTTGGATAAAGTTTTGTTAATAATGTGGATATTGATTATTTTATCTCCTATTTATGCTCCTAGTACTCAAGCTTGACCCCCTACACAAATTATATCTCTATGCACTAATGTATATGTTATTTTTTTATTCAAGTTAAAGGGAGGATTATTATAAACTATGCTCCCCAGACCCTAGGAGAAGTACATACAAAGAAGAAAACAAAGTATACCAAAGACCAAATAAGAAACATGACCAAACAAGCCTAGAGACAATTAAAAAATAGCTCTGAAACCAACAAAGAATGACTAAAGAAACTAGTCTAAATCTAAACTAATAGAAACATCCTCTCAATAAGATTTCATCTATTTAAGATTCATATCAATTTGGAGTAATAATTTATCTTGGTTCATGCCATACCGAGATCCACTACACTGTCCCCTTCTTTCCTTTCCCTTTGCCAATGATGTTAGGCTCAAAAAGCTCACCAAGATAAGCTCACAGATTTTCAGCATTATGGATGCCCTCATGCATAGAAACTTTACTAAAATTCACTAAAAAACTTATGTTGTTATGAAGTTTCTCATTTTCCTATTCTAATAGTTCCACCCTAAATGAGAGCCTCTGAATTTTTTGGTCTTCCTCCCTCGCTAAAAAGATTTGACTCATCCTTGAGTTTTCTTGTTGCAAGGAGTTTACCTTAACTTTTAGATCTATGATCTTGTTAGATACCCAACCAAAATCTTTGATACCACTTTGTTGGGAAATACAGAAGCACACAATTGATTACCAAGCAACTTAACATGCGGAAATTAACCAAAACACACAAGTAACTAGAATTCAAAAATAACACAGAATATGAGAGATAATACACAACTTGTATTAAAACTCTTCCAGAAGGAAATACAACAAAGAAGATTGCCACAGTTCTTCTTCCTTAGACACCTCTAGGGCTCCCACACCTCTAGGGCATAAACAATAAATCTTCCCTTAAAGCTCTCTCTCTTATGGTCCCAACACACAACTCAAACATAGAGTTGGTGTTCACCTCCAACCAGTCAGTATCCACTACTACCAGTACTCCAGTGCTCCACACACTCCACAAGTACTCAATGTACTCCAAGTAGATCTCCCATGAACTGCTACAACCTGCAATCCAAATGATCTTACTTATGGAAGGAACTACTCTGCCTTCCTCTTCACTCTCTTTTTGAGTACACACTATACTCCAAGTAGATCCCACCTGATCTTGCTCCCTGTTGTGTTGCTATCCTCCCTGATCTTGCACACCTACAAATCAATCTGGTTCTGCACACCTACAAACCTGGATCATGCACACACATACACCTATAGATTAATGATCTTACTTACCCATGCAGATCTCCTAATGTAGCCATGCACACCTGCTGACTAAGATCATACATACATGAAGAACCCTTTTGATTCTCCAAAACCAGCACCCACACTTGGTACTGTGGCACTAGGAGGAACAGACCATGCTCTCTTCACACACAGAAGGAGCTAATATTTTGCTCTCTTACTCTCTAGCACACTTTACAATACAGCCTATGAGTCTCTTAAATAGATCTCATGCAAAAAATAATTAGACACCTAATTACAATAATTAGATCCATAGCTTCTAGTCTAAATTTCACTCTTGACATGCAAACACTTGGTTCATTAACTAACTACCCATAAAACTTACAATTTTGAACTGCATAGGTGACCGACATCAGTCCCTATCTGCCTGGAGGTGACCGATGCCATCCGATCCCTGACCGACGTCAGTTTCTCTTCTTATCTAATCCTACCAATGTCAGTTGGCCTGACTGATGCCAGTGTCTGTGACACTCAACAACCTCTAGCAATCTCCTCCTCTATTTGCATCAATGAAGTTTTTAGCTCTATAACCTAATAATCTCTCACTTGGAGATAAATAGCTGCACTGTACCTATACCTATACCCCATCTAATCTATTTCCTAGCTTGTATCCCTCTTCAAGCTCAACCCTGAAGACCATCCACCACACAACCTGTGGTGCACCTCCTATCATCTGAGTACCTTGCCACATCTAAACCTACAAACCCATGTAGTGAAGTCCTAACCCTGCATAGCATGAATCCCTATTGCTGGTCCCTCTCAAATACCTGAGAACCCACTTCCCTGAATTGGCTCCTAACTCTCTGATAGCTCCCACTACTTGGGAAAACTCAGGTCTATATTAGACCTCATGTGATTCCAGATACTGAACTGTCCAGCCCTTGGTGTGATCTGGCTCTACATCCTATGTATTGAACCTCACTAACACCTGATTCACATCAGCTCCCACTAGAGACAAAATCAACCTGTGATCTTCCATGTCTCTCATGCCAAACAATTTCACTACTCCAAATTCCTCATGACATGCCACTAAACTAACCTTACCTTTAGCTCAGCAAAACCCAGTATGTCTGAACCTGCACCAAGGTCATCCTCCACATATAGTAACAAGATAATGTTGTGACCATCATCCACCTGGTAAGTTAAACACAATGGTTATACTAACATTGACTAAAACCCTACTTTGTCATCCACCTGGTACCACCTGTCAGCCCTGTACCACTGTCATGCAACTTCTCAAGACCATATGACCTGGCCTTCCATCTCACGTGTCCATTCTCTCTATTCTTTAACTAAGGAATCCATTCGTCTATGTGCTTTCTTTCGGTTGGCAACCCTACCAAATCTCTTGTTTAGTTCTGCATCATATTCCTACCATGCTCCCACTGTTTCCTGGATCCTTCCTATTCTGCAGTCAGCAACTAGTATAAAGAAGAGGAACAATGAATTTGAGGCTTACTTACCACCTTCAGTCCTCCATATGGGCATTTGAGACTCCTTAATAGCTTGTTGTCCACCCAAAATTTGTTACAGTGACTGACCTCAGTCACTACATAGTCTGCATCCGACCGACATCATTTTCCATGTGCCTATCTTGACTACCAACTCTACTGACGTCAGTGTCCCTATTGCCAATGTCGGTCCTCTTGAACTACATCGGTCTTACCTAGTGCCGATGTCGGTCCTCTTGACTGACATCGGTCTTACCTTGCCCGACATCATCAGCTTTGGTATGCACATAACTGACATTAGCACCTGTCTATTCGATGTCGATTCCCCCTGATTGATGTTGGTACCTATGTTTGCCTGTGAGTGATAACTTTCTACCTGTGAGCTCCTTTGAATCAAAACCCATGTCCAAACTGCCCTGCTCAAAACTATCTAGCCCCATTCACTGAACTCTATCTGTCATTTCCTCCAAGAACACCAAGGCTTTCCAATTCTTAATTTTATCAAACACATCTATCTTCTGCTTAAGAACATGCATCTCCTTCTTGCTCATGTGACCAAGCCTACAAAGCCACATCTTCGCAACAGAAGAAGAATTAGTAATATAAGCAAGTAGATAAAGAGTACCTTCTTTCTTACCACCAGCTAATTTAAGTGCATCCACTATGAGAGTTCTTATGCATCTCTCATCACCCAACTTTCTTGAAGAAATTAGCCACATCTCCAAGCCTGGGACTTGCATGACCTCCTTCAACACCCATGTGTTGGCCGCCTGCAATTTCAGCTTCACTTCCCCTTTGCCAATTCTTTGACAAGGCTCACCATCTGTTCTCCTTGGGGCTGCATGAAAAGAGGCAACAGAATCTATTAACCAAGATTCAACTTTATCCAAGAGACCTCCCAGAGCATCCTATGCCACATCACCTGCAACATGTGCTTCATTAGTTCCTTCATGTTGATCTTCCACAAACCAACAATTTTTCCTTACCTGCTCTTTCTTTTCATAGGACCGTAATTGACCATTTGTGCTTTTCAATTCCTCCATTCTTAGCTTACTTTCTTCTATCGTTGTTATACTCCCACTCAATTAGAAACCCCTGAAAGTGACCTGTAACCAAACACAAAACCTGCTCCCTACAACCTTAGCTCTGATACCACTTGTTAGATACCCAACCAAAAGCTCTGATACCACTTTTTTGGGAAATACAAAAGCACACAATTGATTACCAAGCAACTTAACGTGCAGAAATTAACTAGAATACACAAGTAACTAGAATTTAGAAATAACACAAAATATGAGAGACAATACACAACTTGTATTAAAACTCTTCCAAAAGGAAATACAACAAAGAAGATTGCCACAGTTCTTCTTCCTTACACACCTCTAGGGCTCCCACACCTCTAGGGCATAAATAATAAATCTTCCCTCAAATCTCTCTCTCTTACGGTCCCAACACACAACTCAAACATAGAGTTGGTGTTCACCTCCAACCAGTCAGTATCCACTACTACCAGTACTCCAGTGCTCCACGCACTCTACAAGTGTTCCACACACTCCACAAGTACTCAATGCACTCCAAGTAGATCTCCCATGAGCTACTACAACCTGCAACCCAAATGATCTTACTTATGGAAGGAACTACCCTACCTTCCTCTTTGCTCTCTTTCTGAGTACACACTATACTCCAAGTAGATCCCACCTGATCCTACTCCCTATTGTTTTGTTGTCCTCCCTAATCTTGCACACCTACAAATCAATCTGGTTCTGCACACCTGCAAACCTAGATCATGCACACACATACACCTATAGATCAATGATCTTACTTACCCATGAAAATCTCCTAACGTAGCCATGCACACCTATTGATCAAGATCATACATACATGAAGAACCCTTCTGATTCTCCAAAACCAGCACCCACACTTGGTACTGTGGCACTAGGAGGAACACACCATGCTCTCTTCACACACAGAAGGAGCTAATATTTTGCTCTCTTACTCTCTAGCACACTTTACAATGCAGCCTATGAGTCTCTTAAATAGATCTCATGCAAACAATAATTAGACACCTAATTACAATAATTAGATCCGCAGCTTCTAGTCTAAATTTTGCTCTTGACATGCAAACACTTGGTTCATTAACTAAATGCCCATAAAACTTGTAGTTTTGAACCACACAAGTGACCAACATCGGTCCCTATCTACCTGGAGGTGATCGATGTTGGCTGATCCCTGACCGATGTCAGTTGCTCTTCCTGTCTAATCCTACCAACATCGGTTGGCCTGACCAACGCTGGTGTCTGTGACACTCAGCAACCTCTAGCAATCTCCTCCTCTATTTGCATCAGTGAAGCTTTTAGCTCCACAACCTAATCGATCTCTTGTATAAACCAATCCATAATATATTTTTGAAGGTTGATCTCTTGAATTATCGTATCTAATCTCTCCTTAACTTTAAGTGAGGTAACTAAATTTTTAAAGGCTTCATTATGATCCTTTAGATGTTTGTTCTAATAGGTCTCCCATTTATATATGGAAACATAATTAAGCCCTTGTTGGGACCAAAATACCCCCATTTTTGAAAATTGGGACCATTGAGAAACCTTGAATATTAAACATAAAAATATGGGAGGATAAGATCATTTATAGAATTTGAAGATCATCCACTTTGTTAAGATCTAGCTTACTCAGTGGTGTTTTGCTTTAATTTTGTCTAACAGTGATAATAAATGGTATTTATTGATTTTAGTTGTAGGTTCCATGGTGTTTGTTCCTAAGAAATTCATGTTCTATAACCCTGAAAAAATCCTCAGTTCAAATTTTAATGCTAGTAAGATCCAATTGGTGTGAACCTTTGAAAAATCCATTTTGGGCTTAAGTATAAAGTTCATGTTTTAATCTTAGTCATATTTTTTAACATAATTAAAACTTAGCCTAAAATGTTTGATCCCCTTTATTTTTCCCTTTAAAATTCCTCCCACTCATAACTAATATTAATTCTACAGAGTCCTTTTAATAGTCTCTAACTTAGCCTAATGTTTTAACCTGAAGGCCCCATTGTATTTATTAATACTAATGAGACCTTAGTCTTAACATCTTAGCTTAAGTTACAGTTCCCTAAGTCCACTTTTATGTTAGCTTAATCCCTTTATTTATACCTTATCCTAAGGTTTTAATCCTAAGTCCTAGGCATATTTATTAATACAATCAGGACCTTAGTCTTAACACCTTAGCCTAATTCTTTTTATATCATAACGGTTCTAACTTAACTTACTTGCATCTTATAGGATCCAAAGACCCTCACTTCATCATGTTATTCAATCTATTGGAGTGAGATAGGCCCAAGCTTTGACTTAAACAACATGTATCTTAGATGATCTAATGAGGCATGCTTCCTTATAGCTTTTTTATCAGACAGTGTGAGGAAAGCTCAACATTATCCTACACATAGCCCCTTGGCCAATCAAATTCAAGCCCTTGAATCATGATCAATGGTTCTTGCCTCATTTCAAGGACTAAATCAAATTGAGAAAGACACAATTATAAATTCAAAGGATTATGGAAGGCCTACAAGATCGACACATGATACCCTTTCATTTGATGATCAAGGAGAAATGGGTCTCACATGACAAAGAAACTAATCATGAGCAAGTTCTCAGATCATAATCTTATGGCTATCACTTTGTCATTAATTTTGATTTGAAAAATCAAATTAAGTCCAAGGTTTTAGGAAGCCTTATGGAGGTGCCAAGTGGCACTCTCACATTAGGTCACAATAATTTGATGACCTTAAGATTGATGTTCATGTGGCTGTCATTTGACATCTGTGAGGATGAATTTAACATCCGTACAACTGTAAACTTTAAGCCCATCAAATTAAAATCTTTACTAGCTTAAAATTGAATATTATGTTATCATCATTTGATTCCCACAAAGATGTATTTGATGTCTGTAAGACCATCAAATTTAAGTTGATGAATTATTCTACACAGGATCAAAATACACTCCAAAATCTTACGAGAAGTCTTGGAAATTTCGTTACAAGCTAAAGGAAGTACTCGAAATATGTTCAAACATGGGAAATATTTAATCTACAAAGATTGGAATGGTCTTATGGTCTAATTATAAGCAAAATGAATTTAGCCTAAGTTCCCCATTGCATATTATTTAAATGTCATGAACCTTAGGCTAAAGACTTATGCTAAGTTTCATTTTAAAAGGTCTTTGAAAATGTAGAACTTTGGCTAAATGCATCTAACCAAAGGTTTTCATGTGTTTGTTAATACATTAAAACCCTATCTAATGTTAGACCATTATATCATTTTGAACCTATTTTGAGCATGATTTATAAGGCTTATCAGAAATATTTTAGCCCAAAGAATACTTTGTGATTATTAAACACAACGCAAAATTTGGCCTAAAATATTTAACCTTGGTCCAGCTGTATGAATTCAAAAAACTTATGTATAAATTTCTTATCCTAAGGTTTATTTCATTTTTAATAAATGTGAAATAAACCTTAGCATAAGGAATTCAAGCTAAGTCCCACCTTAGTAACATAATAACTTAGAGCTTGGAAAATTTTACAAATTAACAGCTCACACTTCATCATGGAGAGATGATCCAATGATGTGAATATCATGTAGAATTTTTAATGGAAGCTCAAGAGCCTATGGGTTTGACACGTGGAGAGAGCTCAATTGAAGAAGAACTAATAGATGATCCAACAGTTCATGTTTTGTCACTAGAGGATGATCTAATGGCATGAAGATGCCCATGAATTTTTAAATGCCCACGAATTCACTATGTGGCCAATGTTCATTCAACAAATGACTAATGTAGGATATAGAGCATGGAAGGCATGCAAATATGCCAAGTGTCACAATTATAGGGCTTGGAATATAAAGGATCCAATCACAAGTTAGGGCCTAGATTAAAATCAATGGCTCATGATAATCCAAGATTTTAATCTAATAGTGAAAAATAAAAAGGAGTTTTAAATACCAATAGCTAGTGCTCAAAGGAATTTATGAAAATTTCCACAAAAGTTTTAGACTAATACCACATAGATGCCACACAAGCATAAAATGATAAAATAAAAGATCTTGTGGGATCAGAAATGTGAAGGTATAAAGTGGAAAAGGTCCAAATCAAATCCAAGGCACATATAAGCCAGAGTCTAGATATATCCTACCATTAAAGCTCTAAAACCCTAAACCCTACATAGAAGTGATCCAAATGAGCTTAATTGGTCATAATTTGATCCAAAGAGAGCTTGTTTGTGTTTTTGAGTGCAAAACAGATTTCATAAAGACCATTTTATATCTAGGGTAAATAATTTATAAAAGTAAAAACTATGACAACTCATAGAAAACATTTAAAGGGGGAGACTGAGCTCTACTTATCGATAGATAATGAGGGGTGAATCTTCAAAGACACAAAATTAAATGTTGTGACCTTAAATTCCCTAGGTACTAGTAATTGGTCTAAACTATTCTTCATTGTGGAGGAACTAAATCCCATTACAAAATAGGAATAAATAATTACTATGGTGAGCCAGAGGTATTATGACTTGGTCATGGTCCAAATGACTAGCTTCACCACACTGTTACAAAGCTTGAGGTACTAAATTATATAGACATCCTTGCTCTTATCTTTGTTGATTGTAAAATTGATAATGAATGGATCATCCATGAGGGAAATTCCAAGAAGCTATCTTATATTTCTCTTGTAGCTTTTGAAAAGTACTATAAGCTCCCAATCCCCCACATAGACCTATCTAAAATCAAAGAGTGGATCGACAATCAAGACCTAGACTCTATCCTTAGATCCTAGCTACCCCAACAACCCCATATCTTTAGAGACTTTTAAGGCAATATCCCAATAGTACAATTTGGGGAAGGCATCAAAGTAATAATGACCCTATTAAATAAAGCCTTTGGAGACCCTCAACCACCTACATGAATAAAATCTAGGTCCCTTATGTGCATTTCATGGTGAAAGAAAAGCTCAACCTTCTAATTGGAGATTTCATTAGTGTCTTCCTAGCTAAGCAGTTCACTACCATCAAAAGGAAGACATTTAATTATTTTTATATGATGTCATACCTACTAGATTCCTTAATAACCTATATCATCTTCCTAGGGATTAGAAATTGGTCTCCTAAGGGAAAAACTACTATTTCCCACCATTACTCCAAATTGCACATCTTTAAATCTAGGAATCATATGAAATTTATTTGTGACTATGTCTATCCAACCACAGTGAAGGCCAGCACAAGTGTTCCCATGCCTAGGGTCCATCCACTAATCAATAAGTATGTAGAAATTACGGGTGACATTTGGTTTTACCCTAATTGTATAATTATCAAGATTGATAGGATCATGTCCAAACCTTACAAATTGCTAGTGTATATTCCTAACAAGCTAGCTGAGCAAGAAATTACATCTAAACTCATCCCTGACATTGATGGAATTTGCAAAGACAAGAGGAAGGGTCTTCTCCACCCCTTCTATCTAGCTATTGGGAGGACTATACTTCAAGATTAGAAATAGGTTGATACCATGGCCAATCTCAAGGAATCATTTGGGTTTTAGCTTGATGAACTCAAAATGTGGGATCTTAAGAACATAATGGTAATCATTTGAAGGAGAAGAAACTACCTAATCTTGAATACATGCATCAACTCAGTGTTCATGACACCATTTACATTAAGGCCAATAATTATGATGAGGTGTTGGTTAGGATCAAAGGGCATAACATCAAACTTGAACACAAGTTGACCAAGGATGACAATCCATCAGGAGAGGCATGGCAAATGCATCCTTTATAATGTCACTTACTGTTTGGACCATCTGGCACATCCCATGAACAACCCCAAGTAGAACAACCATAACCTTAGGGGTAAATTATGCAAGGCAAGGATAAACAAGGCCATGGTAAGGAGAAATTAGGGGGAAATGAAACTAGAAAAGAGGCCTGGAGAGGGGGCCTCATATTCAACACTCCCATGAAGGCCACCTTACCTAGTTCAATCTATAGATATAATTGCCTTAGAAATAGAAGTGACACTTGAGGGTGCCCTTAAAGAACTTTTAGAGGCATATGATATAGATAGGGAAGAGGAAATGATTGAAGGGACTCAAATCCAAGCCAGGGAGCTTGGAGGAGAGAAAGGGAAAGTGATTGCTCTTAACATTGTCACTGTGGCATCCCAAGAGAAGAGGATAGAGCTAACATTGGTTCCTGTTAGACCAAATAAGAAACCAAGATTGACCTTCACTCACCTCACTAGTGAAGTTAATCTATTCAGTGATGAATTTTCCATTCATAGAACAATCATCCCTGATTGGTTTATTTATGGGAAATTGCAAAAGATTCCTTCTCTCTCTCATTTGTGGGCACTCACATAGGTTACCAATGTTGAAGTACATGATGACATGAAGCCATAGATTAGGTATATGGTAAAGGAACATGAAGATAGAATAATTATGGTCACTCTAGGACTAGAGAATAAGAGAATAGATGCTCTAAGTAGCATAGGTGTAGAAGTCTCAGAACCTATAAAATTCACAAGCTTATCTACCACTATCTAATTTAATCCAGAGATAACTAGATTGGAAAGGGTCACCACTAAGATAGCCATGGTGAGAGGTAAGTAATTAATGTTCCAAAAGGTGGAGTCCTTTTAGGTATAACCCTAGTGGGATGTCAATAGCTTGGTGAGGACACTATACATGAGAAGGATGTTGAGATCTTGATTGAGGCTCAATCAACTCAGCTGAAGGCTAGGGTCCAAGGCATAAAATATAGGATTCAAAACTTGGAAAGAGAAAAGGAAAACCTAAAAACCTAGGCCATTTTGTTAGTCCTTAACACCATGATGGACATGTTCAAGGACTCATTATTTAATATGTTTAATTCTTTGAATTCAATAAAGCTAAGGCATGATGCCCTAAGATAGTAAGGCAAATCAACCAAGGAGTTAATAACAAAGTGGAAAAAGGTAGAGACCTAGGTTAGAGATCTCATTAACATTGTAATTAGGAATAAGATTCCTAAGTAAAAAACTATTAGCTTAGCATATTTGAACAACATATTGGGAGTAATAGTGGACAAGGTCCAAGGTCTAGGTACTTGGACAAAAAATTTAAATAGGTTGTTAGTAGATGATAAAGGATTGATCACTAGAATTGAGTAACTCCTGGGAACAATGTTGTTAAATCCTACCAAGACCACTATAATTAGAATTATTGATGATGTTAAATTCAAACATAGGGTCACTTTGGTCAGGCATTTAGTTAGCAACAAGAGTCAGGGCCAGTCTAGTAGGGACAACATGATAAATTTGGACATGATTTTCATAGAAAAAGAGAAAATTATAGAGGCAAGGAGCATAAAGGAATCCATGGCCTAAGATGACCAAGACTTGGATGACTTGTCTAATCAAGAAGAGGTTTGCCTAATGAAGCTAACTATGGACATGGATCTCATCAAAGAATAACACTAGAAAGCAATGGAACTTCTATAAAATCAATAAGGGGACCCTTCAACGATGAGCCCACATAGTAGCTAATATTCCTTTTATATAAACATTGTAATATCTAGGATATGAATATTATTTTATAATGCATATGTTAGTATGTTAGCATATTACCCCTAGGTTACTCTAATTAAGAAGAATAAGTGTATTTTAGTAATTTTAAGGATAACTATCCTTATCTTTTATACGCTTGTATATTGTAACTGACTGATGTACTACCTCATCCTTCTATAAAAGGGATATATCACCATCTTGTAAAGAGAGATAATTTTTGAGAAAATTTTGTATGCTTGAATCAATTAATATAATCAAGGAGTTTTTCAAAGATTATCCACATTTGCAATGTCAATTGCAAATATAGCTTTTCTCTCAATTGCTAGTTTTATGTCTTGAATTTAAATAGTTTCTTTGAATTCTAGGTTGTATTTTCTAATCATAGGGTTTCTAATTTGTGCATATGCTAGATTAGTTAGGGGATATTAGGTATTAATTCATTTAATTTTGATCTATATTTATATGTGTAAATGCTATTTGATTATAGTAGTAAATCCTTAATGAAGACCTAGTTCTTACTTGTAACTCTTTACATTATCCTTTGAAGTTTGGCTGGTATATAGTGAAATTTGAGCTTAGGCTATGTTGCACTGTATATTAGTTGAATGCATACTCAATTAAAATTGATACTTTTTCATGATATTTGAAACTAAAATTGGTAATCACTCATTTTTTTCTGGCTTACCCTTCTCTTTGCTCTTTTTTTTACACTAGACCACTTTAGTTTAAGCATCACTATAAATATCCACTTATATTAGTTTGTAGCTTAAAAATGAACCATAATTCACTAAGCATTAATATATATTCTCTATAATTCATAAAGAACAAGCCATGATGGCTCCCAACTATCACTCATTATAAATTTTTGGCACACCAATACATACTTCTACCACTATTTCACCATAGGTGACATTAATTTGCCACAACCTACTAATCATACTATGAATTAATAGATTTCTAAAATGAGAAGTGTTCTTTGAACAATAAAAAACCCTGTGGCACACTTGGAGGCATTGACAAGGCATTTTTCGTTGGCATTACAAGGAGGGTAAAATCTTTATGAATTCTTTGAATCTTTATTGATCTTAGTCTAATTTATCTAATATTAGTGTATATTTGTGTTTTTGAGTAAATTATTTGCTTATAAGTATAAATATAATTGATTTTTTATATTTTTGACACATCTTTGTGCTTCCTTAAACAAAGATTGAAGTTCTTTGAGATTTGATGCTTGGTTTTGGTAAATTTAGCTTAAGATTTGAATATCCATAGTATATGAGGTTAAGATAGATTTTTTTGATCAAAGGTTGGTGTATCTTTCATAGATTTGAGTTCCTTTAGACTTAGACTTATAAGGATAGATTATATTCATGTAATTGAATGCATATTTGAGCTAATTCAATTAAATATCAATGTTTGTTGCTATTTTTCATATAATATTTGAAAAATAAACCTATTGTACAGGTCTAACTCTTGTTATTTATAAAAGCTAACATGATACATCATGTTTTAGGTAGGATCTTCAAGTTGTAATCTAGAATTTCCCAATATTAGAACAAGATCACACTTAGAGACCAAGGAGCCTTTGCTTGAGCTTGAGGTTCATAAAAAAGCTAGACATGACAAAGGTAGATATAGGATGTCCAAAACTTCACCCCTTCAAGGTGCCGTTGACTTTAACCTTCATCTAGGTATGGATTAGTTAGAAGAATCTTCAATTAATGTAGTAGGTGTGGTACATGATCTCCCATGTAACTCTAAGAAGTATTTGCCTACATTTAGTCCAATTGGTATTACAATTGCTAAAGAACACATTAAGTCTTTTAAATCTACCTTAAGGTTGCTAAATTATATGCATGAAGATGTCACTTCTAGGTTATTACCCTTTACCTTTAAGGATGCTTCTTATGAATGGTTCTTATACTTTCCTAGTATTTACATCACCAGTTGGGATGGTTTCACCAATGTTTTTATAGATCAATTTGGTAAGATTTTTAGTCCTTGTGATTTATCATCAGTTTACCACCATTAAAAGGGATTAAAGTGAGCTTATTAGGTCCTTCCATAGAAACTAAAAGTCTGATGATGTCTTAGATTTAGAAATATACAAGGATGTAGTAGATCCCATGACCTCTGTATTCTTGAAGAGATCCAGGCTAGCTATAAACTCATTAGTTAGGGCCTATTCTGAGGTAGTGACCATCAATGACTAGATGCAAACCAAAGGATATATGGAATATTCTATGCCAAACATCAACCCATATATACCTGTGATGAAATTATTCCCCAATAACAACCAATATACTCCAACATTATACCAACTCTTAAACTTAAATCAATTGTCATTGAGTTATGCTGCTCCCAATTAGATCTTAGGATTCTTAAATTATCCTATTAATGTATTTAATACAAATGATCAAATAAATTTGGTACCAATTGATAGTACTAACAATAACCAAGTACATAATTCTAAAACTCCTAAAAATGAGAATGAATCTATCTTTAAAATGGTCCAAAAATTGAGCACTAATTTTCTTCAGCTTCAAAAACAAGTCAGAAATACTGTTGAAAGCTTAGGTAGGAAATTCTCATTTTAAAGGTATAATAGGCCAAATAATAGGTTTCAGAATGATAGTTTTCATAATAATAGGAATAATGAGCCATCTTTTGAAAAGAATACTATGGACATTAACCTCACTAATATTGCATTACCTAATTATTTTAGAGTGCAGTACATGGCCAAGCATGGAGAGATTGATTGTATTAATTTTTTCAAAGCTTTTGAGGCTTTTCAAAAAGAAATAGATACATTTTAAGTGGTCCCTAACAAGTAAAATGGTGTAGGTACTTTTGGATCTAAGTCATCTAATCAAGCCTTCATGGTAGATACTTTTGATTTCCCCTTTAAAGAGGAGAATAAACCGATGAGATCCCTAAGGAGATCTAAGCCTTTCAATAGTTATTAAAGAAGACCTATCCATTAAGGTATAGGTAATAGAGGTGGATATTGATTATCTCAAAACCCTCAAATAATTTTGGAACTCCTCCAAACACTTCTTCAAGTAACAATCCTGAGCCACCTAAAGGGAGTACTTCTAAACCCAATGTTAAGATCCCTAGTTCTTCTAATAAAATTGGTTATAACATTATTGAGGACATCAAGAAAATATATGCTAATATCACTTTGCATGAACTCATAGAGATTACAAAGTAAAGGGACCTCCTAGTAGAATCTCTATCAAAAAAGTCCAACAATCCACCCAAGGTTGATCATGCCAATGTGACTATGCACAAAGCCAAGGTTGAATCTCTTCCTTTCTTGCTCACTGTCAGGATGTTTGGTAAGAACTTACATAATTTATTATTAGACTCAGTTTTATATACCAACCTCATGCCTACAAGTATATGTAAACAACATGGCCTAACTCTTATTAAGTCTGATAGAGTTGTAATTCAGTTAGATAAATCTAGAGTTAAGGTTATTGAGGAGCTTTTAAATGTTCACATGCAGTTAGATTTTGAGCCTAGGGTGAAAAAATTTATTGATAGTCAAGTTATTGATATACCTAATGATTTTAGAATCTCATTGAGCAAAGAATGTACCAAAGCTTTAAGTGGTTACATGTCCATAGATTGCTCACATTTGTGGCTACTTTGGAAGGTATTTCCATATCAAATCAAAGTTGAAAGAGAGACAAGGATGAAACACATGATAATGGAGTACAGTTTTATAAATGAGATGGTCAACATAATTGACTCAGACTTAGAGGTTTTCACCCTAGAGACTAATAACGTATGTGATCCCAAGAGTGCTCATGTTGTTTTTAGACTATGGAAATTGCATTTTGATAGTGCTAGGTGTAAAGATGGATTAGGTTTTTGTATTTTTTTAATTGACCATACTAATAAAAAGTACCATGCTTCTTATAAGATCCAATTCCTTTGCACTAATAATCTTTTTGAATATGAAGCCTTTATCTTAGGTTTGTAATTTTTTATAAATAATAAGGTTAAAGAACTGCTAGTTTATGGGCATTCAGAACTAGTGGTCAACTACGTAAGAAGTAAATACTAATGCAAGATCTCATATCTTAAAAGGTATAAGAAAGTTTAGGATTTGATTGAGTCCTTTTATACTTTTATCATCACCTCCATCCCAAAAGAGGAAAACCAAGCTACTAATGAGTTGAAATCTACTATAGCCAACCTCATTCCCAACCAACATTCCCCCCATTTCAACATCAAGTTGATCCCTTGTCCTTAAATACCTGATAATGTCAACCATTTTTAACTTTTCAATGATGATCAATAGATACTAGATTTCATCACCAATTTTGAGGCATTTGATGACCATATTATTGATGAGACTAATGAAAATGCATCAAAAGAGGACAAGTTTGATGGTAAAGTTATTTAGCTAAATGATAAGAAGATCCCCAAGGGGAAGATTTATTTAGAGAGACTATTTGATTAAGATAAACTAGCTAAAGTTTCTAAGTTTCCCAAGGTAAGTGGGAAAGATTATTTTATCTTGGCCTCCAAGATCAACCATAACTAGTAAATTTTGGGAAATCTTACATAAATGTTGAGAACAAGAAGGCCTAAGAGCTCCTTATCCGATACAAGGATGCCATAGAATGGTCCTATGATGACTTAAATATATTTGATCCAAGAGTTATTACCCATACTATACCCCTTAAAGAAAGTTTTAAACCATTCAGGTAGAAGCAAAGGCCTATCAACCCTATCCTAGAATATATGATATTCAAGGAGGTCAAAATATTACTAGATGCTAGGGTATTCTTTCACATCAGGCATTCTACTTGGGTGGCTAACCTGGTGCCAGTCAGGAAGAATAATGGTGAGATTAGACTTTTTATTGACTTTAAAAACTTAAACAAAGCATCAAAAAATAAAATATATTCCCTTCCCTCTTTAGACTAAGTAATTCAAGTTATTTCAAAGTCAACTATGATGTCTTTTCTTGATGTATTTTTAGGTTATAACCAGGTGTTGGTTAATAGAGAGGACATGATGAAAATATCTTTCATGACAAAGTAGGGAACCTTTGCTTACAAGAGGATACACTTTGGGCTAATAAATGTAGGATCTACTATTTAAAGAGCTATGGACCATGCCTTCTAAGGCCTGATAGGTAAGTGTATTATTATATATATAGATGATCTAAATTTTTTGTCAGGCACCTAGAACAACAAACATGCTCTGATACCACTTTGTTGGGGGATCACAAGAACAACACCTGTTCTGATCCCACTTTGTTAGGATCTTGCTCCTCAGAAAGAGCACAGTATGATTACCAAATATAAGCAATTATAAATGCAGAAATAACCAAAAATACAATTAACTAGAATTCACCAATAGCACAGAATATGAGAGACAATACACTATCTTGTATTAACACTTTACAAAAAAGAATACAATAAAGAGCCGCCACACTCTTCCACCTTACAGAGGTTTCCCACACCTCAAGTGTACAGTAATTCTTCTACAACACTCTCCTACTAAAAAAAAGGGTCCCAACAACCAACTCACAAACAAAATTGGTGTTCACCTCTCCAACTAGTCAGTAATAACCCTGTCAGTTCACCAAGCACTCTATAGTACTTCAAGTTGATCTCCCATGAACCTGCAACCTACAATTCAACAGACCATACTCACACATGTAGATCTCCCAATGATCTTACACTTAGAAGGAACTTCCTTACCTTCCTTATCTTATGTCAATTACAATACATGCCAATGGGTCTATAAATAGATCCCTAACTTAAACAATAACTTAGACTCTTAATTTAGACAATTATCCTCGCAGCTTCAAGACTCTAACTAGTCTTTACATGCAAACACTTCATTTACTTAACTAACTATCCATGCAACGAGCAGTTCTAGAATACACAGGTGACCGACGCCAGTCCCTGCTTACCTGGTTCTACCGATGCCAGCTGACTCTCTGCTATTACCGGTGGCCTTCTGCACTGGTCACGACCGATGTCGGTCCTACTGCCGATGCCGGTGCTCGTGGATCTCAGCAACCTTCTTGTTCCTTTTGTTTGTAAAGAGTTGAAGCTTTTAGCTCCACAACTCAACAATCTCCCACTTGGAGATAAACAACTGCAACCTGTACCTCTACCTGTACTCCATCTAGTTTGTTCTCTTGGCTTTGTATCCCTCCTCAAGATCACTCTTGAAGACCAACCACAACAAATCTTGTGGTTCAAAACCTGTCATCCAAATCCCCTGCCACATCCACATCTACAAACCATGTAGAAAATAACTTGAACCTGCATAGCATGTGCACCTACTGCTAGTCCCTATAAGAATCCACTGAACTGTCCTCCAATGGTTCTCTCCTGGATTGGCTCTAACTTGTGACAACTCCCACTGCTTGGGAAAATTCAAGTTTAGTACATACTATGCACTCAACCTCATTATGTGAATCAAGACACAGTTCATAGAACTGCCCAACCATCGGCGTGCTAACTGGTCTCGCACAATCATCCTGAAACAAAGTCAACATATGACCTACCATGTCTCTAGAACACACTCATGCCAAAGAATCTTGCTGCTCCTAAATTCTCCATGACACACACCTAAACTAGCTTTACCTTTAGTTCAGCAATACTCTGTATATGTAACCCTGCAACAAGCACATCATACAAAAATAGGATAATGTAGCTAATATTATCCAACCTGGTAAAGAGAAACACAATGATCAAACCTCCATTGCCCTACAGCTATACAAGACCATATACCCTGATCTTCCATCTCACGTATCCATTTCTACTCTTCTTTATCTAAAACATCCATTTGTCTCTCAGTACTTACTTCCAGCTGGCCACTCTACCCAAAACACATGTTTAGTACTCCTCCAAGGAATCACATCCTCATCCATGCCAAGCTCCCACTATTTCCTAGATCTACCTGTTTTGCTTCTTCAATAACTTCCTGGTCTTGTGCCATAAGTGAGCAACAAGTAGCATAAAGAAGGGAAATGACAAATTTAAGAACTTTCTTACACCTTCAGTCCTCCATATGGGTGCTTGAGACACCTTGACAGCTTATTGTCCACCCAAAATTCGTCTCAGTAACCGATGTCGGTCACATCTCAGTCTGCACTCGATCGATGTCAGTTCCCTACGACTGCCACCTTGCCAACGTGGGTTTTCCCTAGCTGACACTGATAGTTATCTACCCTGAGTCACCAACGTCAAGCTACACATAGCCGACGTCAGTCCCTGTCTGGATGCCAACGCCAATTTTCCTACCGACATCGGTCTCTGTGTTTTTCTAGTGAGACCTGACTTTTTCCCGTGAGCTCTTTTTGGATCAAATCCTTGTCCAAAACACCCTTGCTCTGCTTAGAATTCTTCTGCATCTTGTGCTGAACTCTGTCTGTCACTTTCTCCTTGAAAACCAAGGCTTTCCTATTCTTGTCACTAACATCAGATTCCTCAAAAAATGTTACCTTCTTCTTCTACATACAGAAATCATGATCCATACCTTCCAAATCCAAAAGCATGCCCTTTGACTCAAGAACAATCATCTCCTTCTTATCTATGTGACCAAGCCTATCAAGCCACATCTCTAAATCTACAGCTAAAGTAGATAACCCAGAAGGAGAATCAGTAGTACAAGTAGATAGATAAAGTGTACCTACTTTCTTACCTCTAGCTACAACAAGTGTACCCTTGGTAACCTTCCAAGAGTCTACTGTGAGAGTTACTGTGCAACCCTCATCACCCAAACTTTTAACAGAAATCAAATTCCACTCCAGAATTGGGACGTACATGACCTCTTTTAACACCCATGTGTTACCTGTCTGCAGTTTCAGCTTCACTTTCCCTTTGCCAACAATCTGACAAGGCTTACCATCCCGTACACAAATTTCTCCAAGGTCTCCCTGGACATACTCATGAAAAAATTCCCTATGTGGGGATGCATGAAAAGAGGCACCAAAATCTAAAACCCAAGATTCTACTTTATCTAAAGAACATACCAGAGCATCTCGTGTAGCGTAATCTATAACATTTGCTTCTTCTTCATGTCCTTCATGCTGATCTTCACCTGATCTACAATCTCTCTTTAAGTGCCCTTGCTTTCCACACTTCTAGCAGGTTATTCTGTCCTACTTGGACTTGGATCTTCTGCCTATCTTGGCCCTTGATCTCCCATGCTCTATCTTTTCTCTTTGCCTTCCTCTGCCTTCAACACTCAAAGCATTTCTTGATGATTCACCTGTGTTATTTCTGCGTATCTCTTCATTCAAGATCACACTCACAACATCATCCACTTTTAAGACTTTTGAAGGAGACACAGTATTAGAAACTGTCATTACCAAACCTTCCCAACTTTCAGGTAATGAACACAAGATTAAGAGAGCTCTAATTTCATCATCAAATACAATATTGACTGAACTTAATTGCTTTACCAAACCATGGAAATCACTAAGATGGCTATGAACAAATCCACCTTCCAACATTTGCAAATTAAATAAATGCTTCATAAGAAATACCTTATTAGAAGCTGAGGGTTTTTCATATAAATTTGCCAAAGATTCCATCAACTCCACCATTGTCTTACACTGTGATAAGCTGGAAATCACAGATGATGCAAGACTCAATCTAATAGATCCCAGAGCCTTCTGATCAAGAACCTCCCATTCTTCATCTTTCATATCTGAGGGTTTGCAATTAACCCCACCCAACGGTAAGTACAAATCTTTCTGATACAGATAATCCTCAATCTGCATCCTCCATAATTGGTAGTTCTTACCATTAAACTTTTCCATCCGTAGCTTATTGTCTTCTGCCATTGCTCAACTCCCACTCAAATAGAAACCCTATGAGTAACCTGTAATCAAAATGCACTAACCAGATATAATCCAATCTATTAGTATCCCAACCAACAGCTCTAATACCACTTGTCAGGCACCTAGAACACCAAACATGCTCTGATACCACTTTGTTGGGGGATCACAAGAACAACACCTATTCTGATCCCACTTTGTTAGGATCTTGCTCCTCAGAAAGAGCACAGTATGATTACCAAATATAAGTAATTATAAATGCGAAAATAACTAGAAATACAAGTAACTAGAATTCACCAATAGCATAGAATATGAGAGACAATACACTATCTTGTATTAACACTTTACAAAAAAGAATACAATAAAGAGCCGCCACACTCTTCCACCTTACAGAGGCTTCCCACACCTCAAGTGTATAGTAATTCTTCTACAACACTCTCCTACCAAAAAAAATGGTCCCAACAACCAACTCACAAACAGAATTGGTGCTCACCTCTCCAACTAGTCAGTAATAACCCTGCCAGTTCACCAAGCACTCTATAGTACTTCAAGTTGATCTCCCATGAACCTGCAACCTACAATTCAACAGACCATACTCCCACATGTAGATCTCCTATGAGTTTGTAACAACCTGCAACTCAATTATCTTACACTTAGAAGGAACTTCCTTGCCTTCCTTATCTTATGTCAATTACAATACATGCCAATGGGTCTATAAATAGATCCCTAACTTAAACAATAACTTAGACTCTTAATTTAGACAATTATCCTCACAGCTTCAAGACTCTAACTAGTCTTTACATGTAAACACTTCATTTACTTAACTAACTATCCGTGCAACGAGCAGTTCTAGAACACACAGGCGACTGACGCCGGTCCCTGCTTACCTGGTTCTACCGACGCTAGCCGACTCTCTGCCATCACCAGTGGCCTTCTGCACTGGTCACGACTGACGTCAGTCTTGCTGCCGATGTCGGTGCTCTTGGATCTTAGCAACCTTCTTGTTCCTTCTATTTGCAAAGAGTTGAAGCTTTTAGCTCCACAACTCAACATTTTTTTCTAAAAATAGGGAATATCACTTCATGCCCTTACAACAAGTCTTTGAGAGATGTAGGAGGTATGGAATCTCCTTAAACCCTAAAAAATGTATTTTCTAAATAGGTAAATTATTGGGACATGTTATTACTAAGGATGAGATCTTTATAGATCCTGAAAGAGTGGAGGCCATATCTAGAATAGAGCCTCCAAACAATAAAAAAGAGCTAAAATCATTATTTGGTAAGATAAATTTTGTAAGAAATTTTATTTATGGCTTTACAAAGATTGTCAAGCCACTAAATGACATGCTGAAGAAGGATGTTAAGGTCACATGGAATGAAGAATCGAGAAAGGCATTTAGTGATATTAGAGAGGCTATTAGCTAGGCTCAAGTCCTCATAAGTCCTAACTTCTCAAGAGACTTCTATTCCTTTACATCTAACCACACTATGGCTATAGTGTTAACTTAGAAGATTGATGGGTGTGATCACCTAATAGAATTTTTATGAGTACTAATTTTTAAAATGTTGAGTTAAATTATTCATTGATTGATAAGCAGGTATATGCATTAGTTAAGGTATTTAAGAAATTTAGGCATTATATCCTTAGAAATAAGGTGCATTCTATCTTATCTAACCTTGCCACTAAACTTATGTTAAATTAGAATGAATTGGGAGAACATAAAGATAAGTAGATGTCAGTTTTTCAAGCGTATGACTTGGAGATGAAAAAAGTAAAATTGGTAAGGTACCACGGTTTGATCCAGATGATTGCTAATGCTAACCCTAGGCTAGGTATTATGCAAGTGGATCAATGGAAATTTAAAGCTAGTGAGTGGTATGATTTAATCATACATTTTCTAATTAATAGTACTTGTCTTTCAAGATTATCTAGGGAGAAAAAGAGGGCCCTAAGAATGAAGGTAACCCATTACCTAATAAAATATGGGTTCTTGTATATAATAAATTTTGAAGGGGTTTACTTGAGATGTGTCTCACAAGAAGAAGCCACCCAAATCATGAGCAACTTCCATGAAAAACTAGGTAGTGGACATCCATCTGGAAGAACCACAACCCATAAAATTATTAGAGCTAGCTATTATAGGCCAACTAGTTTTAAGGATGCTCACAAACATGTGAGGGAATGCCACTCATGTCAAGTCTTTAACACTAAGGAACCAAAGGCAACATTGCCTCTACAACCAATCATGGTTGACAAACCATTTACATAATGGGCATTAAAATTTGTTAGGGTAATCAACCCCAATTCATCTAAAAGTCAAAAATATATCCTAACTACCATAGACTATTATACAAGGTGGACTGCAACTACATCCACTAAACAATGTAAGATTGAGGAAGTGATCAACTTCTTAGAGGAAAATATCTATACTAGGTTGGGAACTCCAATCTCTCTAGTGTATGATAATGGATCTACCTTAATATCTATAGAGATGATTGAATGGGCTTATGATAAAGGCATTACTCTCAATTTTTCATCCATTTATTATCCCCAAGAAAATGGAGTCTTTGAGTCTACAAATAAAAACCTAATGAAGGCAATAAAAAAATTTGATATAGACAAGCCTAGGACTTGGCATAAGCTCCTTAAGTTTGTACTATGGGATGATAAGATAAGAATTAAACAAGATTTAAGAGCCTCACCATTTCTATTAGTGTATGGGTAAGAACCTATCTTTCCTATCACTCTCAAGTTTCCCACATATAGATTTATGTAGGAATATATGAAAGAGAGCCAAAAACATGCCAACTCAAGATTGCTAGACATAATTCAAATGGAAGATGAAAGGGAGAAATGCTTTGTTGATTTTAGTAGGCATCAAACCAAAATTAAAATATGGTTTGATAAAAGATAAAAGATCAAGGTGTTCAAACAAGGAGGCCTAGTTCTCCTTTGGGATAAAGCATTTGAGCTTAAGGGCAAACATGGAAAATTCACACCTTTGTGGATTGGCCCAGACCAGATTACAAAATATTGGGAAATAACACCTTCAAGCTTAAAGATATAAAAGGAATAGAGTTGACATTTCCCACCAATGGGAAGTATCTCAAGCACTACTTCTTTGTTGCTCCCCCTGAAGTCTTCATGGAGTAAACTGTAAGATGGTTAGATGTACCGTAGGTAGGCTAGCTAGTTTCTTTTCAGTTCTTTCCTTTCTATCCCTTTGTTATACATAAACATGTATATATTTATTTGCTTCCCCTTGCTTTCTTATTTTCCTATTTTCTGTTGTGTTTTTCTTTCTTATTTCATTGTTCCAAATAAGTCCTTTGGATAGTTTTAAGCTCAAAATTATGAAATTCTCTTGAAAATCCACAAAAATTAGAAATGAAGGTGTGTACCCCATACATATAATGACCATGATCCTGAAATGTAAACATAATGTGTAATTTATAGAAACTGGTAAAGACCAATAGAATAAGTTAATTTTCATGAGAACCTAACCATTATCTTAACCTCAGTTGGTTTTAAGAAGACTTGTACTTGTAGGGAAAGAGAGCTCAAACTATCATGGTATACCAATATTAGCACTTAATCAACATCCTTAGTTGAGATAATGGTTACAACTATAGGTGATTCTCTAAAGTTCAAACACTTGGCCAAATCCTAACACCTAGCTATTTTGGTTCCCAACCTTGCTAAAAGCATAAAGATCCAAATAAAATACAAAAAAGAAGAATTCAATACAAAGTCAAAAAAAATTATAATCATAGGTGATTATATTAATCTCCATTGAGGCTATGGATGCCTGGCTAGTAGTGGAGCAAGGCCTTGAGTGGAGCCAAAGGCATCTCTATCAGGGCTATAGATGCTTGGTTGGTAGTAGAGCAATGCCCGATCCTTCCCTAAGCTAGAATCATGGTTCTTGATAAACATCTTAACATGTTATAAGTTAGTGTTAGTGATTAAGGAAATGAAACCTATATGTTTGTTATTTAGCTATAAGTCTACAAGTGCAAGATTTATTTCAACCATAATCTATTCTGGATGATGATATTGATCAAGTGGAGTGGATGACCTAATTATTTATCTAAGCTAGAGTCTCTAGGTTCTAACATATTACTATGTTTTTTCCATGAGTCACCATTTGTTGGGACCAACATACCCCCATTTTTGAAAATTAGGAACCTTGAGAAACCCTAAAGACTAAACATAAAAATATGAGAGGATAAGATCATTTGTAGAATTTTAACATCATTCACTTTGTTAAGAGCTATCTTACTCAATAGTGTTTTGCTTTAATTTTGTCTAACAATGTTAATAAATGGTCTTTATTGCTTTTAGTTATAAGTTTCATGGTGTTTGTTTTTGATAAATTCATGCTTCAAAACCTTGGCAAAACCCTTAGTTCAAATTTTAATGATGGCAAGAACCTTTTAAAAATCCATTTTGGGCCTAAGTATAAATTTCATGTTTTAAGCTTAGTCATGTTTTTTAACATGACTAAAACTTAGCCTAAAATGATTGATCCCCTTTATTTTCCCCTTTAAATCTCTTCATATTCCTAACTAATATTCATTTTATAGGGTCCTTTTAATATTCCCTAACTTAGCCTAATGTTTTAACCCTAAGAGCCCATTGTATTTATTAATACTAATAGGACCTTAGTCTTAACATCTTAGCTTAAGTTTTGGTTACCCAAGTCCAATTTTATGTTAGCTCAATCCCTTGATTTATACCTTAGCTCAAGGTTTTAATCCTAAGGCCTTGATGTATTTATTAATATAATCAAGACCTTTATCTTAACACCTTAGCCTAAGTCTTTTTATATGACCACAGTCCTAACATAACTTCCTTGCATCTTATAAGATCCAATGACCCTCACTTCATAATGATGTTTGATCTGATAGGGTGAGATAGGCTCAAAATTAGACTTAAAATACATGCATCTTAGATAATCTAATAGTTCACACTTACATCCTTTCGATCAGATGGTACAAGGAAATCCTGACATCTCCCACACATATCCCCTGGCCAATCACATTCAACCCCTTAGATCATGACCAATGATTCTTTCCTCATCATAAGGACTTGATCAGATGGAGCAAGGAATAGTTGAAAAATTAAAGGATTATAGAAGGCCCATAAGATCAACACATGACACCTTTACATTTGATGATCAAAGACAAAAGGGTCCCACATGACAAAACAACTGATCATGAACAAGCTCTCTAATCATGATATTATGGTTATCACTTCATCACTAATTTTGATTTGATTGAGTGAGTTAAGTCCAAGTTCTTGAGAATCCTCACAGAAGTGCCAAGTGGTACTCTCACATTAGGTTACAATAGTTTGATGAGCTTAAAATTGATGTTTGTGTGATCATCATTTGACATTCACATGACCATCATTTGACATCTTTGAGGATGTATTTGATGTTTGTGCGACCATCAAATTTAAGTCTATCAAATTAAAAACTTCACTAGCTTAAAATTAATGTTCACATGACTATCATTTGATGCCTATGAGGATGTATTTGATGTCTATGAGACCAAATTTAATTTAATGAATTATTCTTCTTAGGATCAAAATACACTCCAAAATCTTGTTGGAAATCTCAAAAATTACTTTAAAAGGTAAGGGAAGTGCTCAAAAGATGCTCAAACATGGGAAATATTCAATCTATAAAGATTGAAATGGTCTCATAGTCTAAGTATATGTAAAAATAATTTAGCCTAAGGTCCCCATTGTATGTTGTTTAAATGACATGAACCTTAGGCTAAAGACTTATGCTAAGTATCATTTTAAAAGGTCTTTGAAAATGTAAAACTTAGGCTAAATGCATCTAACCAAAGGTTTTCATATGTTTGTTAATACATTGAAACCCTTTCTAATGTTAGACCATTATATAATTTTAAACCCATTTTGAGCATGATTTATAAGGCTCGGGATAACTATTTTATCCTAAAGAATACTTTGTGCTTATTAAACATAACACAAACTTTGGCCTAAAATATTTAACCTTGGTCCCCTTTGTATGAATTTGGAAAACTTAGGTGTAAATTGCTTAGCCTAAGGTTTATTTTATGTTTAATAAATACAAAATAAACCTTAATATAAGGAATTTATGTCTAAGTCCCACATTAGAAACATGTTGACTTAAGTCTTGGGCATCTTTACATATCAATGGCTCACACTTCATCACAGAGAGATGATCCAATGAAAAAAAGATTATGTGGAATTTTCAATGGAAGCCTGAGAGCCTACATGCTCGACACATGGTGAGAACCCATTTGAATTGAAACTGATAGATGATCTGATGGTTCACACTTTGTTGCTAGAGGATAATCTAATGACATGAAGGTGCCCATGAATTTTCAAAGGCCCACAAGCTTGGTTCATGCACGATGCTCATTCAACAAATGATTGATGTAGGATACAGATCATGGGAAACCATAAAAATATGCCCAGTATCATAATCACATGGCTTAGAATAGAAATGAGCCAATCATAGGTAAGGGCTTAGATTACAATCAATGACTCATACTAATCTAGGATTTTAATCTAATGATTCAAAATAAAAGAATGTATTTTAAATACCAATGGCTAGTGCTCAAAGGCATTTATGAAAAATGCCATGAAAGGTCTAGACTAATGCCACATAGATGCCATGCAAGCAAAAAATGACAAAATAAAATATCTTATGGGATTAAAAGTGAGAAGGTATAAAGGCAAAGGTCCATATCAAATCTAAGGCATGATAAGCTAGAGTCTAGATATATCCTACAATTAAATCTCTAAAACCTTAAACCCTATATAAAATTGACCCAAATGAACTCAATTTCTCATAATTTGATCCGAAGAGAGCTTGATTATGTTTTTGAGTGTAAAAGAGATTTCATAGAGACCATTTTCTATCTAAAGTAAATAGTTTATAGAAGTAGAAACTATAGAAGCTCATAGATAGCAGTTGAAAGAGGATACCAAGCTCTACTTATCAACAGATAATGAGGGGTGAACCTTTAAAGACACTAAATTGGACATTGTGGCCCTAAATTTCCCAAGCATTGGGAATTTATCTAAACTATTCTTCACCATGAAAGAACTAAATCCCATTACAAATGAGGAGTAGAGAATTGCCATGGTCAGCTAGAGGCATTATGACTTGGTCATGGTTTAGATGACTGGCATTCACCATGCTACTGTAAAGCTTGAGGTATTGAATTGTATAAACATCCTTGCTCCTATCTTTGTTGATTATATAATTGATAATGAATGGATCATCCATGAGGGAAATTCCAAGAAGGTAGCTTATAATTCTCTTGTAGATTTTTAAAAGTACTAAAATATCCTAATCCCCCACATAGACCTATCTAAAATCAAATAATGGCCAATAATCATGACCTAGACTCTATCTTTATACCCTGGCTACACCAAGGACCCATACCTTTAGAGAATTTGAATGAAAGATACCTATAGTCCAATTTTGAGAAGGCATCTGAGTAATAATGACCCTATAAAATTGATCCTTTGGATCCCCCTTAAACACCTACATGAATAAAATCTAGGTCCCTAATATGCATTTCATAGTGGAATAAAATCTTGCCTCTCCAATTGGATATTTGATCAATGTCTTTTTGGCCAAGTAGTTCACTGCCATCAAAAGGAAAATATCTAAGTAATTTTATATGATGTCATACCTAATATATGGCCTACTATCCTCTATCAACTTTCTACATATTAGAAACTGGTCTACTAAGGTAAAAATTACCATTTCCCACCATTAGTCCAAATTACACACTTTAAATATAACAACCATATGAAATTTATTTATGACTATGTCTACCTAGCCATAGTGGAGGCCATCATAGGTGTTCCTATGCCTAGGGTCCATCTACTAACCAAGAAGTATATAGAAATTATGGGTGACATTTGGTTCTACCCTGATTATATAATCATCAAGATTGAGGGCATCATGTCCCAACCTTATAGATTGTCAGTGTATGTTCCTAGCAAGCTGGCTAAGCAAGAAATTATCTCCTAGCTCATCCATGACATTGATGGAATTATCAAAGAGAAGATGAAGTGTCTTCTCCACCCCTTCCCTCTAATTATTTGGAGAACTATACTTCAAGATTGGAAATAGGTTGATACCATGACCAAGAATAGGGATTCATTTAGGTTTTATCTTGATGAACTCAAAATATGGGATCCTAAGAACATAATGAGTAATCATTTAAAGGAGAAGAAATTTCCCAAGCCTAAATTCATGCATCAACTTGATGTTCATAACACAATTTACATTAAGGCCTAGAATTATGAAGAGGTGTTGGTTAGGATCAAAGGGAACAACATCAAAATTTAACATAGGTTGACTAAGGATGATAACCCATCAGGAGAGGCATGGAAAATACATCCTTTATAGTATCAATTGCTACCTAGACCATCTAGGACATCCCATGAATAACCCCAAGTAGAAAAACCATAGACTCAGGGGTAAATTATGTAAGGCCAAGATGAATAAGGCTAAGGTAAGGAGAAATTAGGGGAAGTGAAATTAGAAGAGAGGCCTAGATAGGGGCCCTCATATTCAACACTCCCATAAATGTTGCCTTCCCTAGCTCAATATAGATATGATTGAATTAGAACTAAAACAGACACTTGAGGGTGCCCTCAAAGAACTTGTAGAGACATATGATATAGATAGGGAACAAGAACTAATTAAAGGGACTCAAATCCAAGTAGGAGATCCTAGAGGAGAGAAAGGAAAAGAGCTTGCTCTTGACATAGTCCCTATGACATCCTAAGAGAAAAGGAAGGTAGAGGTAGCATTGGTTCCTATTGGACCAAAGAAAAAACCAAGATTGACCTTCACTTACCACATCAGTGAAGTCAATCTATTTAATGTTGAATTCCCCATTCATGGACCAGTTATCCTTGACTAGTTTATTTATGGGAAATTACAAAATATTCATTCTCTCTTTGAATCATGGGAACTCATAGAGGTTGTCAAACTTGAAGTACATGATGACATGAATCCATGGATTAGGGCTATGATTATTTCACTAAATTTTGAATCTATTTGATGTTTAAGGAGAAACAAAGATGAAGGGTAGGGATTAGAGATTATAGAGAACCCATATTGGTTACACACCATATCCATATGATGTTAAGTACTCTTTTTTGGCAAGGGGGTACTACCTATGAATAAGAAAGAACTACCACAAAAAATATTTGTTAGTAAATATATGAGTGGGATACCAACCTACGTGCTTGTTTCTGGACGTGTCAAACTTCCTTAGGGATGACAATCCACTTTTTGAAACAAAATGATAATGAATAACAAAATGAAAGAGAGCATAAGAGAGATATTCATACTATTCTTGTAGTCTGAGTAAAGCAGAGAGTGACATAGTGCAGGTAATGTGAGTTATTTATGTTTTTGGAGGGTGTTTAGGTAGGCTCAAGGAGGTTAGTAGAAATATATAGTCACTAACATAAGTTAGGCTACTGATTTTGGTAAGGAGATATGACCAATGTCGGTTATGTGACTAATGTTGGTAGGGGTAGTAGGTTCTTAGGAAGGTTGCAAGATAATTTTTGAGCTAGGAGTTTGATGTTAGTTAGGTTTGTGAGGTTGAGAAGAGTCCTAAAGAAGTGGGTAAGAATTAGGTGGGTCTAAATAGAGGGTTGGTATGTTTGAAGCAAAGGAAAATAGGTGAAGGAGTTTTACAACTTCACGAGGAGATTCAAGACATTCATTAAATAATAAATAGTATAATGTAAAGTAATTGTAAAATGACTATTTAAAGGAATTTACAAAACATAAAGATATACTTAGTTGGTGAAATGGTTGAATCATGAGTGCTTGATAAATGTCTCTAATGAGTCATGTTGAAGCAATACCTGGATAGAAAACACAAGCATGCACTACTAGTTTAGAAGAATCCAAGATTTGTGTAGTATATCATTTCCTAATTTGGACTGATTTGTGCAGAGTAATGGTAAGCCTAGATGTACAAAATCAAATTCCAAAGCATGTACATGAATGATTGACTTTTATAATTTTTGATGGCCTAAATATTAGCTTGGAATTTAGCCTAAGTAACTGACATCAGTGATTTTGTTGATGTCGACTGAGGGTTGACTGACGTCGATGGCATGAGAATAGGTAAAAGGGTTGTTTCAGCATATTTTATATTCCTTCTCTTTCCAAGAGTGGTATCCATTATAAAATGATAGAAATTTGAGGTTAAGAAGAATATAGTTAGTTAGGAATTTATGTTAGGGGTGAAAATAAGTCATGGGTAGTTAGGATTAGGGGACTAAGTCTTAAGGTGACTCAGAGGGTAAGAATTAGTCTTAGGATGAGGTGGCCAAGTAAGGTGGCATAAATATTTTTCAATTAACTTAATTAAATATTTTTAAATTAATTAAATTTGTGAGGGGTGAAAACATGGGTTAAGAAGGCTAATTATTAAAAAGGGATCGAGGGGAGTTTCGACATATGGAGTTACCCACATGTGTGATGTAATTTTGATGTCTACAATGGTAAAGTAATAGGAATATAGAAGAATTATGGTCACTCTAGGACTAGAGAACAAGAGAATGGATGCTCTAATAACATCATAAAACATAGGTATAGAGGTTTCAAAACCTTTAAAATTCATAGGCTCATCTACCACTATCTAATTTAATCTAGAAACAGTTGGATTGGAAAGAGTTACCACCACTAAACAACCATGGTGGAAGCTAAGGAATTCAACTTCCAAAAGGTGGATCCCTTTGTAAGTATAACCCCAGTGGGAGGTTAATATCTTGGTGAGGCCACTATACATGAGGAAGATGTTGAGAGCTTAATTTAGGCTCAATCAACTCAGGTAAAGGTTGGGGTCCAGGGCATGAAATAGAGGATTCAAAACTTGTAAAGAGAAAAGGAAAACCTAAAAACCTTTGCCATTTTTTAAGTCCCTAACATCATGATGGACATGTTTGAGGCCTCATTATTTGATATGTTCAATTCTTTAAATTCAATATATCTAAGGAATTATGCCTTAAGCTAGTAGGGTGAAACAACCAAGGATTTAATAACAAAGTGGCAAAAGGTAGAGACCCAGGTCAGGGATATCATTGATATTACGATTAGGAACAAGATTATTAAGTTCAAAACTATTAGCTTAGCACATTTGAAAAACACACTGGGAGTAGTAGTGGACAAGGTCCAAGGTTTAGGTACTTGGACAAAGAATTTGAGTAGGTTGTTAGTAGATGATAAAGGATTGATCACTAGAATTTAGAAGCTCTTGGGAATAATGATGTTAAATCCTACTGTAGACACCGAAATCGTGTCGACTTCCCTCGTCACTCCCCGTCTTATTCTTCTTCACCTATTTAACCCTTGACGATCACTTGTTCTACCAACCTTGACCCTGGCAGCATGTAACAATGAGCAGAGAATTAAAAGCTAGACTCTGTCCTCATTGTGCATCTGCTGACGACGGTCTTTACCCGGCCGATGTCGCCGACGTTGGTCACTTATCGGCCGACGTCGGCAATCCTGCTGACGTCGGTCACCATCCCATTATCCATTATCCGTTACCATTCGGTTCCCGATCGGTTTTTCGAAACGGTTATCGAACCGTCTCTCAAAACCGTCCCCGGGCCTTAATCTCCCCTCCCTGATCAGTCAATCTGGCTCCCATTTTTCCGACATCTACAGGCTCTCCAGCGTTCGAACTCCAGCATCCATCAACTCCAGCATCCATCAACTCCAGCATCCATCAACTCCAGCGTTCGTTCTTCCGGCACTGCACAGGCAACTTTGACTATGGCTTTCATCACGGCTTCTAATAGGTAAGTATCTTCTGTGTTTATTTTCATTTTTCTTTCTGATTATTTATTCCCTATTTCTACCATCCTGAAGCTTCAAACCCCCAAACTCGACCAAAAACCCCGTCCCGACTCTGTCTAAAATCTTGTCCCGACCCTGTCAAGACCTTCTGCAACTTTCCCAGACCTCTGTTCAGAACCTGCCCCGACCGACGACGGCACCTTAACCGACGTCGGCACCTTCCCAGACCGACGCCGGAACCACAGAGACTGACGCCGGTGACTATGCAGAACAGTGCCGCTTATCAGGTACGCTCTTTTATTTTCTGTCATTTATTTCTGTCATTTCATCTTTTATTATCTACTTTCGTCCAACATTACGCTTTTTATCAGTGGGTTGATATCCTTCCAGGGAGTCTTCATACTTTTGGGATCGGGCGTTCGCCTGACAACCCACCATATCTTTGACTAACATCTTTCCGTGTTTTAGTCTCTTTTTCGTAGGTGTCATTCCTCCACAGCCAAAGAGGAGAATCTTCTAACGTCTGATTTCGGTGCACTTAACTTTATCAGGTACTTCTAGCCTTAACCTTTTATTTCAGTTTCTTATTTCTTCTTTGAATGTAGAAAGCAATTTTGCATAGAAACATTCTGGCACGCCCGGTGGGACCCTAGGTCCTCCTTGGGTTCTTTCTCTCTTTCTTTCGTTCATTTAGGCGCATTAGGTTTCTTCCTTTTCGCCTCCTTTCGTCTCTTCTTAAACGACATCATAAGCAGAACTAAAACGAACGTTTCTTTCTTGCACTTCTAAACTAGCTAAACTCATATTCTTCGACTCTTTCTCCATTCGTCTTCATACGAACAAACATTTCGACTTGGACATTAAAACACTTTGCATTCATTTCTGTTTGCCTGCATCTCTTAGACCACACATAGTAATTAAATCACATATTGAATTAACCTACATCACTTCATGTTACACGTCCAAACCACCTGCACAAAACAAACATCTTAACTTACCTGAGACAAGGCCTGACTGGGATTTCATCCCCCAGCGGATACCTTACCTGTCCTGGTGACCCTACTTGGATTTCATCACCAAGGGGGAAGCCCACTCCATTCTCTGGCGGAGTATAATCTCTAGGCGAGGTATATCTTGGCTAAGCGAAACCAGCTAACCACTGGAATCGTGAAGTGAGGGGAGCTTGCTCCTTAGCACTAGGCCACGTACCAGACCCTAACACAGACTTCTTGAGCACCATAACAAAACTTGAAACCATCCATAGACTTCTTCTAGGACCCGACTCACAAAGCCAACTTCCCCAAACACACATTCTAAGGCATAAGCCACTATAATCCTAAAAATTTTACTTCTAGAATTATAGGATCTGCTTGTGTCTTCATCTTTTTAGTTCTTATCTGCTTGTTTGAGCGTGTAAGGACGTTCTCTCTTGCCTTTTATGGTTTTGACACACAGTCAAACCAAGGCCCCTTTTGACCACTCTGGCCGTCAACTACTTTCGTCTACCTCATCTCTAACCCGTCCTATCATGGAGTTCCACTCAAAAACTGAAAGAACTCCTACAGGACCGACCCTGACCCTGACTCAACTTCCCATTTTCCCTGAAGGGGACCAGGATTTCAAAAAATTCTTGGACCTCAATACCACAGCCCTCCAAAACTATCTCGCGAGAAACCCAACGCGAGACCTTTCAGGTGACATGGCGACGACATCCACACCATTCGCCACCCAATCCTTTATGACTCAACCTTTCGCCTCAACTATTAACCCAACCATGGCCAATACGCAAAGTTTGGCCTCCCCGTCTATTTTTAGACCGACCTCCATCAGGGTTTCATTATCCCCTCAATCATCTACAAATCAACCAAGTTCTACATCGTATCAAAACTTGATTGCCTCGACCCCTTTCACTCTTGCACCCACAAATGTAGGAGTGCCAACCTATCCCTCTACCAGTGCCGCTATTCAACCACCTTTGGCGGTGCCTAGTCAACTTATACCTTCGACCTTCATGACGCAACCACCCTTAACCTCTACTTCCGCCCCTACGACTAGTCATCCGTACGTTGCACCCTTACTGGTACAACCGACTACATCGTATACCTCCTCTAGCCTCTTTCAAGCACCTTACAACCTTAGGGGTGCTCCGTTCACCAATCCATCAGCAGACGTCATCAAGATGCTGATGGATAAAATGTCCAGTCTCGAAGCTTCTATCTCCGGTTCAAATAATATCTCTTCATATGACCATATTTATAACGAGCCCATTCATCCTTCTGTCCCTATTCGACCATACCCCAACCATTGGGAGCTTCCTAAATTTACTCGCTTTCAGAGTAAGGAAGACCCACAACAACATCTACGGGCATTCAGACATGCCTGCTATCTTATTGCCCACGACAATGCGTTATTATTATGCACGTTTCCTATGTCTCTTTCTGGCCCTACCCTTGACTGGTATAGCTCCCTTGCCAGACATTCTATCTTTTCCTTCATTCAACTCGCTCAATTATTCGTTGACCATTTCTCAATCAATATCACTAAACAAGTCTCGATCACAGACCTTTACTCCATTAGGCAATTTGACGATGAATCAGTAGTTGATTTTGTCGCCCATTGGAGAGACCTGATTAACCAGCTCTCTTTCTCCTTGCCTCAACCCGAGCTCCTTGAGCTCTTTTCCCGAGCATGTGTCAGTCACATCTCATCCACCTTGCAGGTTCAAACATTCCACACTTTCGACGAGGCCTTCACCATGGCCCGAAAGCTTGAACTCTGCGCTATTGAAGAAGATAAGGTCAAATTGTGTAACACTAACACAAGAACCAATGACCATTCTTCTTCCAGACCTTCTTCTGCCCACTCTCAATCTAAGGGGTCAGCAAACACTGTCATCTTTAGACCATCATCTTCAACAATAACCAACCGACCAGCATCTTCAACATTAGACTACATCAATAAACATTTTCAACGTCAATCCATACAGCGTCAATTCACTCTAATTGGAGAGTCATATGCCTCTATCTTGGATAAACTCGTCAAGCAGGGGGTCCTCAATCTCCCTTCAATCTGACCACATCAATTCGACCCCTCAACACCTATCCCTGCATGGTACAGGGAGAACCACTTTTGTAACTATCACCGTGTCAAAGGCCATGATACGGATCACTGTCAAACTTTTAAAAACCTCATCCAGAATATGCTAGACAAGGGCGATCTTATCTTGGATAACCCGAACGCACCGCCTAACCAAAACCTCAACATCTTCAAACAACCTTTTCCTAATCACCCACCTACTCAAGACAACATTCAAACCATGATCAATGACCCTCAAGACCATATACACACCATCAACACTATCTTACCTCTTGTCCCTGACCAACCTTCTTCACAGGATGAAGAACCCTCTTCTCCTATTAGTCCTCCATCTATTTCTCCTATATTGGAGGATGCCTTGATCACACCTACACCATTAGCCCCACCTTCATCCAATGACCATACCTTGCCTACTCCTCAAGCACAAGCAGAAGGCATGATCATCCCTACCCTCTGCCCACTTGAGGAGCCACCCTCTCCTATTTCTTCTCTGCCAAGAGAAGACCCTATCTCTTCACCCATTTCGATTGAGGAAGACCCAGTCACGATTTCCTCTTGTCCTTTGCCTGAGATTGTTATATCTCACTCACCTCCGTCCACATCTAAACCCAAACCCGTATCTAACCTCGCCTCGCATAATACTGGCCCTCGACTCAAACTAACGAAGACCATTAGACCACACCGGAGGACTCCTCCCCCACCTTCGTCATTACCTTCAATCCTAGGCCCACATCCGTCCACTTTAATAGGAGTACTGCCTACTCCCATCCTTCACAGAAGCACGTCGCCTCCATTACTCTATCAACCTGTCAAACATATATCTTCTCTAAATCATCAACCAACGTCTCTTACACCTCTCAAACCAATGTCATCAACCCTCACTGCAATAAAATATCCAGACCCGTTAGCAGGTTCTTATACCTTGTTGTTACGGCACTTATTGCAGTCATCTCGCCTCAACCTTCCGCCTCTCAAACCATATCATTCTCTCGGACCTAAACCACCTTGGTTCGACGACACTCATATTTGTGCGTATCATCGCACACCTGGACACGACACGGAGCATTGTTGTGCCCTCAAGGTCGCCATTCGCCAATGTCTAGGGAATGACACCTCTCTTCTTGACCACGTTATCAAGCCTTCAACACCGTCCCTCTCATCAACTCTCGGTTTAAGACCCTCCTGGTTCGACAACTCTAAATACTGTCACTATCATCATACTCCGAGACATGACACTGAGCGTTGTTGCGCTCTTAAAGCTGTCATTCGTCACCAACGGAGAAAGGATTCCCTTCTCATCAAGGATCCTCTAGACCTTCCCTCCCACAAATCATCAACACCAACTCATACCTCTTCAACCTCATCACCTAAATCAGGATCTCCACGCCAGGTTCTGGTTCCTTTATCACCTTTAACCCCCTTATTCGACATCAACACAGTCCATCTGACCACTAAACCTCAACCGACCTTAACCAATCCATCAAACATTCTCCCTAGCCGCTGGGGGAATTCAACCTTCATCCAAACTTCGACCAATTTTTCAACACAGTCTCGACCACATATCAATCACTCTTTCAACTTAGCCTCAACCAGACTAGCAACCAAACATTTAACCCGACCTCAACCAACCATTCAACCCAACCAAAGACCAAATACCAACCAATCAACTCTTGATCAAACATTCGACCCAACCAATCAACCCTCGACCAACCATTGACCAACTATCAAACGACCAAATCTCAACCGAACATTGACCAACCCTTTTTATCCACACATTCAACCAGTCTCGATCAATCAACGACCATATCAGTCAACTTCACATCCACTCATCAATCAACACGTGACCAATGTGGAGTGAAGTAAACGAGGCAAGTTTGCTCCTAATTGGCTCGGACCTTTTATTATCACGCACAAGTATGGATCAGGGACTTATCATCTATCTTCTCTTGATGGACGCCTAGAACCTGAGCCTCTTAATGCGTTGCATCTGCGACCATTCTATTGCTAGTCGAGTACTCGTCCACTTGACACTTAACTTGAGCTCGTCCCTTGAGCAATCCCCGTCCTCTTAATCCTACCTCCTTTCAACCCTATTCCTCTTAACAATTCTTATAACCCCTTTTATGCGGTATGGATGCTTTGTCCTCATAAAAGGGAGTCCTTGACCTTCTATAATCTTGTCCATGACTCACATTTCTATAAAAACAAATCAAGATGTCAAAACATATCCATGGTCACTATATCTATATCAAATCAAACAAGCAGACTGCTCCCTCGAAGGACAGCTGTACTATCATTGCTGCAATAAATAGACTGCTCCCTCGAAGGACAGCTATTCAAAAGCCCTTTTTATTAAACAAAAATCTAGACCACTCCCTCGAAGGATGGCTATGACTAATCTGGCAATAAACAGCACTTATTTTAGAAGCTTCCTGCATTGATCAGCTTCACAACCTGACCACCAAACAAACGACATCTCTATGCAGGCTTCCCGCATTGATCAGTCTGCGCCTAAAAAAAAAAAAAAAAATTGAACGAGTCACGGACTTGGCTTATAGTTGTCTTCAAGGTCTCCTATAAAAAGGGGCATCGTTATCTTTGCTCTTAAAACAGGTTACCCTTCTTCCTCCTCCTATCACCCGCTCAAGGGACTTCGAGCTCACTTTAATGTCTAAGTGATTCGATTACCGCTCTAACATAACTATGGTCAACAACGTCACACATGAATGGGGCTCTTGGTTCTCATAACCCCTATCTATGCTATCTTTTTGGTCCTTGTCAATGAAAGAGCAATATGCTTTTCACTTCTTCTACACTTTGGTCACATTCACCTTCATCACTTGTCAATCGACTCAACTCAAACCATCAACTTGACCTGGCCTATTCACCCTAGTTTCTATGGATACCAATACACATGGAAACTATCGACCCGCCACAATTTATGTTCAGCATAAACCAATACTTGCTGAAGCATAAATAAACCTCAATTCATTTTTAGCATACATCCATCACGAATATGGAATATTGCTAGGGATGAAAAACCCATCAACCAATGTTGCAGAATACACCATTTGGAAAAGGCTGCAACATCTTTTTTTTTTCTTGTTTTCCTCATCATTTCATCCAATCATCGACCAATCTATCAACCATTTTAACCACCTGTCTACCACTCGGACGCTTGGTCTGAACTACATTGGTCTGAGGCCCTATCACCGGGGCTATGTAGGTAGCACTCAGTTGACATGGGGTCTTCTGAGGTTAGCTCGACCATTCTCGTTTGTTCGTCTCTCTGATGGACAAACCTTCTTTCTTTCTTTTAACCATAATCTTATCCTTGACCATGACCCATTTTATCCCTTTGACCCTCCCTCCCTTCTAGGGAGAGCTACATTGGCCTGAGGCCCTATCACCAAGGCTATGTAGGCAGCACTCAGTTGACATGGGGTCTTCTGGGGTTAGCTCGGCCACATCCTTTCGTCCATTCCTCCCCTCGACCACCAACCATTGGAGATCATGCCTATCTCCGCTGACCTCGACTACTTCCAAGACATTGTTGCCTTGGTTGTTTTTGCATGTATGCTACCTCATGACTGGTTAGCAGAATTGTGCGCAAACCTTTTTTGGACCCTCACAAGTATAGGATCGCAAACCAGTTGATCCGCACTACTTGTGGCTTTTTCGTGTTTCTAGGATCACTTCCTGAGCCCGAGATACCTGGAACACGATGACCATTTAGAGCTTCAGCTTAGATTGAGTGACCCGATCAGCAGACGACTAAATGCTGGGGCCCGGTTACTTCGATTTTGGCACTCCTCGACCCTTGACCTGCGACACTTTTGACCTGACCATCTCGTGCAGTGGTATGCATGCAATCACGACTTTTGCAGCGTTCACCCTCACCCCTTTTTCATCCACTCCTTGTCAAATCAGCACCCAATTCTCGGTTCCCTTCCCTCGACTCCTGCTTTGAGGGGGAATACCTTATCCTTAATCGAGGCAACCTATCCGCTTCCTATTTTTGTCTTGCAGTTCATTCGAACAACCAACAAGACAAAATCAACCTTATCCCTCACCTGGGGCACTCACTCCTATTTTTGTCTTGCAGTTCGTCAGAACAACCAACAAGACAAAAAGGGGCAAATGTAGACACCGAAATCGTGTCGACTTCCCTGGTCACTCCCCGTCTTATTCTTCTTCGCCTATTTAACCCTTGACGATCACTTGTTCTACCAACCTTGACCCTGGCAGCATGTAACAATGAGCAGAGAATTAAAAGCTAGACTCTGTCCTCATTGTGCATCTGCCGACGACGGTCTTTACCCGGCCGATGTCACCGACGTCGGTCACTTATCGGCTGACGTCGGCAATCCTGCCGACATCGGTCACCATCCCGTTATCCGTTATCCGTTACCATTCGGTTCTCGATTAGTTTTTTGAAACAGTTATCGAACCGTCTCTCGAAACCGTCCCCGGGCCTTAATCTCCCCTCCCCGATCAGTCAATCTGGCTCCCATTTTTCCGACATCTATAGGCTCTCCAGCGTTCGAACTCTAGCATCCATCAACTCCAGCATCCATCAACTCCAGCGTTCGTTCTTCTGACACTACACAGGCAACTTCGACTATGGCTTTCATCACGGCTTTTGACAGGTAAGTATCTTCTGTGTTTATTTTCATTTTTCTTTCTGATTATTTATTCCCTATTTCTGCCATCCTGAAGCTTCAAACCCCCAAACTCGACCAAAAACCCCATCCCGACTCTGTCTAAAATCTTGTCCCGACCCTGTCAAGACCTTCTGCAACTTTCCCAGACCTCTGTTCAGAACCTGCCCCGATTGACAACGGCACCTTAACCGACATCGGCACCTTCCCAGACCGATGCCGGAACCACAGAGACCGACGCCGGCGACTGTGCAGAACAGTGCCGCTTATCAGGTACGCTCTTTTATTTTCTATCATTTATTTCTATCATTTCATCTTTTATTATCTACTTTCGTCCAACATTATGCTTTTTATCAGTGGGTTGATATCCTTCCAGGGAGTCTTCGTACTTCTGGGATCGGGCGTTCGCCTGACAACCCACCATATCTTTGACTAACATCTTTCCGTGTTTTAGTCTCTTTTTCACAGGTGTCATTCCTCCATAGCCAAAGAGGAGAATCTTCCAACGTCTGATTTCGGTGCGCTTAACTTTATCAGGTACTTCTAGCCTTAACCTTTTATTTCAGTTTCTTATTTCTTCTTTGAATGTAGAAAGCAATTTTGCATAGAAACACCTACCAAGACCACTATAATTAGAATCATTGATGATGATGAATTCAAACACAGGGTCACTTTGGTCATGTATTCAGTTAGAATCAAGAGCTAGGGCCAGTTTGGTAGGGACAATAGGAGAATTTTAGACATGGTTTTCATAATAGAAGAGAAAATTATGGAGTTAAGGGGCATAAGAGAAGCCATGGCCCAAGATGATCGAGACTTGGATGACTTAAATAATCAAGAATAGGTTTGCCTAATGAAGCCAACTATGGATATGGAGCTCATCAAGTACCAACACTAGAAGGAAATAGAACTTATATATCATCATAAAGGGGACCCTTTAATGATGGGCCCACCTGATAGCTAATATTCCTTTTGTATAAACATTATAATATCTGGGATAGGAATATTATTTTTTAAGGCATATGTTAGTCTGTTAGCATATTACAAGTCAACTAATTGAGAATAAGTGTATTTTAGGACTTTTAAGGATAACTATCCTTATCTTTTATACTCTTGTATATTGTAACTGATGAATGCATTGCCTCATCTTTCTATAAATGGCATGTATCACCATCTTGTAAAGAGAGAGAATTTTTGAGAAAATTTTGTATGCTTGAAACAATTAATATAATCAAGGAGTTCTACAAATATTTTCCACATTTGATATGTCAATTGCTAATATAGCTTTTCTCTCAATTGCTAGTTTTATGTCTTGAATTTGAATAGTTTATTTGAATTATGTGTTGCATTTTATAATCACATGACTTCTAATTTGAGCATATGCTAGATTAGTTAGTGGATCTTAGGTATCACTTCATTTCATTTTGATCTATATTCAAATGTGTAAATGTTATTTGATTATATTAGTAAATCCTTAAAGTAGACTTGGTTTTTACATGTGACTCTTTACATTATCATTTGAATTTTTATTGGTATATAGTGAAATTTGAGCTTAGGATATGTTGTACTATAAATTGGTTGAATGCATACTCGGTTACAATTGATGTTTTGTCATGATATTTGAAACTAAAATTGTTAATCACTTTCTTTCTTTTCTGCCTTACCCTTCTCTTTGCTCTTTTTTTATACCAGACCACTTTAGTTTAAGCTTCACTATAAGTATCCATTTATATTAGTTTGTAGCTTAAATATGGACTGTAATTCACTAAGCATTAATATAGATTATCTAAAATTCACAAAGAATAAAACATGATGGCTCTTAACCATCACTCATTATAAATTTGTGGAATACTGATACATATCTCTACCATTATTTCACCATAGGTGACATCAAGTTACCAAAACCTACTACTCATGCTCTAAATTCATATAATTATAAAATAAGAAGTGCTCTTTAAGCACTAAGAAACCCTATGGTACACTTATAAGCATCAACAACCCCTATTTGTAGTCTCATCTATAGGGTTTTGATATGATTTGTTGACCTATTCCACTTCCTTTTGATACTCCTCTAGATCTTCACATCCCTCTTCAAAATCAATAAAATCCCTTACTGAATCTCCCATTTTACTCCACATGCCCTTGATTCCCCTTTTCCCCCTGACTAAATCTTGTAGGCTTAGTTACACTCCAAATTTGTTTCTTTATGTTTTTCTATGGATTTTTATTCTTTCCTTCATCCTTATTAATTCTAATCTCCATATGTTTTGTAGTGTTCTTAATAACCCTATTCGAACTCCTACTATATTTTATCCAAACATTTTTAATTTTTTTGATATCAACAAGCCCCTCCTCTATATTTTACTTTTGGGATGGGGTATATTTGGGTTGATTTGATTCATTCCCTTAAAATATTTGAAAATGAGGTAGATCACTCCCTCATGTATAGGAGTTGAGTAATTTCCATGTTTAAACTTCATGATTGACACCTCCATGGATTTTAGAATAATAAATGGAAGATTGAAAGGCACACCATCCCTGAAATAATTCATCATTTTAAATAAAGACCATCTAACTATGTTATACCTACCTTCCAAGGTAACATACTATATTATATCAAAGGAAATCTCTACATATGGATTAGGCAAGGATTCCCAATCAAAATCATTATGAATCAACTTCAATTACTCTCCTTCCTTGAGAAATGCCTCTTTATCTAATTTGAAATCCCATGATGAACAGTAACTCTTTATTTCCTCAATCACCAACCCAATCACATGAGCAATGAGTTCCTCTGTAATATCGAGGGTAAATCCATTGATTGAAATTGTTCTATCCTCCCAAGCTTTTACAAATAAGATTGAGAAATGCCAGTTATAGCCTTTAATCTTCTCCATAAATCCAACAAAACCTCCCACTTATAGAGCCACCTAGATTATTTCATTTTTCCTAAATTCAGGCTATAAATTTGATTCTATTCTGTTGGGTATGCCCATGTTTTTTCCTCATCTCCACTCTATATTTCCCTATTACATAAATTGGGCTTTATTGAATTGAACCACAAGTAAATGTAGATGTATTTTTCGTTTTGGCCATTGAGTAGATGTTTTAGGATGTTTAGAAACTTCTACTTTAGCACCTAAAGAATTAAAACAAACCATATGAGTCCTCGACTCAAAATAGACCCATAAATATACCCTCTAGGAATTTGGTGCTTCCCTAATATACCTAAGGTTAAGAACATTAAGATTTTGTTCATCTTTAATCTTTAGAATCATCTCCCTAGGGAGATCTTCATAACCCATCCAAGTCATAAGACCCACAATATTTACTCTTTTATTGGTAAACCCTGATGTATATATTATTTTAAACATTGTCCTTATTGAAATAATAATCAATAAACTATAATAATGCCTGGTAATTGAAGCTATCCTTGTATAAATTCACAAGCTTCATTTCAGGTTAACTAAGTTTGTCTATGAACTGATCACCACGTCATAAAAGTTCCATTTAATGTATAATTGAGTAAATTGACTCTCTGCCCCCATTAGGTACATGCTACTTCAATCAGAAGATAAATTGATTGAGATGTTTAGTTGAAAAATATTTTGGTAGTTGACATTCAATAGTGAATACCATTTGTAGCAGGTGCACCTCATGATCCCCTCAGACCCAATTCAACATTTGCATATCTAAATCACCATTTATTGAATATACTACTTCCAAGGTAAGACACCTACTATAGTAGGCTATGTGTAATCCATATCAATCACACCTATATTATATAAAAATTCTACCTCTAATCTAGTTGGAGATCACATAGAAGAAGACTTGCATTCTTTGATATGAAACTAGATTGTTAATGAATTTGTTATAACTAGCCTGTACATATGTTATTTTATCGATTGCGACTATTTTTTATGCTTTGGATGTGTCTTGAGGAATTGATATTCACTAGCTCACTAGATATTTTGTTTTCTATCTACATTAACCTTAAACTAACCATTATCCCCATAAACATAAGGTGACTCTAGCACTCTAGGAATGACACATGGCTTATGCTTATATTTGTTCAAAGGAATCATAGTTACATTATCTCCTTGATGCACCTATAATTGATTTTTTAGGGTATTGATAATCATTTATCCATCATAAGCCCATTTCTTACCAATCAAAGTAGGATAATGAGTCTCATCTATTTTCATATCAATTACCTTGAAATCTCCTCATAGGCTTAAATTAGCAACATTAAATTTAATGTCTTCAAGTTGACTAATTGGTTATACTCTCTCATAATATATAATACTAAGAGTAACTATACTATAACTCAATTATGGTTGACCAATAGCCTCCCATGTGTTTCCTGGTATCATGTTTACACTACTTCTAAATTTAAACACAAAAAATTAGGTATTTCATACCCTATAGTTCAATGTCCATTAGAGATTCAACAACCTAGGGATTTTTAGATTTGAGATACCAAATGACCTTATCAGTGTGTTGTTTTCCTTGTTGTGCACACTCAAGCAGATTATGTATAACATTTGTGATATTCTATGAAATATATTTATTTCTTAGAGTGCTCAAGAGTTTTAGTAAATTTTTTAGTGCAGTCACTACTCCTTGTCACATTATGTGAAAAATGTGCCCATACATCTATGCATCAATCATTATAGCATCGCCTTTCGACACATTCTATTACTATATGTTCTATAGGACTTATGCTTCTTGATACATCAAGCCATTTTATCTTGTAGGATCAAAATACTTATCTTATTGAACTATATCGATTCTTTGATCTGGAGGCATTTATAATGGTAAAGATCCTTGATCTACACATTATTTACTTGTGACTATTTGCATGAATTAATTCTCCTAAGGTTGTGAGTTTATCATATTTACATTGTGCATAGGGTTTTATTTCCTTTAATTCTCTAAATTTGGATAATATTCAATATGATGTTGTCCTAAAAATCTATAATATAAATAATCCATTTGTTTTTTAGGATTAGTTGGGTAGTTTCATGAAAATTAGTTATATTATCCACACAAATAACACTAGATTGGTTGATGCGCTAACCAATTGTTGTTATTCTATCCTACCTAGTAGTTGATGTGCTATGAATATGAAGACATTCTTGGTGATATCTTATTTTTGTTCATATAGATAATGATAGTTTTTCTCATCATGTTTTTAATCTTACAAAAATTACAATACAAGTTCTATGGTTTTTGAATATACTATTGTAGTAAATATCACTTTGAAATTCCATGTTCAACTAATCTACATATGTCACAGAATTATATTTTAATTCTAAGAGAATAATTCCTATGATGTATTTCCTTACCAAACTCCATACACCATAAACTTATATTAGGATTATTGTTTTCATGAAGCTCATCCATGTTTTTGAGAAAAAAATATATCTTTGTCTCAATTTTAGAATTGGCTAATGAAGCATATTTGTAATATTAAATCTATTCTACCCATAGTGTAGCTTATATAACATCAACTTTAGTCAAAAAAATATGAGTGCACAATATCAAATATAATTATTGATCACAACCCTTCTACAAACCAAGTATCCTTATCCTTGTCTTATATGATAGAGTTAATCTTGTTCATTACATCTAAAAATATACAATCATAGTTCCCATACAAATTCTCCACATCACTACCTAGTCTATTTAAGATCTTGAATGGTCTGAATCAAACACTTATTCATATTAAATTCTAAAATTAATTGATTTTTAACTTGTTTGATATTTAGGGAATTAACACCCGTTTTATACTTCTTCACATCTTCAATGGTCACTAACTTAACCTAAAATTTCATATCAAAATTTAATATATATTGTTACAGGTCAGAAGACCCATCATATGGAGTTAAGGTAATAAACATTCCTACATTAAATACCATGCTTGGTGCACTTGAAATTGATACTAAGGGATTCTAGTGCACTAGTTTTTATGAGTGTTTTAAAACTAGTGTTGAAACTGAATCTAATATCTTCTAAATTTTTCTTGTCTATTGAATTCTTAGTTTTTGTATTAAGTTTACAAAATTTATTTATAAATGAATAAAACTAGTTTCTACCTATCCCTTCCTTTGCACTTTGATTTCTTTTATCTAATAATAAATTAGTCTTGGGGGATGCATACTCCAAAAATGAATGATATATGTCCTCAACTTCCTTTGTATATGATCTTGAACTTGTGATCCTTTTACAATTGTGCATAACTTCTTGTATAGAATATTCCTTCCTTGGTCTAAATAATATATTTACTCTTAATTTCAATCTAATTTTATCTTCTAACAATGTTACTATTATACTAATTTCCTCTTTCCCTTTACTCTAATCCATATCCTCATTATCCCAATTTCTATCTTCTTCCTTCTCAAGCCCTTATATTCCTTGCTCTACATAATCTATAAAATCTCTAAATATAATATCTTATGTAGCTTCTTTTTGGGCCTAGATTATTTGATTTATTTTATCTTTTTTATTATTGCATTTATCTTTCTAATCCTAGAATTTTCTTCTCATTCTGGCTCTCTATGTTTTCCATATTCTAGGTTCATGTTCAAGTTCATCTTCTCAGCTCTGCATCTTTCACTCTTACATCACACACACACACCCATAATGTGTAAAACACCTACTCCATGTTGGTAGGGGTAGGGACCATAGCCTTTTAAAAAACCAACATCTTGATCAACATAGGTAGTCACTAAAGTAAATTTACTCATATTTCTCTCATAATAAGTCCTACACAATTTAAAAATCTAAATACCCTTTTAAAACAAACTCTATGATGTAACTATCAATGGTACTCTTGTTCTAAAAATTTACCACATGAGTCTAGTCAGTATCCAAAGTTCATAGGATATATATATTTTTTCTTCCATCCATACTATAAAATCTATCCATATTAGATGAAAATAATAATAATCCAACCTAGACAACCATGTAGTTAGCAATCCTAGTAATTCACACCAAAACATTCCATAACTTTCTTCATATATATGCTCTTAAATAACTTGTTTTATAATCTTAAAAATTATTTTTACTTCCGATTCAAAAAAGTTATAGACTCTTTGATCTACCCATATTTCCAAATATCTATGCCCTGATAATGATCTCAACATGTTTCACATAGAAGTTTTATGCTCACCACACCATTATTAGCAAAGGTTCTTGGAAAACCCACCAGAACATGTTAATATCAGATAGCTAGTGTGATAGATGACAAAAGAATAAAACATAATATATAATATTTTTAAATTTACCATTAGTTAAAACATTAAAAATAAAGGAGCCTAAAATTCAATCTTATTTAATATAAAACATTTGATAGGATCTATATGTTTAACACATTTAGAAAATGGAGCATAAATGCGCATAGAACAACCATAAAAGATAAGTAAGGGAAACCATTGCATAAGTGTATATTAATGTCTATCACATTAGAACCATTTGAAAATACAAATAATTTTCATTTATAGAATTTACATAGTGATGTCACTTCATATTACGTGTTTTTTCTACATTCATAGGAAAGACATTTCATATTATTAAGCCTATTTCTATGATTACAAGGGCCATGTACATACAAAAAGATATATAAGATAAAAAAAATTCAAGTTGCACACGTGTCCATAAATTAAACTCTATGATTTTGATAACCATGTTCTACTCCCAACATATGTGACGTCTCATCTAATGATGGATGAACTAAAATTGTCATATTTGTAACATGGCTAAAAGAAATGGAGAATAGGAATTATGTAAATTGGGAAAAGATTTAGAAATAAACTTACATATAAAGGGGAAAAAATGCAATGGGTAGTCAAGGTGAAGAGGGTGACACTAAGATGAAAAGATAATCTTTACTGGAGACAAGACACTCAAATCAAGTTGGCAATACATAAAGACTTTCAACACTAATGATGTTAGAGATATCAACCTAACAACACAAGTTTGAGATAAGTAGTTAAATTTAAGTAACATTCTATGAAATTTAGTATGCATGAAAATCAAAATGAACCTACCTTACCAAAACATATTCCTTATTCCTCAAGACCCCTTATAGAGCCATCGTCCACTGTAAAGAGTGGGTACTTACATGAGAAATTTGGTGGAAATATATAGTGTACGATATAATGCGACCTCATACCTTAGTCTACTAGCCTATCACCCCACAATAGAACTCAATTATATTGAGTCCAACTATGGAGTTTAAGATTAAACTAAGAGAGGAGATATGCCAAATAAATATCACATCTTTTGGTGTGATCTAAATTTTAAGAGTGTATTTTTTTCCTTTTGATCATTGATTGTTTATTATATGATGTGGATTCTATTTTTTATGGCTTTTTCTATTCCTAATCTATACATATTTATAAAACAAAGCATGGGTGATAAAATTAACTACCATTGATGTCTATAGAAGAGAACCTAAAAACCATGGTGTCTAATACTCCTATATTTACACATGAGAAAGAGTGTGATCTTAAAACTGATCTTTGTGTGGCCAAAGTGATATGGATTAGGGGAGATGATAGAAATAGACATTTAATGATTATGTTACCTTAAATCACAAAAATGTTTTAATGAATATGGTACAATGATAGGTAGGCATGAATCATCATCTTGAGAAATTGTATATGTGAATTAATACATGAGAATATACTATTAGAGTTTTACCATAAAAGAATATGTTTGGCTCTAAGTGTATGAAAGAACTACTCTCAACCATTGCCTTATATTTCAAGGAAGACATGTAACTAAGGTAAGGGCAAAATTAATCTATAAAGATAATTAATTGATGTGTGTTTTTAAGGAGATCCTTTACTAATGTCTTACTTTGAAACTCACAAAATAAAGAGTCATGAGGCATAAGTTAAAAAAATGAAATAAATGGTAGATAACATGATAAAAATGAACCAAAGACTTGAAAATAGTCTAAGGTTGATTAAACAAGACAATGGTTACTTATGAGGAATAATCAGGTCCTGTCGTTAGTCTTACGATGTAAACTCACAAAATAAAAACAAAGTGGTGTTAAAAAGATAAAAATACCAAAATACTAACTCTAATATGGAAACAAAAAAACTTTGATGTGTGTAAATAACTGAAGTTGATGATATTCTACATAATAGAAAGTCTAAGAAAGATGTGAAAGAAATTTTAGCTCCAAAGTATATATAAGACTAAGTAAAAAATGCAAGTAAATCATATTAGGAGAGAAATATATAAAAAATAATAATAATAATTAATAGAAGTATTTGTTTGAAAATGAGCATTGGCTAGTTATTTGAAGATGTGTCCTTCATTAGTTTACGATCTGTAAGTACTAGGTATAAGAATGTCTTTGACTAGGTAAGGACCCGACCACTTTAAGACGTAGTTTCCTTCTTTATCATGGGTGTAGGAAATTATAGACTTTGAATTTTATTTTATTTTATTTATTGATACAAGCTTTTTATTAATGATGATGTTGTAGTGTGTACATATGTTTCTCATCAAGGAAGTCTAAGGCATGAAGATTGGATTCATAGATCTCTTCATTGGGAATGATGCCATGAAGATAATAGACAAGGAAGGTAGCTAAACTTTTAGTGGTTAGATAACTTTAGAACCAATATTAATGGGAATGGAATTTCCCTAGTGGTAATATGAATGTTAGTATGATAAGTCTAAAGTGTAGGATAAAGCTTGAGATGCTTGTTAGAGTGAAAATCCCTAATATTTTTTTACAAGATCTTGTTAAGATTTTTTTAGTGGATTCATCTTGACCATTACAATGAGTATGATATGGTATGTAAAATTTGTGTTTTATTTTTAATTTTTCACATAATGGTTTCATGTCTTTATTTTTTAAATTCCAACCATTGTTAGAAATGATGGTGTGAGTAATTACACAATAACATATTATTTAATTAAATATGGATTTTTAAATAGTAATGCTAGTAAAATTTATAAGAGACATAGATTCAACCCACTTGGTAACATATTCGGTGGAAATAATGATGAGAACATCTCCATCCCAAAATCTAGGTAATTTTCTAACATGATCTAATCCTAACATAGAAAATGACCAAGGAGGATCCAAGGTTTGAAGTTTAGCTGGAGGAGAATGAACAAGATGATCACAAAGTTGGCAAGGATTACACTTTTTAGCGAATGTAATGGAATCCTTTTCAACATTAAGCTATAAATATCCCATGCATAGGAATTTTTAGGCTTGCTTAAGAAGGGCAAGAAATTCATCTTGAGTAACACAATAGAAAAAATTACCTTAGGCATTTGAATAGTATAGGATATCATATCGAAAGACGTATTTGCATGCATGCTTTTAAATTCATGTCATTTCATAAGAATCAACTTATACAAGATAAGTATGATGCTCAATGAACTATATGATTTGTTTGTACCATCAACTTTGTTGAATAATTAAAACCTCAATGCCGTAGATAAGGGAATCATTATTAGATTGTAAATTAGAGGGTGAATTCCTCATACGAATGAGAAATTATGAATCATGAAGTGCTTGATGAGGGTTTAAGAGAGATTCTAATGAAAAAATAGAATCAATGATATCATTTTGTTCTCATGGGATTGATTCAATAATAAATGATATGAATTTTTTGGCAAGAGTAGTATCAAGTTGATGATATGTGATGATATTTTCACTTTTGCGTTGATACTCACTAGTCACTTGATGACATATGCATTGTGAATCTCTTAGGGCATGTAAATATGGGATGTCTAAATTGATGGCCCTTTGCATACCTAAGATGAGAGATTAAAATTCAACCATGTTATTAGTGACATAAAATTTTAATCTGAAATATATATGTATGATTTTATCATGGGGGTCGGCTAAGACACAACTTACCCTAATCCTTGAAGACATTTAGCACCATCAAAATGAAGTGTTCAAGTTTATTCATAAAATTCAATTTTAATTTTACGTAATTCATTAATTATGACTTTAGATTTAGGTTTAGAAATAGAAGTGTTAAGTTCTTCTAGATTTTGTGCCTTGAGATTGGACATAAATTTATGAAAATAGCCTTTAAGTGAAATAGCTTGATTAAGACCTTCAATATAAAGGATCTCTTTGTTAGGAAGGGTTTCATGAAGGTGATTAGTAGTTGATATAGGGGAAACTACCAATTGATAGGAAATAAATTGGTATTTAATTAATTTTTTCATGATAACTCTTCAATCAAATTACATTAATATAACCATCCATTTATCAATTCTATCTCTAGGTAATAAAGCTTTGGATAAGCAAAGGTGAAGTGGATCAGAATTTACAATAATATGAGTAGTTTGATAAATAATATAATGTTGAATATTTTTGGTGGATAAAAAGATAGTGAGACAATCACATTCAACATTTGTGTATTTTTTTCATAATCTATTAAAGCACAATTGATGTAGTATATGGCATATTCTCAGTATGTTTCATCTTATTGAGTGAGCATTGCCCCAACTAATATAGGCTTAACTAAAGTGTATAGGATGATTGGGTGATCATTGGAAGGTGGTCGAAGAGTAAGAGGATGAATTAATAATTCCTTCATGTTATCTAAATATTTTTGACATGCATCGGTCTATTCAAGAGCAATATCCTTATTAAGAAGTGTATTTATTGAATAGATACATTAAGCCATCTAAAGAAAAAATCATTTTATTCCCTTGAGTTTACCAAGATATGTTCATGTATTTGGAATAAAATAAGGAATATACATGTTGAATATAAATTTAATTTTATAGGGATCAAAATCAATCCCTAAGATTAGAAAACCTAAGAGTTTACCAAAAGTAACACCAAAAGCACATTTGAAAGGATTAAGTATAACTTTGTATTTGATGAGTTGATCAAAGATGATATCAAGGTCATGAAGTTTATTTTTAGGATTCTTAGATTTGGTAATAATATCATCCACATAAGTTTCAAATATTCAATGAATGAGGCCATGAAAATATGTTTCATTGCATATTGATAAGTAACCACAACCTTTTTGAAGTTGAAGGGCATTTTAATGTAGCAATAAGTTCTCCTATCACTGGTGAAATTAGTTTTATGTTGATCTTCATGAGTGATATGAATTTGATTATATCCCAAAAATCCATCCATGAGAGATATCATTTCATATCTAACCATAGAATCAATAATGGTGTCTATTGATGGTAAAGGAAAGTTGTCTTTGGGACATGCTAAGTTAAGATTAAGAAAGTATATATATATATATATATATATATATATATATATATATATGTATATATATATATATATATATGTATATATATATATATGTATATATATGTATATATATATATATATATATGTATATATATATATATATATGTATATATATATATATATATATATATATATATATATGTATATATATATGTATATATGTATATATATATATGTATATATATATGTATATATATATGTATATATATATATATATATATGTATATATATATATATGTATATATGTATATATATATGTATATATATATATATACATATATATATATATATGTTAATGACCATAGTGACTTTTTGTGAATAGAAATAATGTTGGAAACCCTTCCAAGTAATCTACATTTTTTATAAACTTAGCATCTAAAATATTGAATATTTATTTATGAAATAGGGTAGAAATAGCTTGAGGGAATTTGTGTTGCTTCTGACATATGGGTTTTACATCAATATAGGTGATGATTTTTTAGACCATAATATTATGATCAATTCCAAACATGTATTCATATGACCAATCAAAGGATTCACAATATTTGTCATATAAAAGGCTATAATTATAATGTTTTTTGGGATGAAACTCTTTAGACATAAGAATGGGTTAGGGAGTAGCCATTATATCATAATTGATTAAAATGGTTTATACAATAATCATGAAATTTACATCTTGGGAATGATATGGAGCCGAAGGAATTTTGGAGACATGATGTATTTTGGGATCAATCCTTGTAATGAAACTATTTAAACAAGGATCCTTTTTTTTTAAATGGCCAGGCTTATGATATTGGCACGGAATTTGAGTCTTTCTAGCATGGAGTAATTATAATATAGTATCATCACTAGGAAGTGTGTGTAGAGGTCCATAGTATTCAACATCTACTTTAAGATCTTGAATTTAATTATCATTGATATCAAACTCATACAATATTTGTTTGATGATAATAACATTAAAATCTAATGTAATCTTGGGAAGTTGAGTAGAAGATATATATTTTGAGTAGTCTATATTAGGCTAATCGATATAATTTTGTATATTAATATTAGGAAAAACTACCTTGGGTTGTTTGGTATAATTATAAATAACAAGAACAAGATCAACTATATTGAATTGATCAATATAGGCTACTAGAGGGTATGAGTTAGAAAAGACTATATCAGTCAGGTATTAGGTGTGGCTGATGTATTTAGAGATTGAACATTGAACTATGTCAGGTTCGTTGACATAGTCAAAAAGATGAGAAACAATGTGGAAATTATTGATTTGGTTGATAACATTTATATCTAAAAAAGTGGGCTGAATGGTATTGAGTTGATCAATACCATTAGATTTCGTAGTCTTAAAAACTTCATGGAGAATCCATGAAGTATCTATCAAGAGTGGATTAGTATGGGGTACACAACCTTCAATTTATTATTCTATATCATATGTTATATGAATGACATGAACATCAAAATTTAAGGCATATATTTTAGCTAGGTATTTTTATAATACATTACATCCAAGTCTCATGATTGGAATCGGGCCATAATATAGGCATCATCATAAAATGGAAAAATAGTGCATGCATTAGTTTCAAGAGGGTTATCGGTAGTGGATGCACCTATGTTACTAAAATCATGAGGAGACATGGATAAAGGATCTTGAAAGAGTTTGGATACCCCATATTCATTACAATTGAAATCATGTTCTATGTAAAAGGCTCCATATGCATTGTATAGGGTAGGAATGTCAGTAATATCATTAATTAAATGAATGGTATGATCTCATGGAAGTAGAGGAGGGTTTCATTCTAATATATAGGGGGTAATTGAGTGCTATTTAAAATATTTTTCAATTTATTGGGTTCATCATCGTTAGAATTTGCAAGAATGACATGTCAATCAAAATGCATGTTGACAAATTCAGGAAGAGAAGGACTATCAATATTAGAAATCAATGAAATGCAATATTTGGATTTATTATTTTGAAGTTATATGATCGAAGGGTTTGGATTTGTTTTATGCTTGTAACATTTTCCATTATGGATAAATTTGATACATTGGCTATTGAAAGATGTGATAGCTCTCATACATTGAGTCCATGGATGACATAAAATCATGTTATAAGATAAAGGATTATCAAGGACTATAAGTTTTGTTTGAATTATTTTGGGTCTAATTATGAGGGAGAACCAAATACAACCAAGTGGTTTTTGATTGGTTTTATAAAATCCATGATAAGTAAGGTGAGTTTTTTTGAGGTTTTCTTTTAAATATCTAATTTTTTGGATTAGCCAATGAGAGGTAACATTAATTCTTGAAACTTTATCTAGCAAGACTTTATAATTAAAGTATTATTATTTCTATTTTTATTAAAGAGGGGTGGATCATCAGCTTGAAAAAAAACTCATCATTAATCATATAATCTTTAGGGAATTTTATGGTGGGTTTTATGGAAGAATAAATTATTTCAATAGCATGAATCTTTGGGGTGGAGGACCATCATAAGGTAAAGTAGATATCTCAAAATCATTATATGGGGTCTCTTTAATGTCTTAAAATTGTTTCATATGGAACTTGAGATGATAAAGAGAAGTTATTACTGATATCATATAATGAATTTTGTAAGACATTGAATTAAGCTCCTTTAAGACATTATAATGAGGTTTACAAGAGAAAGAACTAGCATGAGGCTTGGGTTGATTGGAAATGATATTATTTTTAGGGATGGAGGAAAAAGGTTGTGGTTTATTTTTTAGAAGTGGCTCATCACTAGTGGTTAGTTTTGAAGATGATAGAGGAGTAGTTTTAGTATCTTTAAGAAGTTCCTAAGTAAAAAGTTTCTTAGGTTTGGTGATGAGATCCTTGTGAGCAAGATTACAATGACAATTAACTTTAGATATGTTCACATACTAATAATTAGTATAATATTCATCATAATGAACATCAATAGCATAAACATTTTCATTTGTATGTTATGTATTAGGATCATAAGAAGATTTTTAATATTTTGGAGTTGTAGATTTAGAAAAAATTCTCTTTTAAGAAGCTTTAAGATAATTAGTATGACAAGTCTTGATCATAGCATCATGATAAAAATCATCTCCTAACATGAATGACACCATAAATTTTGGAAGTGACTTACATGTCTCATGAGAGTGACCAATATTGACATGAAACCAATAAAAAAAAATAGGATAATACCATGATAAAGGGTTGATGGTAATGAGAATAAAAGGTTTAGATGGAGATTATATTTTTTTCATTTCCAACATGTTTAAGGGTGGGTGGGAGGTAGTTTGAATATAAAATTTATTTAATATTGTTTTAGTTTGAGGAGGATTAGATTTAGATTTGGTAATGGTTATTATCTAAGATAAAGTTTGGAAATAATCCTTAATGAGACAATGAGAAGGTTCAAATTGAGTCATGAGAAAATCTTGTATTTTGGCTTAATCAAAAGCATCTTCTAAAGTTTGGGGAGAGAAAATCTGAACCTTGTATTGAAGATAAGGTTTAAGGGTAGTGGTAAAGAGTTTTAAAATATTATCATCACTCATTTTATGATCTAATTTGTGAGCTAATGACTTCCATTGTTTGATGAAGGTATGAGCGGTTTCATTAAGTAGATGCTTAGCATTGATGAAATGGCGAAGGCTATTTTTAAGAAGACTAATGTGTTGAAATTACTTAAATAAACCATTGACTAAATATTCTAGTTCTAAAATGGAATTTTTAAGGAGTTGATTATACCATTCTAAAGCACCTCCCTTAAATTTTTATACAAGAAGTTTACTAGTATAAAATGTATTAGTTTGGACCCATTCATTGTAGAGATTACCAAAATATTTAAGGAAAATAACTGGGTCCTTAGTCCCATCATATGTAATATTTGGATAAATGTTTTCAATATCTATAGATATAATAAATTGTGCTAAAGGTTCATTTTGAAGATATTTAAGCATTTTATTATGTATGAGAGGTTGAGGGATGATATTCCCATTGGCATCTTGAAGAGGATGGGGAAAAAAATAATGATTATGTTGAGACATGATGATGGGAGGTTGAATTTCCATTTTTAGGATATGATTTTGCATTTGGAGCATTAATGAGAAGTTAGTTATTTTCATAACATTAATTTTTTGAACCATTTGTGAAAGAATTTGAGTTGAATCAATAGGTAGATTTTAATTACTAGTAGGGGTGGATTCCTTGTATTGGACAGAGGATAATTACCAAGATTAGTGATAGGAGGACTCCGTAGAGTAGGGTTTCCAAGGTTAGTATCAATTGCTCCAATGATGAAGTAGGGAAGTTTGTATAAAGTGCCATTTATGTTAGAGGTTTATACAATATTGTCATCAAGGTTTTTGAAGATATGAGAACCATCTAGATCATCATTTTAAGGGGTTCAAACTATGTTACAGTTGATAGATCTAGATGGCTATTGGGATTAATTACACCATTAAGTGTGTTCTTCATTGGTGGATAAAGTAGGTAAGAAATATTGACCCATGTAAAATCTAAATTGGTTAAGACTATCAAGAAAGATTCTAATAAGTGATTTCATGATGTTAATTAGATTAGAGAATTGATAAAGTATGTGATTAATTACATCATATGAGCATTATAAACTTGACATAATATATTAATTTGAATAGTAAATGTTAATGAACTGTATCACCTAAAATAAACTAGATCAACTGAGACTGATGTAGTTAGGTCTAAGAACATATAACTTTCATAGAGAAAATTATTTTACTAAGTTGGGTCAATGGAGTTTAGGATTGAGGTAACCAGGAACATGGATTTGAAAAATGTACTGTATCAATCATGGTCAATGTAGTGACATAGATAAAGATATGAAATATAGACTATATTAAGCCTAGTTGATGTAATCGGTAAAGGATAGGCAAAAATAATGATAAAAAATGTACCATATTAACTATGGTTTAGTTATATGACTTAAAGGTAAAGATTAAATTATATTGAACCTAGCTGATGTAGTTAGATCTTTGGAAAATTTAAGAGTAATATGAATAAACTATATCAATCCTAGAAAGTATAATCTAATAAATAGAGGCAAAGGAAAAGTAAACTCAATAGACTATATTGAACTTGGTCGATGTAGTTTGTTTACACAAAGACAACTATATTTATGTTGGATGGTGTCACTATAACACATAATACAAAACTATGTCGACACTAACTGATATATTCTAAAATACAAAATATAATACAATTTTTTTTTTGGAAATTTAATTATCTTTGCTAACTATCTATCCAAAATGAAGATCATGTAGATGTTCTAAAATGATGTGACTAATTTGTAGGATCTCAAACATATTTATGTGTCGATTAGATAATGCCAACCTACTATTTTAGAGTATTAACTATGGATTAAGTATCATTACCATATCCCATTAAACTTGGTTTCAAGGGCAAGTTAAGAGTAACTTCCTGATGCTAATCACTAATCGGTGCACCATAGAATTAGATAGATGGTTGGATTCCTAAAGTATAATGAAAAATGGATCCTAACATTTTTGATATATTATGAGGCAAATGGAAACTAAAGTTTGTGTTTAGCTTTGTACTATGGCTAGGAGTATTGGGGTAAGACCCTCATGCCATGATGTCTATAAATAATAGACCAACATAATAAATAGAACACCACATAGCCCTTCATGCCAGTATCTAAATATTTTAAAATCTAGCGAAACATAGTTTTTATGAAATCTAAACAAAGAAAAAATACAAATTAAAAATAAATGTCAAAAATCATGTTAAGAATTTAGTGAATTGAAAGAAATACGCAGTCAACTTGAAATAAAATGTTTGATTAATTGTTAAAAAATAAAAAACTTTATTTTCTTTGCTTATGTTGTAAAATGAAAACACATAGAACTATATTGACATAGGCCATTATATTTATTCACATAGTATAAAAATGTATCAATGATTATCGATAAATTTTTTATAATATAGCTAAAAATAGGAAGAATATACTAAATCAAACAAGGTTGATAAAGTTTGTTATAAATATACAAACACATAATTATATCAACCAGGGTCGATATAGTTTGATAGAGAGATAAAATGAGTTTAGAACTAAATCAAACATGGTCAATATAGTTGTTTGAGTAATATTAAATTTAAAAAAATAAAAAATTAGATACATAATTAAATCAATTTACTAAATAAAGTTGATTAGAAAATGAGTAAATAAAACAATATCAAATAGGGTTAATATAGTTAGGTACAAAATAACCCAGTAAATAAAACTAGATAGGACTTGGTCGGTATAGTTTGTTGACTAAAGAAAATAATGCAAATTTGATTATAAGATTGTATCAATAAATACTAATGTATCATGCTATAAAAACACAATTGAAATTGTATCAACATAGATCAATGTGCTTTCATGAAAATACACATAAATTAGAATGTATTGACTTGTATTGATGTAGTTTGTTGAAAAAAATAGAGCAATAAAATTATATCAACCTACACTGATATAGTATAATGAAAGAGAAAAAGTAATGGTTAATTCATGTTTGGTTCACTATAATGTATTCAATAAGATAAGGTTTACCTGTAACTTATCCTATCTAAGTGATCTAGACTTGGAGAAGGTAAATCAAAAATATCCCATTGATACTTAATGTATAGATATATGACCAAATGGATCTGATAAACTTAGTAAGAGAACTTATGACACAACATCAATAGATAGGATATTAAGGCCTTTAGTTAATCTATGCAATGAAATAACCCTAACTAGGCCTCTAATTTTAGAGTTAATCTAATCTATTATTTCCAAGATATCAACATAAATAAGTGGGATAATTAATAATAAACTAAAAAGGGTAAGGAACCATGGTAGGAAAATGAGGGCCTAGGTTTCTGTTATTATCTTGAAGTGAACCCTTTGGAGAAGTGGTTTTAAGACTTTTCCCTCTATTTGATATAATGAAAACACCCTTTTTGAGGTCAACATACCCCTCATTTTTTTGAAAATATGGACCCTTATTATTATTTTGAATATTAGCATTGAAAGCTTGATATTCTGCACTCTATTGGAATTTAAAGATTAGCCCATTTGATGAAACTAGCTCATTTCATTCATGGTTTTCTGTGAAACTTACCTAATGTTGCTAACATTTGGCTTTCAGGTCATAAGTTATAGTTTTTAAGCTCCCTTTAATGGATCATACTTGGGATATATATATTAATCATATCTTAGCTTTTACTAGTCCTGAATTTATGATCTCATACTTGGATTCATGTGATGATACCCACTTTCATCAAACCCTAGTTTAAACCCTTGGTTCAAATACAAATATTTGTGGGAACACACTTAGTGGGAACATATTTGGTAGGAACATTTCAAATTTACTTTGGACTTAATCCCAATTTTCATGTTAAGGCTTGGTCATATTTCTTAACATGACCAAACCTTAACCTAAAATTCCCACTCAATCCCTTTAATTTCCCCCTTTATTCCTTATATTTATAGCATGGCCTAAATATTTATGTTAGCAGGGTCCTTTTATTTTATCATGGTCCCCTTTTTTATAAAATTAGCCTAAATTCATAACCCTAAGGCCCCATTCATATTTATCAACATGACTGAGACCTTAATCTTATGGCTTTAGCCTAAGTTCCTTTTATTTACCTGAGCCTTAACTTAAGCACCTAGCTTCTTTGGAAATCTAACGGTCCATATTTCATCATGAGGAAATGATCCAACAAAGTGAAAAAAACTTAATAGAATCAAAGCTTTGATCTATTAGACCAATCAAGTGTGAGTACCCATATCAAGATCAAGAGTTTATGCTTCAGTAGAATTAAGGATCCAACAATATGAAGTCATCATTAGAAATCAAATGGGCACCTCTATCAAATATAAATTTAGCTTAAGTTTTACCCTAAGGTCTTGTTGTATTTATTAATACAAATAAACCTTATGATAAAATTTATGCTAAGTATAAATATCCAAATCTTGATCAGATGGTCTATCTTGCATCATGAAGTTTGATCCAATAGAGCAAACATAATAACAAAAATGCAAAAAGCTCAGGAAGCTCCATAGAGTCACCACGTAACACTCCCACATTTAAAGATTTATAATAAAGGGTACCACACATTAAATTAAACTAATGGCATGCACATGCCTAGATTATGATCAATGGTCTATGCTGTATCACAAAGTTTGATCTAATAGAGCATATCAAATCCAATGTATATAGGCCATAAGGGTTTGCCGAGCTTAAAATTGATGTTATTTCAACCATCATTTGATGTCCACGAGATCATTATTAACATTTTTGAGACCATAAATTTTAAGCCCATCAGACCTAATGATCTATTAACTTAAAATTGACATACTTATGATCATCATTTGACGTCTATGAGGCTGTCATTGACATCCATGAGACCATCAAATTTAACCTAATCAATTATTTGGCCTAGACATAAGATATAGTCTAAAAATGTTGTTAAAAACTTATGGATTACATTGTAGATCAATGGGGACCTTTGGAAGATGTTCAAACACTTGATATCTTTGAAATGAAAATAATAAAATGATTTTATGGTCTAAATATATATAGATACAAACTTAATCTAAGTCTATATCCTAATGTCCCTAGTGTATTTGTTTGAATGCAATAAACCCTAAGATAGAGACTTATATTAAGTCTTATTTTAAAATGGTCCTTATGACATAAAACTTAGCTCAAATGTTTTTAACTTAAGGTTTCATCATGTTTATTAATACAATGAAACCCTAGGTCAAAACTTAGCATTTGGTCTTTATATTATTTTGACCCCTTTGGACATGTTTTAAGAACTTAACATAAATATTTTATCCCAAAGTATATGTTATGTTTATTAATAAAACATAAAACTTAGCCTAAAATATTTAGCCATGGTCCCCTTTTATATCAATCCCAAAAAATGTAGGCATAAAAACTTTAGCCTAAGGAGAGTTCAATTGTAAACTAGGTGAGAACAAGTGACCCAAAAATTACTTGCAGTTACAATATCTACAACCATGGTAGCTTGTAGACAACAAGGGGATGTGACCAAGTTGTACTTGACCTTAGATAATGAGGGAAAGGTTTTCAATGATATGGACATGGACACTGCATCTTTGAATAATGGGAATAGGAATTAGTTCAAACTCTTTTGGACCATCGAGGAGATGTAGGCCTTAACTAGGGAGGAATAAAAGAATGCAACCACCTTAAGGAGATATAATGACCTAGTTTTCATTAAAATGGCTAGCCTAAACTATGCTACTACCAAGGCTAAGGTACTTCATTGCGTTGACATCCTTTTTCCTCTTTTTATTGATTGCAAAATTGAGGATGACTAGATTGTGTATGAACGTAGCTTTAAGAAGATATCATATATTTCTCCCTTAGATTTTGAGAGATACTATAAGTTATGTAAACCTAAGTAGACCTACCAACCATAAAAATTTGGACTAGAAAGAATAATTTGAACATAATCCTTGTCTCATGTTTGCTCACAGGGACCCAGATAATCCAGGACCCCATAGGCAAAATCCCAATTACCCAATTTAGGGAGGGAATTAGGATGCTAATGACCATACTAAATAGGTTATGTAGAAATCCCTCCACCACTTAGATTGAAAAAATTTGGGTATCATATATTTATTTCATGGTTGAGAAAGGACTCACTCCCCCACTAGGTAAGATGATCAACATCTACTTAAAGTCCAAATTCATAGCAATCAAGAATAAAATAAGAAAGCAATTTTACATGATGTCCTATCTATTGGATGTCATTTTAGCCTCCACTCAGATCCCAAGTATCAAGAATTTCCCACCTGATGGAAGACCCATTGTCTCCTATCATTATTGAAAGATGCACATATTTAACCACAAGCACAACATGCAATTCATCTGTGATTGTGTCTAACCAGCCCTAGTGGAATCCATCATAGGAATTCCCATGATTAGGGTTAGCCCATAGATTAAGAAATATGTGGAACTAATAAGAGACATATATTTCTACCTTGATTTCATAGTGATCAAGATTAAAGAAACTTTAACATAGTCCTTTAGGTTGCCCATCTATGTGCCTACCAAACTTGCAAATAAAGAAGTGGCTTACCAACTTCTTCACAACATAGATGTATTTTACAAAGAAAAGAGGAAAGGCCTCCCCCATCACTTTAAATTGAAAATTAGTAGGATTATTTTACAAAACTAGGAGCATGTAAATGTTATTGAAAAACATAGGGACTCCTTCCCCCTACAGAAGGATGGTTTGAGATAATGGGATCCAAATGGGGTGATCACTTAGCATCTAAAGTCCAAAATCATAAAAAAGATATATGATCATAAGAATAGTGTCCATGACCCATTATACATTAGGGAATTTGGTTTCCTATAGGTATTGGATAGATTTAACAATCATAACATCAAGTTGGAACCTAGATTGGACAGGGTAGATGACAAGACACCTAGTGAGATTTGGCAAATGGGGCCCCTTTAGTATCATTTTCTGCCTAGACCTTCTAGACCCACTCAATAGAAACCACAAATGGAAAGATAACAACCCCAAACAAAGGTAAGACAAGGTCTTGGGAAATAAAAGTTGGAAGAGAGACCTGGTGAGGGCCCATCATCCTCAACCCTACCTCAAAGACCAACATCTCTATTTGAATACCTAATATGATTGCCTTAGAACCTAATGAGATAATATAGGATGAACTTAAGGTTATCAATGAAGATTATGGGTCAGAGGATGAGGAATCACAAATAAAAGAACCCCAAGCCCATGTAGAGGAGGTTGAACAAGACAAGGGAAAAGAGGTTTCTTTAGACCTAGTTCTAATATCACCCTTATAGAAGAGAAAAGTAGAATTGGCATTGGTCCTAGTTAGGAGGAAGAATCCCATGTTGAACTTCACCCACCCCATGAGTGAGGTCAACTTATTTAGTGAGGAATACCCCATTCATGGACCTATTATCCCTAAATGGTTTATCTATGGGAAAATACAAAAGATTCCTACATTATCCTATTCTTGGGCCTTGATCAAGATAATTAACATTGATGTCCATGAAAAAATCAAGCCATGCATATTGTATTTGATGAAAGAGGAAGAAGAAAGTAGAATAGTTGCCATAGGAGCATCAAGTGGCACTTAAATGGACACCCCAGATGATTCAAGTAGCACAAGGATGGAGGTCCCAAAAAAATTTAAGGTAACATAATCATCAACCAATACCTAATTCAATCTAGAGAATGTAGGGTTGGAAAGGGTCACAACCAATAAGGCCATGGTTGGAGGTGAGGAACTCACCTTTCAAAAGGTTGAGTTATTTATGGGATTAACTCTCATTGGAGGACAACAAATTGGTGAACATCTTATTCATAAGGAGGATATTGAAAGCTTAGATGATGTTCATTTAGCTCAAATCAAATCAGTAATCAAAGGCATGAACCAGAGTATACATAACCTAGAAAAGGAAAAGGAGAATCTAGAGACCTAAGTGGTGCTCTTAGTCCTAGAAGTAATGGTAAAAATGCTTGATGAATCCTTCTATGACATGTTTGATGCCTTGAAATCAATAAAGCTAAGGTAGATTGCATTAGTACAACATAATATAGTGGATAAGTGTCTAATATCATAATGGAAAGCTTTAGAGGATAAAATAATAGGGCTAATCAACATATAGGTTGGAAGATAGATTCCTAAATTCAAAACAATTAGTTTGGGACATTTGAATGTAATTCTCAAAATAGTTATTGACAAAGTCTAGAGTTTTTGTGCTTTGTCAAAGGATCTAAAGAGACTCCTAAAGGATGATGAGGAGATATTAGAAAAGATTAAATATCTCCTTGGGACCATGCTTATTGACCCTACATAACCCACTGTCCTAAGCATCATGAAAGATGACGAGTTCAAGCACAAGGCTATTTTTGTGACATAAGAAATAAGAAGTAAAATTCAAGGCCAATCTGGGGTAGAAAATAATAGGATCCTAGACATGATCTTTAATGTAGGAGAAAGGATTATTGATGCTAAGAGCATCAAGTAATCCATGGCCATAAATGATAGAGAATTGAATGATCTAGCTAACAAGGAAGAAGAGTGTCTCCTAAAACTAGTTGTTAACTTCGAGCTAATCAATGAGAAACACCAAAAGGTCATGAACATCCTTAAATAATAAGTGAGTTCTCATGCACATGGCCCACTAATTAATTAATATTCCATTTTTTAAAAAGCATTGTAATATTGTAATGTGGAATATTCTTTTGTAAAGGCATATATTAGTTTTTTATCATATTTGCCTCAAGGTCAGTTCATTTGGAAAAGCAAATGTATTTTATAACCTTGTAAAGAAGGAAAATTGTCCTTATCTTTTGTACATTTATATCTTGTAACTGACTGGTATATTACCTTATCCTTTTATAAAAGATAGTATTACCATTTTGTAAATGGAACGAGTTCTAAGTAAAAATTGTATACTTTGGAGCAATTAATATAAACAAAGAATACTAAAAATATTGTCTGAGTTTGTTTGTGTCAATTGTTTCATGATTTCTCTCCCAATTGCTTGTTCTACGTCTTGAATTTCAATGGTTTCATGAAATCTGAAATTGGATCTTTGATACAAGGTTTTTAATTTGTGCTTACACTAGATTATTTGAATGATATTGAATCTGCTTCATTTCATTTGTTATGCATTAGGATGTGAAAATATTATTTAAATGTAGTAACAAATCTTTAAAGTAAATTCAGTTTACATGTACTTCTTCATATTATCCCTAGAGGTTTGCCTAGTGTATAATGAGATCTAAGCTTATGCTAATTTTTATTGTATACTAGTCAAATGCATGTTCAGTTGTAATTGAAACTTTATCATGATGCTTGAGTCAAGGATCAAAAATCACATATTCCCTTTTTGCTCTACCCTCCTCTTTTGCTTCTTTTTTAACAAAGTCACTTTAGTTTAAATCTCATTATAAATATTCATTTAGATTAGTATTTAGTATAGATATCTAGTCATAACTCACTAAGATCAACATAGATACTTCAAAATTTATAAGGACCATGGTGGCTCCCAAACACCATGTAATATAAATATGTGAAACAATTTAATTTGCTCTAACTCAATTTTACCACAAGTAAGTACATTACCAAAACCTACTACTCATGCTATGAATTCTTAGAATTATAAAATGAAAAGTGTTCTTTAAACACTAAGAGTACCTATGACACACTTAGAGGCATCAATAGGACTTAACTTTACTGGCATTAAAACGAGAGATCTTTGATAGTCTTGATATGTCTTGATCTAGGATTGGTGTTATCGTTGTGATTTTATGTAATTATTTTATTAAAATCATAAATATCATTGATATTTGTGGTTGTTAATCCATATTTTGGCTTCCTTTAGACAAATATCAAAGATCTTTGAGGTTGGATGCTTAATTTTGGTAAAGATAGCTTAAGATATGAAAATCTACAATATTTGAGGTTAGAATAGCTTTTTTTGATCAAATATTTTTTTATCTATTATAGATTTGTGTTTATTTGAGCTTAGGATTGTAAATATTAACCATATTTGTATAAGTAGACATATTTTAGCTAGCTTAGTTAAAATTTGATGCCTTTTTTTGTTCTTCATATATATCTTTATAAAATTAGCTTAATGTGTAAATCTGAGTCCTATTCTTTGTAAAGCTTGGTTTAACACATCATATTTCAAATAAGATCCAAATTTCTCAATCTATAATTTCTAATAATTTGAACTAGATCACACTCTGAGACAAGGGAGCCTTTGCTTGAGTTGGAAGCCCATAGGAAAGCTAGAAGGGACAAAGGTAGATGTAGGTGTTTAAAATCTTTGCCAAATTTACCACTCCAAGATACTCCTAACTTTGACCTTCATCAAGGTATGGCTTCATTTATAAGTTCTCCTATCAATGTAAAAGGTGAAATTCATGACCTCCCTCGCAATCCTAAAAAGTATTTGCTAATTTTTTGTCCTAGTGGCATTGTAACAACAAAAGAACATGTTAAATCATTTAAGGCTTTGTTAAGATTGTTAAATGTATTTCATGAGGATGTAGCATGTATTTTTCCCCCTTTACATTCAAATATTCTACATGTGAGTGGTTCTTGAAGCTTTTTGATGATTACATCACCACCTGGGATGAATTCAATAACATCTTCATTGACCAATTTGGTAAAATCATTAGCCCTTGTGTCTTGTACTAGAAATCCACCACTCTGAAAATGGATGACAATGAACCCATAAGGTCTTTCAATGCAAGGGTCCAAAATATGTACAATAGAACCATTGACCCTTATAAACCTGACTAGGCCTTTCCCTTGGAAATTTACAAAGATGCTCTTGATCCCATGACCCTAGTATTCATCAAGAGAGTTGTGGGTCTAATGAACACATTATATTTAGCTTATGCTAAGGATGTGATAATTAATGATTAGATGTAACCTCAAGGTTAAATGGCCTATTATTTTCCCAATGTCAATCTACATATGCCTACTTTGAATACCTTTCCCAATAATAACCATAATGTGCATGTTCTCAACTAGTTCCCAAATCTAAATCAATTACCTCTAAGACATGTTGCTCCTAACCATAATTTGGGGTTATTAAACCATCCTAATAATAATATATTTAATGCAACTGATCAAATCACCTTAGTATCAGCCACCGGTGCCAATAGCTACCAAGTCCATAATTTATAAACTCCCAAGAATGAGAATGAGTCCATCCTAAAAATGGTCCAAAAACTGAGCACTGACTTCCTTCAACTACAAAAATGGGTTCCTAATACTAGGTAAAATTTTGGTAGGAACTTATCTTTTAAAATATTCAATAAACCCAACAATAGGTTCAATAATGATAGTTTCCACAATAATAATAATAATGAACCATCTTCTAAAAAGAAGACCATGTATATTAATCTTATTGATATTGCTTTGCCTGATTATTGTAGGTTTCATTGTAATTCTAAGCATGGTGAGATTGCATTCAATTTTGTAAATCTTTTGAGGCATTTCAAGTAGATTTGGACACTTTTGAAGTAGTGCCTAAAAAAGATAATGGTGTAGATACCTTAGGATCCAAGCCTATTGACCATACCTTCATGGTGGAAACATTTGATTTCCCCTTCCAAGAAGATAATGAGATAAATGATGTTCCTAAATAAGTACATGCCTTCTAGCAGTTATTTAAGAAGACATACCCTCTAAGGAACATATAATAAAAGAATCCTTTGACTACTTCTAATCCTCTAAACAACTTTTGTACTCCTCTGGATACCACTTTAGATAATATTCTAGAACCTCTCAAGGGAAGTACTTCTAAGCCTAGTGTTGATGCTTCCAATTCTTCCAATAAGACTGGTTATAATATTGTAGAGGACATGAATAAAATAAAAGCTAATATTACCTTTCATGAATTGACATAAATTATAGAAAAAAGGGATCTCTTACTATAATATTTGTTAAAGAAACCTATTAAGGTGACCAAGACTGATAATGCTAATGTAGCCATGTACAAAGCTAAAACAAAGTCCCCACTCTCCTTATTTATAGTTAGAATATTTGGTAAAAACTTACATAATTATTTTGTAGATTCTGTTGCCTCTACCAATATCATTCTTATAGGTGTTTTTAAACAACATGGTTTGACCCCCATCAAGTTTTATAAGGTTGTCACCCAATTAGATAAGTCTAGGGTCAAGGTGTTTGGAGAATTGTTAAATGTCTACATGTAATTGGATTTTGAGATAAGGGTCCATAATTTATAGATATCCAAGTGGTAGATATCCTTGATGCATATGGATTGATCTTAAGTAGAGAGTGGATAAAGGATTTGAATGGATACATGTCCACATATTTTTCACACTTATGGCTATATTGGAAGGGAGTTCCCAAATAAATCAGAGTTGAAAGAGAGCCAAGAATCAAGCACATGATCATTGAGTATAATGTTGTCAATGAAAGGGTCAACATAATTGATTTTAAGATAGGATTTTTTACCCTAGAAATTTCCAAGTTGTGTGATCCTAAACCTTCTAATGTAGTGTTTGGGTTATAGAAGTTGCATTTTGATGGGGCTAGGTGTAAAGCTAGATCTGGATTAGGCATTGTTATAACTGACTTTGTTGGTAATAAATACCATGCTTCCTATAAACTCCAATTTCCTTACACCAATAGCCTTGAAAAATATGAAGCCTTCATCTTAGGTCTACAATTTTCCATAAAAAATAGGGTCAAAGAACTATTAGTTTATGGTGACTCAAAACTAGTAGTAAACCAAGTGAGGAAAAAGTATCAATGCAAGTTGTCATACCTCAGGAGGTATAAATTTAGAGTCTAGGATCTTATGGAATCTTTTGATGCCTTCAATATTATTTCTATCCTTAGTGAAGAAAATAAACCTACTATTGAGCTTGCCTCTGCTGTAGATAATTTCATGCCTAACCAAGATTCACCTAACTTTAGTATTGAGCTTATACCTTGCACTTTTATTCTTGATAACATGAACAATTATTAGGTCTTTAATGATGACCAATAAATCCTAAAATTCATGACTACTTTAGGAGAATTCAAATCCCAGATCATTGATGAGGATAATGAAAATACAGTTAAGAAAAGTGTGACAGTAAAGTCATTTAGTTGAATGACAACAAGATCCATAAGGGGATGATTGAATTGGAGAGGTTGTTTGACCAAGATAGGATAGTTGATGTTTCTAATATTCCCCAAAGTTATTAGGAAAGACTACAATGTTATTGATCTTAGCGCTCAAGATTAACTTCAGCTAGTTAACATTGTAAAAGCCTACACTAGTGCTAAAAATAAGAGAGCCAATGAGCTACTGATAAAATACAAAGATGTCATAGCTTGATCTTATGATGACTTCAAGATTTTTAATCCAAGAGTTATCACCCATACTATACCTCTCAAGGAAAGTTGTAAACCCTTCAGGCAAAAACAAAGGCCTATGAATCATATCTTAGAACCCATGATCTTCAAGTAAGTCAAAATATTATTAGTTACCAGGATTGTATTTTTCATCAGGCACTCTACCTAGGTAGCCAATTTGGTAATAATTAGGAAGAAGAATGGTGAGATTAGACTATATATTGACTTTATAAATTTAAATAAATAAGTTGAAAAGGATAATTATCCTCTTCCCTCTCTTGATCAAGTAATAAAAATTATTTCAAGGTCAGCCATGATGTCATTTCTTGATGTTTTTTTAGGATACAATCAGGTGCTAGTTGACAAAGAAGACAAGATGAAGACAAATTTCACAACTAAGTGGGGCACCTTTACATACAAGAGAATGAATTTTGGACTGATAAACATAGGAGTCACTTTTTAAAGGGCCATGGACCATGCCTTCCAAGGCCTAATTGGTAAGTGTATTATAATTTACATGGATGATCTAACTATTTTTTACAAGAATAGAGAAGACCATTTCATGTCTTTAAAATAGGTGTTTGAAAGGTGCATAAGGTATGGAATCTCCCTTAACCCTAAGAAGAGCATTTTTGTGTTATTTAAGGTAAATTATTAGGCCATGGCATCACTAAAGATGGAATTTCCATAGACCCTAAAAGAGTGGATGCTATATCTAAGATAGAGCCTCCCAATAGTAAAAAATAATTGAAATCATATTTTAGTAAGATAAAATTTATGAGGAAGTTTATTTTTGGTTTTATAGATATTGTCAAGCCATTTAATGATATTCTGAAGAAAGATTCCAAAGTCTCATAGAATGAATAATCCAAGAAAGCCTTTAAGGATATCAAAAGTGCAATCAACCAAGCTCCAGTCTTGATAATTCTTAACTTTTCAAAGGACTTTTACCTCTATTATTTCTCCTCTGATCACATTATTGCTACTATTTTGACTCATAAAGTAGAAGGATCTAACCATCCAATTTCTTTTATGAGTACTAATTTGAAGAATTTTGAGTTAAAATAGCCTTCAATTGATAAGCAAACCTTTGAATTAGTTAAATATATCAAGAAATTTAGGCACTACATTCTTAGGAACAAGGTGTATGTTATTATACCAAACCCAACTAATAAGCTAATGCTAAGCCAATGTGATCTTAGAAAACAAAGAAAATGGATTTCTATTCTTTAAGAGTATGACATAGAAATAAAGATTGAAAAATTGGTAAGGTGTCAAGGTCTGATCCAAATGATTTATAACACCAACCCTAAGCTATGTATTATGCAAATTGATCAACAAAACTTCAAAGCTAGTGAGTGGTATGATTTCATCATTCATTTATTAATCAATGGAACTTGTTGTATAGGAATAAATAGGGAGTAGAGGAGAGATTTAAGGCTTAAATTAGCTCACCACCTCATAAAAAATGGAGTCTTATATCAGAAGAACTTTGAGGGTGTATACCTAAGATGTGCTTCTAAGGAGGAAGCCACTGAGATAATGAGCACTTTCCATGAGAATTTAGGAAGTAGACATCCATCAGGAAGAACTACAACCCATAAAATCCTCAAGGTTGGATACTATTGGCCAACCATCTTCAAATTTGCTCATAAGCATGTAAGAGAATGTCATTCATGCCAGATATTTAACACTAAGGAGTCAAAGATAGCAATTCCTTTACAACCAGTCATGATTGACAAACCCTTTACCAAGTGGGGACTAGACTTTATAGGGGTGATCAACCCAAAATCATCAAAAGGTCACAAGTATTTTCTCATAGCTACTAGCTATTGTATAAGGTGGACTAAAGTAACAACCACCAAACAATGTAGAATAGAAGAACTGATCAAGTTTTTAGAAGAAAACATATGCACCAGATTTGGGGCTCTAATCTCTTTGGTATGTGACAATGGTTAGCATTCATATCCATAGAGATAATATAATGGGAATATGATAAAAAATTATTCTCAAGTTCTCATCTAACCAATACCCTCAAGGTAATGGAGTATCAGAGTCAACAAATAAAAACATGATGAAGGATATTAAGAAGTATGCTACAGACAAACCTAGAATATGGCACAATTTTCTCAAATATGCCCTTTAAGTAGATAGAGCAAGAGTCAAGCAAGATATTAAAGCATATACTTTCTTACTGGTATATGGCTAGGAGTATATATTCCCCATCACACTGAAGCTACCAACATACAAGGTTATGCAAGAATATATGGAGGAGGATCAAGAATTTGTAAACTCAAGGCTGCTTAACATCATTTAAATGGAAGATGCATGAGAAAAGGCTTTTTCTAATTTTAGCAAGCATCAAATGTTAGTCAATAGGTGGTTTGACAAGAGATCAAATATCAAGGTTTTTAAATAAGGATATTTCGTTCTTCTTTGGAATAAAACATCTAAGCCTAAGGGAAAACATGGTAAGTTCACACCTTTATGGATTGGCCCCTATCAGATTGCAGATACACTTGGAGATAACACTTTGACTCAAAGATCTACAAGGAGTAGAGTTTACATTTTCCACCAATGGATGGTATCTCAAGCACTATTTCTTTATTTCTCCTTCTGGGGTCTTTATGGAGTAAATTTATAAGATAATTAAAGTTAGTGTAGGTAGGATAGTTAGTTTCCTCGAATTTTGTCCCTTATTTATAAATAAGCATGTATATATTTGTTTACTTCCCCTTTATTTATTGATTTTATACTTTCTATTGTGTTGCTTTTGTTGTCCTATTCCTTGCTCCTAATAAGTCCTTATAGACAACCCTTAGCTCAAATTTCCTTAGTTTACTTGAAACTCTAGAAACTTAGAAATTTTGGTATGAACCTTATACATGTGTTGACCATAGATTTGAGATAGAAGCTTGATGTTATGATTTACAAAAAATACTAAGGACCTATGAGTAGGTTACCCATCCCATAAGACCTTAAATATTATCTTGACCTGAACCTAATTTTAAGAAGAATTACACATGTAAAATGAAATCTCAATCCCTTAAGGTATAGGCATGTTTACACTTAACAAGAATCCTTGCCTAGGATAAAGGTTGTAACCATAGGCAATTATCTAAGGGTCAAACACTTGACCAAATACTTAAACCTGGCTACCCTGGTTCCCAACCTTTGCAAAAGTCCTAAAAGACCCAAAAGTACAAAAAATAAGAGCTTATTATAAAACCAAACAAATTTTTAAGCAAAGTTGATTTTGGTAATCTCCACCAGGGCTATGAACACCTGGCCAGTAGTGGAGTAAGGCCATGAGTAGAGATAAATGCATCTCTATCAGGGATATGGACACCTAGCTAGTAGTAGAGTAATACCCAAGCCTTCCTATAACTAGAATCATGGTTCTTAATGAATATCTAAACATGCTCCAAGTCATTATTAATGATTAAAGGTATGAAACCTATACGTTGTCCCCTAAATCCCATGGAAAAAAGTAACTCAAATCAAAGAACACACACATCATGGCTATGTCTAAATGTTTGATCCCAATTCTACATGTGTGAGGTTTGTTTCAACCATTAATTGATCCTGATAATGACATTGATAAAGGGGAATAGATGACCTAGTTGTTTTTTAGAACCAGAGGCTCTAAGTTCTAACATATTTATATGTTCCCCTAGAAGTCACCATTTTTTGAGGTTAACATACCCCTCATTTTTTTGAAAATATGAACCCTTGTGATTACTTTGAACATTATCATTGAAAGCTTGATATTTTGCACTCTATTAGAATTTGAAGATCAGCCCATTTGATGAAACTAGCTTATTTTGTTCATGTTTTTATGTGAACCTTACCTAATGTTGCTAACAATTGGTTTTTAGGTCTTAAGTTGTTAGTTTCAGGGAGTTCCCTTTAATGGATCATGTTTGGGATCTACATATTAATCATATCCTAGCTTTTACTAGTCCTAAATTTATTATCTCGTAGTTAGATTCATGTGATAAACCCCCCTTTCAACAAACCCTAGTTTGAACCCTTGGTTCAAATTTAAATATTGGTGGGAATATTTCAAATTTACTTTGGACTTAAGCCCAATTTTCATGTTAAGACTTGGTCATATTTATTAACATGACCAAACCTTAACCTAAAAATCCCACTTGGTCCCTTTTATTTTCCCCCTTTATTCCTTATATTTCTAGCATGGTTTAAATGTTTATGTTAACATGGTCCTTTTATTTTAGCATGGTCCCCTTTGTTATAAACTTAGACTAAATTCCTAACCCTAAGGCCTCATTCATATTTATCAACACAAATGAGACCTTAGTCTTAAGTATTTAGCCTAAGTTCCTTTTATTTACCCAAGCCCTAACTTAAGCACTTGAATTCTTTAAAAATATAATGATCCATGTTTCATTGTGAGGAAATGATCCAATGGAGCATAGAAAACCCAAAAATATCAAAGCTTTGATCCATCAAACCAATCAAGTGTGAGCGCCTAGATAAAGATCAACAGTTTGTGCTTTAATGGAACCAAGTATCCAATGACGTGAAGTTATCATTAGAAATTAAAAAGGCCACTCTATCAAATATAAATTTAGCTTAATTTTTACCATAAGGTCTCATTATATTTATTAATACAATGAAACCTTATGATAAAACTTATGCTAAGTATAAATAGCCAAAACTTGATGAAACAGTCTACACTACATCATAAAGTTTTATTCAATAGAATGAATGTAATGATGAAAATTCAAAATCTTAAGAAGCCAAATGGAGCCACCATGTGACACTCCTAAATTTGAAGCTTTATAAAAAAGGGTATCATATATTAAATTTAACCAATGGCTACACCTGCTCAAATTATAATTAATTATCTATGTTGTATTATGAAGTTTGATCTAATAGAGCATATAAAATCTAAGGTCTATGGGCCATAAGGGTTTGACAAGCATAAAATTGATGTTCTCATGACCATCATTTAATGTTTGTGAGGTTGTCATTGATGTCTATGGGACCATCAATTTTAATCCCATTAGACCTAGTGATCTATTAACTTAAATTTGACATTCTCATAACTGTCATTTAATGTCTATGAGGCTGTCATTGATGTTCACAAGATCATTAAATCTAAAATAATCAATTATTTGGACTAGACATAAGATATAATCCATAAACGTTGTTATATTATGGATTACATTGCAGATTAATGGGACCCCTCAGAAGATGTTCAAACACTTGAGATCTTTGAACTTTAAATAACAAAATGATCTCATAGTCTAAATATATATAGATACAAAGTTAGTCTAAGTCTATATCCTAAGGTCCTCATTGCATTTTTTTAAACACAATAAACCTTAGGCTAGAGAATTATATTAAGTCTTATTTTAAAAGGGTCTTTGTGACATAAAACTTAGCTCAAATGCTTTTAATGTAAGGTTTCATCATGTTTATTAATACAATGAAACCCTAGGTCAAAACTTAGAATTTGGTCCTTTTATTATTTTTACCCCTTTAGACATGTTCTAATAACTTAACATAAATATTTTAACCCAAATTATATGTTGTTTTTATTAATACAACATAAACCTTAGCCTAAAATATTTAGCCACGGTCCCTTTTTATATAAATCTTGAAAAACTTAGGCATAAATACTTTATCCTAAACTTTATTCATGTTTATTAAACATGAAATAAACCTTATCTTAAAGTATTTAAGCCTAATTACCTTACTTTATAATGATGCTAATTAAAATTCTTACCCTTTTCTAGGATCAACGACCCACATATCATCACAAAAATCAATCAGACAAAGCGTAGGAAGCCTGATGAGCTGAGGATAGGGTTCATCTGACCAATCACATCTATCTATTTAGATTAAAATATATTATCTATGCTTGCTTATGAAGCGATGATCAGATAAAGTGTGATTGTCACTAACTTTTTAATGAACCCCTGAAGGCCTACAGGGATGACACATGGTGGGCATGCATCCAATAAATAGAACATAGAGCTTGGGAGGCCCATGAAAGTTCCAAGTGACATAAACACAAGGACCAACATAAAAAAACCAATGACTTTTGAGCCATGTGATCATGATCAATGGCTCATGATGATCCCTAAAAAAAGATCCAAAGATTAAAAAGAAAAGTTGGATTTTTCAAAATCCAATGGCTAGTCCCTTAGGACATTTATGAAAAATTCCATGAAAGATGTCAAATGGATGCCACATGGGCACCACACAAGCACAAAATGACAAAATTGAAGATTTTGTGTGCTTAAAAAGGCAAAGGTATAAAAGCTTGGGTCTCAATCAAATCTAGGACATGAATGAGCCAAAGTTTGGATTATCATTGCCATTAAAGCCTCAAGAAACCTTAGCATCTTTAAGAACCCCAATTTGAGCTTGGATTGATCACAATCAAACAAGGACTGTTCAATTAGAAACTGAGTGAGAACAAGTGACCCAAAAATTACTTGTAATTACAAAATCTATAACTATGGTAGCTCATAGACAATAATAAAGGGATGAGACTAAGATGTACTTGACCTCAGATAATGAAGGGTTTTCAAATATATGGACCTATAAACTATAGCCTTGAACAATGGGAACATGAATTGGTCTGAACTCTTTTATACCATTAAGGAGATACAAGCCTTAACTAGGGAGGAACAAAGGAATACAACCACCCTAAAGAGATACAATGACTTGGTTTCTATTCAAATGGATAACTTATACTATGCTACCACCAAGACTGAGGCAATTCACTGCATTGACATCCTTTCTCCTTTTTTTATTGATTACAAAATTGAGTATGACTAGATTGTGCATGAATATAACTTTAATAAGATAAAATATATTTCTCCCTTAAATTTTGAGAGATACTATAAGCTATGTAAACCTCAATTAGACCTACTAACCATCAAAAAGTAGATTGGAGAGCATAACTTGAACACAATCCTTATCGCAATGTTGTTCACTGGGACCTAAGTAGTCCAAAACCCCATAGGCAAAATCCCAATTACTAAATATAGGGAAGGAATTAGGATGATAATTACCTTACTGAATAGGTTATGAAAATCTACTTCCACCACTCACATTGACAAAATTTGGGTATCACATGTTTATTTCATGGTTGAGAAAGGACTCACTTGTCCATTGGGTGAGATGACCAAATTCTGCTTGAAGCCCCAATTCAAAACAATCAAGAAGAAAATAAATAATCAATTGTACATGATGTCTTATTTATTATATGCCCTTTTAACCTTCACTCAAATCCCAAATATCAATAATCGATCCCCTGATAGAATACCCACTATCTCCCATCATTACTCAAAGCTACACATATACAAGTATAGGCATAATATGCAATTCATCTATGATTGTGTCTACCTAGCCCTAGTGGAAGCCATCACAAGAATTACCATGAGTAAGGTCAACCCATTAATTAATAAATATGTGTAATTGATAGGAGACATATGGTTCTACCTTGATTACACAATGATCAGGATTAGAGGAACTTTGACACAACCCCTTAGGTTGCCCATCTATGTGCCAACCTAACTTATAGAGTAAGAAGTGGCTTACCAAATTCTTCATAAAATAGATGGATTTTTCAAGGAAAAAAGGAATGGCCTTCCCCATCCCTTTATATTGATAGTCAACATGACTATTTTATAAAAATGGGAGCATGTAAATGTTATTACAAGACACAGGGACTCCTTCACCCCTAGAAATATGATTTGAGGTAGTGGGATACTAATGGGGTGATCACCTAGCATATAAAGTCCAAAAACATAAATAAGACTTATGATCATCATCCTAGTGTCCATGACCCATTATACATTAGGGACTCTAGTTTTTTAGAGGTATTGGCCAGATTGAAAAAGCATAACATCAAATTGGAACCTAGATTAACTAGGGGAGATGACAAGCCACCTAGTGATATTTGGAAAATGGATCCCATTTAGTACCATATTTTCTTTGGACCTTTTATTCCCCCTTACAAATGAAAGGGCAATAACCCTAAGTAAAGGTAACACAAGGTCCTAGGAAAGAAAAGGTGGAAGAGAGACCTAGTGAGGGCCCATCATTCTTAGCCCTACCTCAAAGACCAACATCTCTAGTTAGATACCTAGATATGATTACCTTAGAACCCAATGAGATAATAAAGGATACACTTTAGGTTATAGCTAAATCTTATGGGTCAGAGGATGAGGAAGAACAAACAAAAGAACCCCAAGCCTATGTAGAGGAGGTTGAAAAAGATAAGGGAAGATAGGTTGCTTTGGACCTAGTTCTAATATCACCCCTATCGAAGAGAAATTCAAAATTAACATTGGTCCCATTTGGGAGGAAGAATCCCAAGTTAACTTTCACCCACCCCATGATTAAGGTCAACTTGTTTAGTGAGAAATACCCCATTCATGGACCCATTATCCTTGAATGGTTTATCTATGGGAAAATGTAGAAGGTTCCCACCTTATCCCATTATTGGGCCTTGATTAAGATAATTAACATTCATGTCCATGAGGAAATTAAGCGATGGGTATTATCTTTGATGAAGGAAGAAGAAGAAAGAAGAATAGTTTCTAAAGGAGAATCAAGTGGCCCATAAATGGACACCCTAGGTGTTTTAAGCGGCACAAAGATGGAGGTCTTAGAACCTCCTAAGGTAACATAGTCATAAACCATTGTACAAATAAATCTAGAGACTATAGGGTTGGAAAGGGTCATAACCAAGAAGTCCATGGTTGGATATGAGGAATTCATCTTTCAAAATTTTGAGCCATTTATGGGCTTTACTCCAATTGGAGGACAACTTAGTGCACATCCTATTCATGAGGAGGATATTGAAAGCTTAGATGATGCTCATTCAATTTAGATAAAAGTAGGAATCAAAGGGATGAAGTAGAGGATACATAACCTAGAGAAGGAAAAGTAGAATCTAGAGACCCAAGTGGTGTTATCAGTCTTAGAGGCAATGGTCAAAATGTTTGATGAATCCTTCTATGACATGTTTGATGTTTTGAAGTTAATGAAGCTAAGGTAGAGTGCATTGGCATAATATAATATAGTGGATAAGGGTCTAATATCCCAATGGTAAGCTTCAGAAGATAAAATAAGAGGGATAATCAACATACAGGTTGGAAGACAAATTCTTGGGTTCAAAAAACTTATTTTGGGACATTTGAATGCAATTTTGGGAATAGTTATTGATAAAGTCTAGAGTTTGTGTACTTGGTAAAAGTATCTAGAGAGACTCCTAAAGGATGATGAGGAGCTAGTAAAAATGATTGAACAACTCCCTAGGACCATGCTCACTAAACCTGCATAGCCCACTTTCCTAGGCATAATGAAAGATGATGAGTTCAAGCATAAAAATACTTTGGTGACACAAGAAATAAGAAGTAAAATTCAAGGCCAATCTGGGGCAAAAAATAGTAGGATCCTAGACATGATCTTTAATGTAAGATAAAAGATAATTGAGGCCAAGAGAATCAAGGAAGCCATGGCCACAAATGATAGAGAATTAAATGATCTAGTTAACAAGGAGGAAGAGTGTCTCTTAAAACCAACTATTGACTTGGAGAAAATCAATGAGCAACACCAAAAGGCCATGAACATCCTTCAACAATAAGTGAGTTCTCAAGCACAAGGCCCACCAATTAATTAATATTCCATTTTGTAGAAGCATTGTAATATTTAAACATGGAATATTCTTTTATAAAGGCATATGCTAGTTTGTTAGCATATTTGCCTCAAGGTTAGTCCATTTGGAAAATTAAATGTATTCTATAACCTTGTAAAGGATTATCTTTTGTACATTTGAATATTGTAATTGATTGATATTGTACCTTATTCTTCTATAAATGATCGTATTAACATTTTGTAAATGGAGGGAGTTTTGAGCAAAACTTGTATACTTTGGATTAAATAATATAGACAAAGAATACTAAAAAGTTTGTTTAAGTTTGTTTGTGTCAATTATTTCATAATTTCTCTCTCAATTATTTGTTTTATGTCTTGAATTTGAATGGTTTCATGAAATCTAAAATTGCATCTCTGATATAAGATTTCTAATTTGTGCTTATGCTAGATTAGTTCAATGATCTTGAATCTACTTCATTTCATTTGTTCTACATTAGGATGTGAAAATGTTATTTAAATGTAGTAACAAATCTTTAAAGTAAATTAAATTCTTACTTGTACTTCTTCATATTATCATTAGAGGTTTGTCTTATGTATAGTGATATCTGATTTTATTCTATTTTGCATTATATAATGGTTAAATTCATGTTTAGTTGTAATTGAAACTTTATCATGATGTTTGAGTCAAGGATCAACTATTACATATTCTCTTTCTAACCTACCCTCCTCTTTTGCTTCTATTTTTAACCAGGTAACTTTAGTTTAAATCTCACTATAAATATTCATTTAGATTAGTCTTTAGTATAGATATTTGGTCATAACTCACTAGATCAGCATATATAATTCAAAATTAATAAGGACCATCATACCTCCCAACCACCAAGTAATATAAATTTGTGGAATTGTTTAATTTGTAATGCCTCTATTTCACCATAGGTAACTAGATTACCAAAACCTACTACTCTTGCCATGAATTCCTAGAATTCTAAAATGACATTTTATTTAAAAACTAAGAGCACTTGTGATACACTTAGATGCATCAACAACCCCTCAGGTTGTGGGTGAACATTTTTGAGGGGTGAGTCTGTAGAGAGGGTTGGTTCCCTTGGTAAATCACCTAAACTATGAGTAACTTTACTACTACAATAAAAAAATGGAAAGATATAAACATAAATAAATATAAACTAAAACAAAAGAGGTGATGCACCAAGATTTAGGTCTCCTCCACTTGCTTATAAATTTTCAAAATGAAACCCAAAAGGAGTGATACACCAACACAACTCCCAAATTAATTACTCTTGCATAAGTATTTCATAAGAAGGTCAGGGGATAAAGGTTTAACTAAGAGGAAGGACACTTATTCACATCTTATTATTTGCTACATGATTGATATAGAGTAGGACTTTCAATTCCACTTTAGTTCTGAAGGTTGACTTACTTTGGTAAACATCTTCTTGGATAGTTACATGCTTGTAAGACAAATTTTATGATTATCTCCACTACTCATTCATCATCTTCATGATCACTCAACCCATCCTAATTCATGGAGGCTTATCTAATGTACACCCAATTCTTGGGCTATAATAGAGCTTGAAGTGTTTTGAAATCACCCTTAGAGCCTATTATAAGGCCTCTTGGAGAGTTGAGGAACCTGAATTACTATCAAATCTGCTTATATGAGTCTTTAAAGAGACATGAATTCTATGTTTTTATTTTTTACAATCCTCTTATCTTTTATGCAACCTACAATCAACTTTTCTTGAACCTCATGAGGCTCTCAAAGACCCATTACAGCATGAAGCTAGGCATTGAGATCACTCTTAAGCTTAGGTTCTTCTTTGACAACTTGAATCATCACTTTAAGAACCATTTTAAACTCTTATATCCATATCATTATCTTTATTATTTTAATTGGATATTATGAGTGATATTAAACAAGTTTTAGGAGGTATATATGAACTAATGGACTTGGTAAGAAGATCCTAAATCATACTTGTGACCTATAATTTCCACCATTCTATTTTTTAACTTGGGGTTCCATCTATTCTTGAGGCTTGACCTCTTTTATATGTTATAATTTCAATTTTGATGCATCTCTTCCATCTTCTAGAAATCATTCCTTACTACTCATAAAGCTTGTGAAATCAATCACTTACCTACAACTATACTCTTGATCTCACTCTTGGTATAGTCAATGCTACTCTATGCAACATCAAAGGTTTTGAGAAATCCATATTTAAATCATTAATATCCTCTTTGGTTATGAAAAGTAAATTCAATGTGCCAAAGTGTCTATATCCTACTTATAGGCTTGAGATCACAACATAAAAAAGACACATATTATTATCATAAGATGGAAGAGTATAGAAGGGATATTAAAGAGCATGGTGGCATCCTTGAAACTAGAATTATTAGTCTTTCCTTGGTGAGACATGAAAAATTGATGTAGAGTCTCTTAAACCTACCATATATTGTTAGGACCTTCACTTGATAGGCCTTCAAGGTCAAGATATGTTGCAATGTTATGAATTGAGTCTTGAAGACCATAACCTTCTCTCTTAACATTACAACCTTGAATGGAACCCTATACAACTTTTTATTTTATTCTCATCATATCCTTAAGATTTTGGTATTATTTAAAACTTATTTATGGCTTCCTATACCTTGACTATCAAACTTGAAAGACTAATCTAGAGCCTCTTAATCCTTGGTGAGGCCATATTAGCTGCCCACTCACTCAATTAGGCCTAAAATAAGGCATGCCTATACATAGTGAGCTATAAATTTTCAATATATTGGTATAAAAATATTTAAAACACCTTCATTACATTTATAAAACGTTGTATCACTTGCACACAAAGGTTCAAAACATTTTGATCACTAGAACTTGAGTTATGACACTTTTAACCTCCTTAAAGATTAGTTTTCACCATTTTTTAAATGCACAAGTCTAATTTTTTGAGTTATATCTCTCCTCAAGTAATATAAGGATAAAATACCACTTTTAAAATTTCTTAAACATACCCCCACATTTATTTCAAAATTCATGAGTTTTGGATGCCTAAAACTCAAATTATGGTCTTCTTTGTGCACTTAGGAACTCATAAGGAAACAAGCATGCCATTTTAGTAAAAAAAAATATATTGAGTTATAGGAGGATTAAAAGTATAATTATTTTTTTATAAGACTATATCTACCCCCTTTATCCTCTCTAATGTTTGGTTTGGCAGGTTTAATTTTAAAAAATACTAAAAACTTCTGATTTCAAGTCTATAGACTTGTATAAGCACTTTCAAGACTGACACCTTCTCAAAACCCTATAACTTGAGATATTATAATCTTTTACCATGATTGGAAGGTATTGACTATTTGAGAAGGCTAATTTTATCTTTTATGAATCAAAAAATGAGAAGGAATCTCCCACTAATGTATACAAAATTTCATCATTCTTGGTATACAAGCTTATAGGTGTCCTTGTTTGAAACACCATTGATAATCTTTAAAGGTGGATTTTATAGGTATGTAACTAGATGGAAATGGAATTTTATGTAAGGGAAAAGTGTTTCCTAGATTATTTTATGTTTCATCCTTAATGAAAGCAACAAAATGCATTGAAAACTTCCATATTTTGGCCTACAGACTTGAACTCTTCTTTCAATCTTGGAAACTTGTCATAATTTGATCACTAGAAAATATACATGGTTTGAAAATTATTTATGAGGAAATGGAATGTAATAATGGATTATTAACTTTATTAAATTCTTCACTTAGATGAAAATAACCCAAGATTTTTTGAAAAACTCATATTCTGGTGTGTAGGCTTGTGTAAATACGTCCAAGATTAAAACCCCCTCAAACTTGAAGCATAGCCCCTACCATAACTTGAATATGGTATGAGAACTTCATAAGGATATAATCATCACAATAAAACCTTGATTATCACCCATTTCATTTAGTCAATCATAAAAAAGTTAGAATGTAACCCACAGGCTCCTAGGGTTTTAAGGCCATTGATGAAGTTTTGAATGGATCTAGATATTATAAAGATTTTTAATCAGGATTTATGCATAAATATGATGCATAATTTACTTCTTAATATCTTAAAATAACCATTATTTAACATGCAATATCAAAAAAAAATTATCTCCAAAATTGTACCTCCATGGAGCCTTTTTTAGGACTATTTTAGCTTCTAAAAGATTGTTCATAGCCCCACCTAGATATTTATCTCTCCCAACACCTAGGATGTATCCTTAATGACCTCATTATCCCTCTCTAATGGATTTATATTCCCATGCATCTTCTCATCTTTTCTGGTATGTCCTAGAAAATAGCTTATTTAAGTATGTAAAGGAGATCCTATTTAGTTTTCACCTAGTTTTGAGATTTTTAGCATGGATATTCTCATATAAATATCTATGATGGATTTATCATTAGGTTAGTGGCCTCATATTATTCTAACCTTCTATGCAAAGTAGGTGTATAGTTTTGGAATCTTGAAGAAAACCCCTTAAGAACCTATAATTTCATATAAATCTTTATGTTTGAAAGATTTTTCCTAATTTTTTATTGTAATAAATTCTGTTCATCCATGAATGGATCTCTTTGGAACTAAATAACCCCTAAAAATTCCTTACAAAGCATGAAAACTTCATAATTATGCTAAAAATGGGATGGTTTTGGCTTGATTTTGCACTTTCCCACATTGGAAGAGGGGTAAAAGCCACCAAATACAAGGAGAGGGAAAACAAATCACATAATGACTTTTGACATATTTTGAAGGGATGGAGTTATAGAGAAGTAATTTAGAATTACATGGATTTATAAGATATTATAAGAGGTCTATTTTCAAAGGATGACATAAAATGACTCAAATAAGACATTTTGACCTTTGTATCTCCTTGTGCACTTTGAATATTCTTTTGAATGTATTTATGACTTGGTTATGCCTTACAAAACCCATTTTGACCTTCTTACCCATTAAAACTCACCTTTTAGGACTCTTTTCTATGTTTATGACTTCAAATGACACGTTAAACCTCTAACTAGATACTATATTAATATTAACTTGAATGTATACAGTAATGAAGTGAGGCCTAATAAGTTCAAATAGGAATTGAACAAGGTTTCAGGACACATTTTTATATTTATGAGTCTTATAATAGACCTAATAAATGCATGACTCATGAAAATTACCATAATACTCCCTCAAAGTATCCAAAAGTACAAGAACCCATGTGTAGTCACATAAATGTGGTAATTGGCTAATAAGAGTGTTGCTTGAGTTACCCTAATCTTGGCTTAGCCTTAGACCTATCTTAGATCCTTAGACATAATTTTTAAATAATTATACAGACCATAGTCACCTAAAATTAGTTAAAATAAACTCCCATAACTATCATCTTAGATCCTAACCTAACTTACTCAACAGTCTACCAATAGGACATTAGCACCGCATTTGGGACACTACAGCCACATCATGTAGTGTCCCATATTAGATGCTACTGTCTTTAGCCCTAGCTCTTCCCAATGGATATGTTACATCCTAATTATCACACTTAAACTAATTTACATAGTTATTTGTGGATTAATATTAAAGTTAGTTGGTTTTGTTACTTTTTAACTAAATATTAAGTCATATACGGTTATGGGATAGATGTGTGTTACTTATATTTCACAAGTTTGTTATTATGAGGTGGCTAGTTATGAATTATATAAATAATGATTATGTTACTTATTTTTATAGTATTATTTTATGAGTAATATCATGATGTAATTGACTAACTACCTTATCATGAGTGTGATGTAAGAGAATTCATCCCTCAAAATGCAAAGGAGGGAGAGCATCATTAGAGAGGGTGACATAGATGGAGATAGTGAAGGATGATAGAAGAAATTGATAAGACCCATACACACACCACATTAGGTTTTAAAACATAATATGCATTTTGTGTTTGGTTTGATAGTATTAGTATGTTTTAGAAGTAAAAATTTGCAATGGATATTATAACTTGCATGCTTTAAAATTAACATATGTATATGGGATAAATCTTGTAGGAGTTTGTGTTTTGTATTTATACTAGACATAGTGCTTTAATTATAATATGTTTATATAATATTATTCTATTCATGCTTATGAATAAGGAATGTAAATATTTTGAATAACATCTTATTTTTATTTTATATATACTAGATAATGTCTTAAATAACATTTTATAATGTTAAGTTTGCAAATATTGATATGTTGGAGGTTTGTCAATGATGTCTCTAAGGTGACCAAGAATGTTGATGAGGTTTCATGTATGCTAGAATGATAATGACAAAGTGTGCTTCAATGAGATTCAATGTTCCTATATGGTTCTTCAGTTTTTGTCTTAGTGAGGCATTTGATGGATGATTTTGATGGTATGGACATGTTGTAGAGACCCTATGGGGTGGTATGAGTACTTGGAGTGATTATGAAAGTGAACAAAATTCATCAAAATAATAATATGAATGTCTAAGCTCAAGTAGTCATATTCACAAATAAATATGAGTAATTAGTTTAATGACATCATTTTTCACACGTGTGAATGTTTTAGGAGTAATTTGCTACATGGATGGATTCCCCTATGTGAGGAGATCATATGGTTCAAATTTAAGATCATGAGGTTGAGTGTAGCAAAAGTTATTAAGGTAAAAAGTTGGCCTTCTAGGTAAAAGTTTACTAAGTTATCATACTTAGCCAAATTTTCAAGAAGAGATATAATGGTGAGCATTTAATCAGATCACATATCTAATGGTAAGCATTTAATCTAAATAGATAATGATATAAAAGAGCACACGATCTTGTTAGTAGTGATCCAATGATGAGTATTAAGTTAAATTGTCAAAGGATGCTTAGAATGCATGTGTTAGTGACAAGTGTCACAATATTAGAAGTTTTGATAGAATATCAATGACATGTGGGTGTTCATAAAGATAGAGATCGATGGTGCAGGTTGAGTGAAGGAGTCAAATGTGCAGAAGGCACAATCATGGGAACTCAGATCAAAGATCAATGATGAGAGTTGTAAGGTAAATACCAAGATACTCTTGAGAAAATTAATGGTGAATATTTGTTTAATGTTGATAGGGATCATGAGATAAGTTCAAAGTGTCTAATATTTAATGATTATATAGTTACCGTTGGCATTTGAATTTAATAAAGGAAAAACTAGTGCTCAGTATTTTGCTTATATATTTTGATATAAGATGAATTTAAAGGTGATTTAAAAAGAAAAGTTGAAGAGGAATTAAAATCACATCCATATATGTGAGTTATAATGTTTGAATATATATATAGTCAAATATATTAAGCTCAAAACTTGACTGTATGTTTGACCATGTTCTGTAAGTGACCCAAGAAAAATAATTGAGTTATTATTGATAGTATATTTATGTTTAAAGATGAATTATATATTGGAGAGTATTTTAGACTCCATGAGGACCATCTATGTGGATTTTATAGGTTTTAAAAATCCATATTTAGTGTGAACAAAGGCTTAGAAGTTGACTATGTTTGTTGAATGCATTGATAGATTAAGTGATCATGTTGCAGGAGTGAGTTGAAGGTGTTCTGAGATGATTTGAGGAAAAAAAATGAGTATGGAGATGTTTTATGAATCTCAAAGGCTTATGATAAAGTATTGGATATCATTATATGCCACTGATTAGTTGCAAAGAGTCAAATTAGCTTGATTGTGTGTGACCAATCTGAGTGGTCATTTTGAGAGAGTTGAATTGAGTTTTTAAAGCCTATGTTGAAGTGTCTAAATCACATGGAAGTGTAGATAATGTCTTGAAGGGTTCACCCATGTGATCTAATAATATGTATATGGGAAATATTTTTATTACAACTTTAGAAGTTTGAGACTATGTTTTTCTGTGTATTAAGGCCTAAAGAGCAAGGAGACCTAATTGGTAGGTTCAAGTGTAGTGTTGTGTTCCAGGTGGCATCAACCCATATGGGAGTAAGTAAGGGAATATTGGAAATAGGTTTGATGTGTTTGAATCATTTATAAAGGATGAATTTTGTCCAAGTAGTCTCACATGTAACATGTGAGTATGAAGGCCTAATTGCTTTGGGTCTTACCAAGAAATAATGGTGGTTTGGAGATAATGAGTTAATGACCGACCCATGAATATTGTGGTTCTCACATGTATTATGTGTATGGATCTATGTTAATTGTGGTTTAAATATGTAAACCATATTTTCCAACCAAGATGAGTTAAAAGAAGAGTGTGGTATAAGTACATAATCTAATTGGACTATGTGAGCTAGTTATGGGAGTAGGGAGTCAAGTGAAAGAGAAAACAATTGAAAGAGAAGGTACAAGTTAGTGAGGACCATATGAGAGAAAAGAGGACTAGTCATTCTTGTCTAATAAATTTTATGAAGGTGAACACATAGGTCATTAGACCTAATGAGCCTAAAAGAGGTAGATTGAGTGAGTAAGCCATAGACGCTAATTGAGTGAGTGTCTTTAGTGGATGGATTGAAGATAAAAATAGGATGAGGATTGTGTGCATGACCTATAGGTAATGTTTTTGATGTTTTTATAGAGTTACCATAGGTTTTATGATTGTTTATGTTCTAAGATGTGAAGAGTGTTCCAAATGGATGTTTTGGATTAATTACTTATGTGTGTAAGTTTGTGAGAGTGTAAAGGGGAAAGAGTTAAAGTAAGATAAGTCCATCAACAGGTGTAAAAGACATCAGATCAGAAGTGGATATCAGATCAAGGTAGTTTATTTAGTGCTTAGTTTCCTAGGAGGTTAGTTCCTCCTTATGGGATGGGTGTCTCACTAAATTAAGGGATGTGCATTCCTTGATCAGTTGGTGCTAGTCTAAATGTTGAATCTTGTATTTATAGGATTATAGTCCATATTTTAGGGTTCAATGGGTTTTATCCCTTAAAAGGGTTTACCACATATATCTTTTGGTATGTGATTGATCTTATTATATCTTATTTATTCATTTCAATGATTAATTTGTATGCATCATGATTGTTTGTGATAAATGTTTAAGAATTGGGAATTGGATTGGATTATTTGACATCACTAATTCACCCCCACCCATCCTATCAGTGATTATACCTCTATTAATTAGTATCATAGTAGAATCTTTATTTCAATTTTAACCACTTGAAGGTGATCTAAGGTATAATATGGGTAAAATGGAAAGTTGTTTAAAAGAAAAGAATATCATGGATGATGAAGAAGTTTGCCATGATAGTGGAGAAGAAGAAGTGTTTTATGGTAGTGAGGAAGAAGAATTTGATGTAAAATCTAAGCTCATAGGTGCACTTGATGAACTAAAGGAGAAAAATAAGAAGAATAAAAAAATGAGGAATATGATAAAAGGTATTGAAGCACAAGTCAAGTCTCTTGAAGGGAGTTTATCAGGTAAGTCCAAGAGAGAAGAAAAGGAGAATAAAAATTTGATCAAGTTTATAGAAGAGCAAGCATGTAGATTGAAGGATGACATGGATAAATAATATAAGGAGGATAAGGAAACCATCAAAGATTTTAGAATTCATTTAGAGGTTACAAGTTCAAGCATGAGAAATAAAGAAGATGAATGTGTTTAATTGGAGGCTACTCTTGTTTCCCTAAAAGATGAGCATGAAATGGTCATAATCAAGATAAGCAAGATTGAAGAATTAAAAAAAAGGGATCAAGCCTAAGAGGATGGTAGCATGAAAGACAACAATCAAAATAAATATGCCAATTAGACAACCAAATGCTTCAAGGTATGCCAAATATTTTATAGGCCATTACTTTATTTGTCATATTATTGGTCATAGGGAAAAGGAATGTGTTATAAGAAGCAATCAGTCAAGGGGAGATCACTACTATATTTAAACAAAAGGTATGGAAGGCATTATTTGCTACAATTTTTAAAGATTTGGTCATATTTCTAGGTTTTACAAGCAAAGACCATCAAGTCAAGATAACTTCAATCAGGCTCTTAGAGTGCAAGAAAGAAGACAAGCTAGACAAACAAATGCAATGAGATATTCATCCCATAGTCATTTTTATGCATGTAATTAGTTTGGCCACATTGCTAGAGAATGCAAGAGGAGAATAAATTAGTTAAAGAAAGATCACAATCATCATCAAGAAAAAGGTATGAATAATCTTGTTTATTTCAGATGTCATAGAGTTGGTCACATTGTTAGGTATTGTAAGAATAGTTATAAGAAGAAATCAGTCAAGGGGAGATCACTGCTATATTTAAAAAAAAGGTATGGAAGGCATTGTTTGCTACAATTTTTAAATATTTGGTCATATTTCTAGGTTTTACAAGCAAAAACCATCAAGTCAAGATAAGTTCAATCAGGCTCTTAGAGTGCAAGAAAGAAGACAAGCCAGACAAACAAATGCAATGAGATATTCATCCCATAGTCATTTTTATGCTTGTAATCAGTTTGGCCACATTGCTAGAGAATGCAAGAGGAGAATAAATTAGTTAAAGAAAGATCACAATCATGATCAAGAAAAAGGTATGAATAATCTTGTTATTTCAGATGTCATAGAGTTTGTCACATTGTTAGGTATTGTAAGAATAGTTTGAATGAGTTCTCAAAGCAAAATAAGGTGTATGAAGATCCTAGCGTGTAAGGAAGAGGTCAAAAATGGTTGTGAAAATGTAAACCTATTAGGAGAGATAAGATTGAGACCAAAGATGGTTTATTTCCCAAGATGGACATGAAGGAAAGTCAAGAGTTTATATTATATACATTTATTGACAAGTTTAAATCAAAGAATGAAGTTAAGGATCCATTAAAAGTTAATCTGATGATGAGGAAGGAATGCAAGTCAAATGAGAGTATGGAGATATGGGAGTATCCTAAGTTTTCAGAATTTTAGTCTCACTATGTCAAAGGGGTGTCTCTCTCTAGGCTTCAAGGAGACACTTTATAGAAAGAGGAAGCATGGAAAATGCTTGTTAGGTCTTGGCTAATGTTGCATGATAAGAAATCCATGAAGGTGAGTTGCAGTAAAAGAAAAGTATGGATGCAATTAAATTTTATCCATAATTGGTCTCTTAATGTAGTTTGATCTAGTGTAGTGCCTTGAAATTAATTAGGATCTTGGTTTTAGGTGAGTCAATCTACATTGTGTTTTTTTTTTTGTTATTTTGATTAGTGATATGGTGACTCATGAGAGAGGACTTATGGGCCCTAGAAGTTTAGAGATTGGTGTGAATTTAAGGAGAACTAACTCAGGTGTCTTGAGTGTGGTATGATGTTTTGACATGTTTCTTATAAGAAAGATGTGTCAAGTATTAGATCTTGGTTTTATATGTGGTCATTATCTAAGGGGGAGAATTTGTGAGATACTTTAGTTCAATAAGCTTGTGTTGTTTGGTATGTTTCATTAGCTCAGATAAATATGTGAAATCAAGGATGATAAGTTGTTAAGATATTTTATTGCATATAAATATTGAAGAATAAGTTGATATGGACTATGAGGAGAATGTTGTCATGATTAGTTTCTGGTGTTTTAGCATGTTGACTACTATATGCGCAAGGTCTACAGGTTGGGTATGGATATTTCTAGGTATCATTTGAATAATTACAAGTTGTTAAGGTATTTTAGTGGGATATAAAGGTCTGTTGACCTCATTCAAGTGTGTTCCACGTGATTTCAAGTTTTGAAGGTCTTTTTGTGTGCAATTGGAGAATTTTGTTTGCTCTCAGGTTTCCCAGTTTGTGCTTAAGGGTATATAGGTCAAAAAACCATGATATAGGAAGTATGGGTTACCAAAGGATTATGAGATCAAATGTATGTCCATATGTGTGTATCAATTACCTTTAGGTGTGACAAAAGTTTTAGATATAGACATTGACTGGAAGGTGGTGTGTTGATCGAGTTTCTCTTGTAAACCTAGTATTTTTGCTCATATTGGATAAATGATTTGCCTAATGATTTGATATCTAAGGATAATTAATAAATTGAAATGGGAAAATGGGTGCTTAAAAAATATTTCATAGTCTTTTGAAAGTGCATGGTTGGTTTCATGGAGGAGCATCTGTGTAAATAAAGGGTTAATTGGCTAGTAGGTTTGTCAAGGAAGTATGTTGTAGAGGAAGATCTAAGTGTTGATTTTTTGCATGCATGAGGGGGCATATGATAATGATTTGAATATGAAATTTTGAACCATGAAAATTTATACATAGAAAGTTATGGCCTCTTGAAGGCTAGTTAGGGATACAAGGCCTCTAAACAAGGCTAGTATGAAGAAGTGGGCTTTTTGGTCATTTTATCTAAAAGACCAAGGTGATCAAAGGCTACCTAATTTTAGGTGACTTAAGGGGGGAACTTTTAATGTTTTCAAGGTAATTTAAAGGATTTTATGTTATTTATGTATGTTTTATATTCAAGAAGCTATGTATGATCAAACAAGAGTGTAGTCATGGAGCATGTTTGTGATGTTCAAGGTAAGAAGAGGTATGCATAGTTTAAGGGGGAGTTTGTAACATCTCTCAGAGGTGGTCCTTTCCTATTATTAGTTCTTGAAGTCTTTTTAGGTCCTCAGGATTAGAAGATGAGCCCACTTTGTCATTTTGTCAAAGTGGGAGAAAGTACTTGAAGAGAGAGACAAAGTATAGGCATAAGCTTTGTATTGGTGTTTGACATCAATAACAAAGGGGAAAATTATTGGGCGTTTATCAATGATGTCTCCAAGGTGACCAAGGATGATGATGAGGTGACATGTATGCTATAATGATAATTAGAAATTATGCTTCAATGAGATTCATTGTTCCTGCATGGTTCTTTAGTGTTTGTCTTAGTGAGGCAATTGATGGATGATTTTGATGGTATGGACATGTTTTAGAGACTGTATGGGGTGGCATGAGTGCTTGGAGTGCTTATGACAGTGAAAAAAATTCATCATAATAGTTATATGAGTGTCTTAGCTCAAGTAGTCATCTTGATAGATAAGACTAAGTAAATAGTTTGATCACATCATTTTTCACACATGTGAATATTTTAGGATTATTTTAATACATGGATGGATTATCCTAAGTGAGGAGATCATGTGGTTAAAATTTTAGGTCATGAGGTTGAGCGTAGAAAAAGTTATTAAGGTTCAAAGTTGGAATTCCAAATAAAAGTTTAATAAGTTCACATACATAGCCAAATTTACAAGAAGAGATCTAACATCGAGCATTTAATCAGATCATAGATCTAATTGTGAGAATTTAATCTAAATAGATAATGATCTGATGGATCACATGATCTTGCTCGTAGTGATGAAACGGTGCGTATTAAGTCAAATTGTCAAAGGATGCTTAGAAGTCACATGTTGGTGATAAGTGTCACAATATTAGAATCTTTGAAATAATATCAATGGAATGTGAATATTTTTATAGATATAGATCGATGGTATGGGTTGATTCAAAGAGTCAAATGTGCATAAGGCATACATAGCGGCCAAGTGGCAAAATCATGGGAGCTTGGATCAAAGATCAATGATGAGCATTGCAAGGTAAAGACCAGGCTAATCCTAAGGAGATCAATGGTGTGTATTTTTTTTAAAAAATTAGGGAGTATGAGATGAGGTCAAAGTTTTTGATGTTTAAGGATTATACAGTGACTATTGGCATTTGAATTGAATAAAAGAAAAACTAGTGCTCAGTATTTTGCTTATATCTTTTGGTCTAGAATGAATTTGAAGGTAATGTAAAAGAAAAGATAAAGATAACTTTAAGACACATATATAAATGTGAGTTATAATTTTTTAATGTATATACAATCAAAGATATTAAGTTCCAAAGCTGACTATATGTTTGACCATGTTCTACAAGTGACCTGAGAAAGATAATTGAGTTTTCCTTGATAGTATCTTGATGTTTCAAGATGAATTAACTATTGGAGAGTGTTTTATAATCCATGAGGACCCTCTTTTGTGAATTTTTTGGGTTTGAATAATATATGTTTAGTGTGAATAAATGATTAGAAATTGACTATGTTTGTTAAATGCACTGGTAGATTGAGTGACCATATTTTAGGAGTGATTTGAAGGTATTCTAAGAATATTTGAGAAAAAAAATGAGTACGGAGATGTTTTTTAAGTATCAAAGGATTAAAAAAAAAGTATTTTATGTCATGATATGCCCTTGATAAATTATGGAGAGTCAAAATATCTTGATTGTATTTTGACTATGTGTGACCAATTTGAGTGGTCATTATGAGAGAGTTGAATTGAGTCATTAGAGCCTATGTTAAAGTGTCTAAAGCACATGGAACTATATATGAGGTCCTAAAGGGTTCACCCATGTGATTAAATTATATGTCTATGTGAAATATTTGAGTTATAGCTTTAAAAGTTTGAGACTATGTTTTTATGTGTATGAAGTCCTAAAGATCAAGGAGACCTAATTGGTAGGTTTGAGTGTAGAGTTGGTGTTCTAGGTGACATGGACCCATATGGGAGTAAGCAAGGAGATAATAGAAATAAGTTATGTTTTTTAATCATTGGTAAAGGATGAAGGTGGTCCAACTAGTCTCACATGTGACATGTGAGTACGAATGCCTAATTGTTTTTGGTCTCATTAAGACCTAATGGTGGTTTGGAGCTAATGAGTAAATGACTGACCTATGAAGAGTGTGGTTGTCACATGTAATGTGTGTATGAATATATTTTAAGTGTGTTTCAAATATGTAAATCATCTTGGATGACCATATGAGTTAAAGGAAGAGTGCAGTATAAGTACAAGGTCTAATTAGAATAATTGAGCTAGTTGTTGGAGTAGGGAGTCAAGCAAATGAGATAACATTTGAAAGAGAAGGTACAAGTTAGTGAGGACCATTAGAGAGTGAAAATGATAAATCATGTTTATCTTATCAAGTTAATTAAGGTGAACACATAGGTTATTAGACCTAATGAGCCTAGAAGAGGTAGATTGAGAGAGTAAGCCCAAGAGGCTAATTGAGTGAGTGCGTCTAGTGGATGGATTGAAGAGTAGATCAGCTTGAAGATTGTGTACATGACCTACATGTCATTTTGCTAATTTTTTGATAGATTTGTTGCAAGTTTTCTAATTGTGTATGTGCTAATAAGTGAAGAGTGATCCAAAAGGGTATTTTGGATGCATTGCTTATGTGTGAAATTTTGTGAGAGTGTAAAGGGGAAAGAGTGCAAGTAAGACAATTCCATCATCAGGTATAGAAGACATCAAATCAGAAGTGGAGATTAGATCAATGTAATTGGGTTGGTTCTTCGTTGCATAGGGGGTTGGTTCCTACTTGTGGGATGGGTGTCTCACTAAATTAAGGGGTGGGTGTTCCTTGATTTGTTGGTGTTAGTCTAAATGTTGAATATAATATTTATAGAACTATAGTCCATCTTTTAAGTTTCATTGGGTTTTATCCCCCAAGAGTGTTTCCTACATATATCTTCTATTATATGTTTGATCTTGCTCTGTATTCCTTGTTCATTGTAATGGTTAATTTGTATGCATCATAATTGTTTATGTTGAATGTTTAATAGTTGGGAATTGAATTAGATTATCTGGCATTACTGATTCAATCCCCCTCTCAATGATTCTACCTATAACACAATATTCAAGAATATCAATATTTGACAAGCTATTATGAAGACATATATGGTCTATATATAATAGTAAGGAATGCAAAAAAATAGCAGGACAAAATTAAAAGTAATACTTGTTTTATTTATTGTCAAGGGATAATTATCTTATTTTATATAATGAGATTTTGAATATCCTAAAAATCTATCCTAAAATCTAAATTCTAGTTTTGAATTATATACATAGACTATGTAGAGATTTGTAATAGTGAGTTATCATGACAAAAGTGGACTTGTTTAATGTTATACTCAGGTTTGAAAATATAGTTGGCATAAAAAGTTGGAATTGGATTAAAAAAATAATGATTCAAGAATGGTGAGAAAGCTTGATACAGTAATTAGGGATTTTTTGGTTGTTAACTAAGAATTAAGTGAGTCTAGTGCAAAATAGTGGATTATGCATGAACAACTAACTAGGAGCTAGCAGATACATGCAAATTCTAGTCAATTTGGGATTGGCATGGAAATAATAAATCCATTAAGTAGAGGAGACATGGATGAGTAAAAGAGGAAATGAGTTGAGCAAGAGGAAAAGGGTTTTCTAGTTTTAATTTGGTAGCATTGGAAAAGGTTGGTGATGTAATTTTAATTATATCAACTCTAAAAAAAATTGTGTGAATAAAAATGTCACTTAGGGTTTGAAGAATAAAATTTTGAATATAAAGGTACAGGGTTAGCCCTATGGGTGGCTCAACCATCCAAAACACTAAATATGTACTCTATAAAATCCTTAGGAATGTAAACAACAATTACGTTCATTCAGTAGGGTTTAAAATATTTAACTTGTTATGTAAAACATATAAAACATAGGTAGAAGGTTGATAAATTTATGGACTGTGTTATGTTTTAGAATCCCTATATGTTTATATACTCAAAAAATCAATGGTCAGTACTCTGAGCATATGGACATAATAAATAGGTCTAGTGCCCATATAGATTTGTACAAAGTATATATTGATTTAAAATGGGAAGGCTCTAATTTTAATTTCTCTTTACTTTAGGTTTAGGGATTTGGTATATTTGGTGACTATGAACTTGGGTTATTTAAACTAGTAATGATGTCAATGTCTGCTTAAGACTATTTATAAAAAATAATACAATGAATCTTTTGGTCTACGTCATACATGTTGAGAACTGTGGAAATATATAAAATTAAAGTATGTTGTAGTACACAGAGTGTAGGGGAAATTACATTTAGAATTGAGCTCAATGTGTTATAAAATAGTGAGATTTTTTATTTAGGTATTCAAAATAGGGTATATCTATATTCATAAATTTTGGATTGTGTATGTATTATAAAATAGTTTATAAAAATAAAAATGTAAAATGACTATGTGTATTGTACTCAAACTCATAATAGAGACTGTATATAGGTATTAGATTGTATGTTATTACTATAGTAAACTGGGTATTCACTGAGTGTTTCAAACATGAAGAATATATATTTATGAGATTAGAATTTGGTAAAATATTATAAGACTTAGGTTTGTGTTGTAAATTGACTAAGTAATATTTGATACATTAGAATATTCAGGGGACTTTAATTTAGTTAAATATGTGACTGTATTCGATTTGGGATTAAAATTAGGTTGAATTATTTATTTAGAAAATTATTATTATAATAGTGGTATTTAAAAAATTGACAAGGTCACATTGTGGTATATGTTATAAAATTAATATTGTTATGTATTGAGTGGTTCGATTTTCAAAGGAAATTGTGTATATTTCACTTATGTATTTTGGGTGAACTATACATGTTTATAAAAAGAAAAGTCCATTAACATTCATAAACGATGACTAACATTAGACTTGATACTTATATAGCTATATATTATAAAGGTTTATGAAATTACATTTTAGTTTTTTTAAAACTTGAAAATAAATTTGTAAACTGATAAAAACTGTGAACAACAAAACATTAGTATGTTTAAAATATCTATATTATGGGATATAGATAATAGAAACATAACTAAATATATGAGATATGCATATAGGAGAATCTAGGTCTCATACATGTGTATGCTTATATTTATAAGTAAGGTGGCATGAATATATTTATAGTATGTGACTGAACACATAAGTCATGAAACCCTGATAGATTGAGAACTAAAATATATACATAGCCTAAATTCTAGGATGAATAACTAAGTGTTTATAAATAAGTTTATAAAATCATTATGTAATTTATAAATGATAGTTATATTGTGTGTTTCAAACTATAGGCTATGAAATTTTATCAATTTTGTACATAACAGTTATTAAAAGAAATTTAGATTCTTGGAATGACTTGTATTGTACCCATATGGTATATAAAATTACTTGTAATATTTTGTATGAAATGCATATTATAATAGAGGTTCATTCCTATGTCTAATAGACTAAACATATATAATGTAATTATTTTCATAACTATTATATGGATTGTACTTGCTAGTATAAATAATTGCATGAACCTGTTGGTTATTATTAAATGGTAGCCAAATCTAGCATTGATGGTTCAAACTAAGAAGTGAGACAAAATTCATTGGCTTAGTTATCATCACCAATGCAAGATGAAGGTAATTTGAGTAAGCAGTATATATAAAATTATTTGATCCTAAAGATCAATAGTTATTTGAAAACTTTGGCCAAATTAATGTTATATAAACATTGTCATTTCATATGTATGATTTACGTATTTGTGTGATATCAAGTTAGATCATATTTTCTTTATGATAGGCATCATGTAGTAGAAATATTACATCACATAGGTATTAGCATGTATCTTTGGACTCCTGCACCATCATTATCTACCCATCCATGAAGGGAGGGCCATTCCTTGTTTAGGGGATTGATGGTCTATGGTTTGTGTAGAAAATCACTTAGATGATGCTCTCTCTCCCCACTATAGTACTTAATTGGAGACTACACTTGAGATTATTGGGGATATAGTTGAGCTAGAGTAACTTGAGCTCTATGGAGCATAATATCTATCATTATAATTTTGATGAGGCTATATGCCTGTTGGAAATGTAATTAATAATTTGTAATATATTTATAGTGGTGAATATACTATTGTACTAACTACAACTAGATTGTATATTATGATTACTTTCCTTGTGAACTTGTGATTAATTACTAGTGATCAATAAATGTTGTTGTTAAATATTTGATAATGTTAAATATACTTAGTTTAGTATGTTAAAAGTCACTAATTAGATTCTTTTGGTGTAATCTAATGAAAAATAAGTGTTGAGTAAGTAATTTAATTTTTTTTTACTGTATTATTCTAGTAAATTCCTATGGGGATGTTACAATGTGGTATTAGAGCTAAGGCTTGAAATCTAGGACTTAATGAGTTTGATAATGTTTTTATATTCTTTTATTACTAGAAATAAGAATGTTGTGAGCAAGAGCATCAGGTGAGGGTCCTTAGAATGTTAATGAAAATGACCCTCTATTTGATCCTAACCAGTTTGTTACTAAACAAGCAACAAAGTTAGATCAGATTCTTATGACCATGAATGAGACTAGGGATAGAATTGTAGCCCTAGAATAGGAAATTTATGGACATGAGGAAGAGGCCTAACAAAAATATCCTAAAGATCATATTACTGAGTAGGAAAACACTCAAGAGCAGAGACATGAGGAAGTGCCTCAAAATGCAAGAATGGGTGTAACTATTGAGTTGGATAGGGATATAAAAAAGGTGAATCCACCTAAATTTTATGGAACCATTATGGGAGATAGAGATGAGGAATGGTTGAATGAAATGGAGAAGTATTTGAAGATTCAAAACTACTCTGAGGTAACCAAGGCTATTTTGGGAGTTTATCAGTTAATTGGAGAAGCAACTACATGGCAGGCCAATAAGAAGTTTTTTAACATCGTAAAAAGCATACGTTGTATGACAAGTTGTCTAAATGTGATTTTTTCTAAAAAAAAGTGAAGTATTTGGGACATATTATCTTACATGATAATATTTATGTTGATATAGATAAGATCAATTATGGAGTGGCTGACACCAAATAATGTGTATGAGGTAAAGTTTTTTTATGGGATTAACAGGCTATTACAGGAATTCATTTCAAATTTTTCCAAGATAGCTAATCTGATTACTTATCTATAGCATAAGAATTAGATTTTTATTTGGTTAGATAAGTTTGAAGTATAATTTCAAGAATTGAAAAGAAGGCTTAATTTAGAACTAGTGTTAATATTTCTTGATCCCAATGGTAAATTTTTAGTGATCATAAATGCATCTAGGGATGGACTAGGAGGAGTCCTTATGCATGAATGTTTAGTAGTAGCTTATGAGTTAGGAAAGCTTAAGCCTTATCAGGTGAATTATGCCCCTCATGATCTTGAACTTGCAGCAATTTTCCATGCTTTATAATTTTGTAGACATTATTTTTTGATAAATCCATTTGAGCTCAAGATTGATAACTTAGGGCTCAAATACATTTTCATCCAACCAAATTTGAATGCTCATTAGAGGAGATGATTAGAATTTTTGTCTAAATATGACTTTGATATTAATTATATCAAAGGTAAAGAGAATAAATTTATTAATGCTTTGAGTCATAGAAGGTAAATAATAGTTGTGGCTACTATCAAGAGTAATTTCATGGATTATGTGATTAAAATGCTCTCCAGGGGACAAATTTTATGACCAAGTCAAAAATTATTTAATAGGGAATGCTCATAATCTTAGGTATAAAGGATAAATCTTTGAGAGTGATGGTCTTCTGCATTATAATGAAAGGATGTATGTGCTAGATTAGTAGAATCTAAGGAGCACAATTCTAAGGAGCCAAACAATGCCCCTTATTCAATACATCTAAGAATAACAAAGCTTATGGTAGAGCTTTGACCACTATATTTATGGAGGGGAATTAATAAAGATGCAACAAACTTTGTGTCATGTTATCTAGAATATCAGTGAGTAAAAGCTAAACATGTGCATCTGACTAGATTATTATATCCACATGACATACCAGAGTGAAAATGGTAGGTGATCAGTATGGAATTTATCCAAGGATTACCATTATCATAGAATAAGCATGACATGATATTGTTTTTAGTTGATAAACTAACCAAGATAGCACATTTTATCCCATGAAATTTAATAGATGATGCACCAACTCTTGCAAGGAGGTTTGTAAAGGAAGTGTACTGATTGCATGGTTTTCTAGAGAAGATCATATCAGATCATGATCTGAGAATGACTTATAGATTTTAGTTAACCTTGAACTCAACTTTGGGTATGCACCTAAACTTTAGTATTGCATATCAACCACAAACTAAATATCAAACTGAGTGAGTTAATCAAGTTTTATAGGATATTATTTGAATGTATTTCATGGATCAACAATACAAACTCAAAGAATATCTACCATTGGTTTAGTTACATATAACAACTCATACTAATCTACTTTGAATATCACACTATTTGAAGCATTTTATGGGATAATGTGTAGTACAACAATTAGTTTGGATAGGTTGGAAGATAGGGTAGTCTTTGGACTTAAGATGCTTTCAAAAATGAAAGAGCAAGTTAAAAAAATCAAGTAAAGAATGGTTGAGGCCAATGATAGGAAGAAGAGATATGCTTATCTGAAGAGAATAGTTAGGTAATTTATAGTTGGTGATGAAGTATTTTTGAGAGTTAACCCATAAAAGAGATTGATTAAATTTGAGAAGTCAAAAAAACTTTCATTGAGATATGTGGGACCCTTAGATGTTTTAAAAGTGGTAAATCTTGTAGTGTATATGATTACATTGCCACCAACCCTAACTCTATTTCATAATGTCATCCACATATCTTATCAAAAGAAGTATATAGATACTTCACATGTGTTGGATTGGAAAGCTTTGCAGGTTCTGGATGCTGGGGTGGCCATGGTAGAACTGATTAGAGTAATTGACACTCATAAATTTCATTTGTAAAATAAATAAATGTCACAACATAAGGTCTTATGGGACTAATACTCTAAGGATAGTGCTACTTGGGAGGACTATGAAGAGTTATATATATTATTTCCACATTAGTTTTCTTGATTGATGCTAGATATTATGTTTTTATTCTGTTAAAATATATTTGTTATTTAGAACTATTATTTGAATAAGTGTCATTGGGACGATGACTAGTTTTAAGGGTGAAAGATGTTACATCCCTATTCTCACACCTAAAATAATTTACATATTTATCCATAGATTAATATTAAAGTTAATTTTTTTTTTAATTTTTAACTAAATCTTAAGTCATATAATATTATGGGACATATGTTTGTTACTTAGATTTCATGAGTTCATTGTAGTAAGATGGCTAATTATAAATTTGTACATAATGATTATGTTACTTATTGTTATAGTATTGTTTTATGATTAATATCATGATGAAATTGACTAAATACCTTCTTATCATGAGTGTGATGTAGGAGAGTTCATCCCTCAAAACATAAAGGAGGGAGAGCATCATCAAAAAGGGTGGCGTAGATGGAGATATTGAAGGATGATAAAGGACATTGCTAAGACCCATGCACACACCACATTAGGTTTTAAAACATAATATGTATTTTGTGTTTGATTTGATAGTATTAGTGTGTTTTGGAAGTAAAAATTTGTAGTAGATATTATAACTTGTGTTTTAAACATTAACATATTTATATGGGAACTTGTAGGAATTTGTATTTTGTATTTATACGTAGACATAGTGTTTTAATTATAATATGTTTATATAAGAATATTATATTCATGCTTGGAATAAGGAAATGTAAATATTTTGAATAACATCATATTTCTATTTTATATAAACTAGCTAATGTTTTAAATAATGTTTTAAAACATTAAGTTTGCGAAGATAAAAATTCAAGAATATCAATATTTGACAAGCTATTATGAATACATATATGGTATATATACAATAGTAAGGAATGAGAATAATTAGAAAGAGATAATTAAAAGTAATACTTATTTCATTTATTATCGAGGGATAATTATCTTATTTTATATAATGGGAGTTTGAATATCCTAAAACTCTATCCTACAATATAAAGTCTAGTTTTGAATTATATGCATGGACTATGTAGAGATTTGTAAGAGTGAGTTATCATGAAAAAAGTGGAACTATTTATTGTTATACTCAAGGTCAAAAATGTATTTGGCATGAAAATTTGGAATTGGATTAAAAAAATAAAGATTAGGGAATTACGAGAAAGCTTGATATATTAATTAGGGATTTTTCTAGTTGTTAACTGAGAATTAAGTGAGTTTAGTGGAAAATAGTGGATTATGCATGAACAACTAACTGGTAGCTAGTAGATGCATGAAAATTCTAGTCAATTTTGGATTAGCATATAAATTTTCATAAGAATCGATCCATTGAGAAGAGGAGACACAAATTAGGAGAAGAGGAAATGAATTGAGCAAGAGGAAAAGGGGTTTTGGGTTTCAATTTGGTAGTGTTGAAAAAGGTTGGTGATGTAATTTTAATTATATCAACTCTAGAAATTTTTATGTGAATAAAAATTGTCACTTAGGGTTTGACTAATAGTATTTTTTTTAAATATAAAGGTACAAGATTAGCCTTGTGGATGGCTTGACCATCCAAAACACTAACCCTATACTCTTTAAAATCCTTAGGAATGTAAACAACAATTATGTTCATTCCCTAGGGTTTAAATTATTTAAATTGATATGTAAAACATATCAAACATAGGTAAAAGGTTGATCAATCTATGGACTATGTTATGTTTTAGAATCCTTATATGTTTATATACTCAAAAAATCAAAGGTTGGTACTCTAAGCATATGGACATAATAAATAGGTTTGGTGCCCATATAGATTTATATGAAGTCTATATTGATTTAAAATGGGAAGGCTCAAATTATAATTTATATTTTCTTTAGGTTTGGGGATTTGGTATATCTAGTGACTATGAACTTGGGTTATTTAAACTATTAATGATATCAATGTTTGCATAAGACTATTTATAAACAAACAATACAGTGAATCTTTTGGTCTATGTAATATATGTTGAGAACCATGGAAATATAGAAAATGAAAGTATGTTATAGTATGAAAAATGTAGGGGGAATTATATTTAGAACTGAGTTCAATATGTTATAAAATAGTGAGAGTTTTATGTTTAAGTATTTGAAATAGGGTATATCTATATTCATAAATTTTGGACTGTGTATGTAATACAAAATAGTTTATAAAAACAAGAATGTAAAATGACTTTATGTAATACAATCACACTCATAATATTGACTGTATATAGGTATACATTGTGCATTATTATAATAGTAAACTGGGTATTCATTGAGGGTTTCAAATAGGAAGAATGTATGTTTATGATTTTAGAGTTTGGTGAAATATTATAAGACTTAGGTCTATGTTATAAATTGATTAAGAATTGATACAATGGAATATTCAAGGGAATCTCCTTTAGTTAAATATGTGACTATAGTCAATTTGGGGTTAAATAATTAGGTTTAATTCTTTATTTATAAAAATGTTATTATAACAATGGTATTTATCAAATCGATAGGGTCAAATTATGGCATATGTTATAAAATTTATACTATTATGTATTGAGTGGTTTGATTTTCAAAGGAAATTATGTATATTTCACTTACGTATTTTAGGTGAACTATACATGTTTGTAAAAAGAAAAGAACATTAGCATTCATAAAAGATGACTGAAATTAGACTTGATACTTATACAATTATATATTTTTACAATAGTTTAAAGGTTTATGAACTTACATTTTAGTTTTGTTTATACCTAAAAATGAATTATGTAAATTGATAAAAATTGTGAACATCAAAATAATAGTATGTTTAAATTATCTATATTATGGGATATAGATAATAGAAACGTAACTAAATATATGAGATATATGTATAGGATAATCTAGGTATTCATACATGTGTATAGATTATTTTTATAAGGTAGGTGGAATGAATATATTTATAGTATGTGACTGAGCAAATAAGTCATGAAATCCCAATGGATTGGGAACTATAACTATAAACATGTAGCCTAAATTTTAGGATGAATAACTAAGTGTTTATAAATAAGTTTAGAAAATCATTATTTAATTTATAAATGATAGTTATATTGTGTGTTTCGAACTATAGGCTATGAAATTTGATAAATTTTGCACATAACATTTATTAAAGAAAATTTAGATTCTTGGAATGACTTGTATTATACCCATATGGTATATAACCTTTCTTGTTGTAATATGGAGTATGAGATGTATATTATAATAGAGGTTCATTCATATGTTTTATGAACTAAACATATGTAAAGTAATTATTTTCATAACTAGTATATGGATTGTACTTGCTAGTAGAAATAATTGCATGAACCTATTGGTTATTATTAAATAGTAACCACATCTAGCATTGGTGTTTCTAACTAAGAAGTGAAATGGACTTCACTAGATTAATTAGCATCACCAATGTGATATTAAGGTAATCCGATCAAGTGGTGTGTATGAAATTGACTGATCTTAGAGATCAATAGCTATTTGAAAAATTTGGCCAAAGTAATTTTAGATAAATGTTGTCATTTCATATTTATGATTTATGTGTTTGTGAAATATCATTTTAGATCATATTTTTTTATGATACACATCCTGTAGTGAAATCTTATATCACACGGGTACTAGCATGTCTCTCTAGATTTCTAAATCATCACTATCTACCCATCTATGAAGTGAGGGACATTCCATATTTGAGAGATCATGTGGGGGATCGATGGTCTATGGTTGGTGTGGAAAAACACTCTGATGATTCTCTCCCTCCCCACTAATATACTTAATTAAATATTTCACTTGAGATTATCAGAGATACAATTGAGTTAAAGTAACTCAAGCTTTGTGGAGCATAATATCTATCATTGTAATTTTGATGAGGCTATATGCCTATTGGAAATGTAATCAATTATTTATAATATATTTATAGTGGTGATTATACTATTGTACTAACCATGGATAATTATATATTATGATTAATTTCCTTGTGTAATTATGATTAATTATTATTAATCAATAAATTTTGTTTTTAAATATTTGCTAATGTTAAATATGCTTAGTTTAGTATGTTAACGGTCACTAATTAAATTCTCATGGTGTAATCTAATGAAAGAATAAGTGTTGAGTAAGTAATTTAATTTTTTTATTGGATTATTCTAGAAAATCCCTATGGGGATGTTATAGGATACTTTTTCAAATGTGTACCCATCGTAAGGTTAGCCTAAGCACATTTTTTATCTACATAAGTAATAAAACCCTGTAAATACAGGTCTAATTGACCTCAATTCACTAGATGGAAAATATATGCAAAAACACATTCATACCAAAGATAAGTTGAAAAAAATTAAGGTATTTAATCCTTATTCTTCCCTACTTATGTATCTTACCATCTAAAATAGATCTAAGCCCAGTTTTTAAAGATTTCAAAACTCAAGCACATTCAAGGCATTCAAATCCACTCTAATTATAGCATTTAATTGCACTTACATCAAGCACTAAGTGGGAGAACTACATCTGTCTTGATCCCTCTTTGGATTATCAGTATGTAGGCAAATGTCTTCACAAAGGGGTGTTGAGGATATCCAACTTATCCTAATAATAAAAACATAATTATTGATCATGCCATACTTACAAGGATGATTAGGTTTTTCACATAAATAAATTTTTCTAGACACAAAACATAGCTTTAAGTTTCATAAACATAGGAATAAGACCTAAAAACCTAGGTGCAGATTCTCTCAAAAAATAAGAATAGTTCCAAAAATGGGACACTACCACCACCTAGAGGACACTACACAAACATGGTGGTACTGTCCATATTGAACACTATTGTTTAGTGAGTATATGAACACTAAAATCCTATTAACAACACTAAGAACTATCTATAACTCAATTTTTTAGAACCCAAATCATCCATGATAGTCACTTTTTAGATAAGTTTCTATTTAAGCCTATTTATTACTATTTTTATAAAGTCAAAGAAGGTCAAATGCTATAAAAAATTAGTACTTAAGTATTGCATATTTATTTCACTGATTTAGACATCTCAAACCTTTAATCTAAACATTGGTTTTACATAGTTAAACCCTAAAAGGTTAAATCATTTGGTGAACCCATCTTACTTCAAATATTGCTTCAAACCCTAGTTTGAATTCATCTAAATTTTGTACAATAAATTTATAGATTAATCCTTCTGATTTTCTTATTTTTTAAAATAACTTAGCAATGTGGAATCAATTTCATATTATGGTTTCAATTTATTTTACATATAATATAAATTGGTACAAAGAAACCTTATATTCAAAAAACCCTAACCCGAAACAATACAAATTAGGGTTATAAATTCCTATTTTTCTATTTTTTGTGCATAACCTAGCCCATATAATCATTAACACATTAGGGTGCCATTTATTTAAATTTTATTTAAAACTTTGCTTAACCTCCCCTAATTCATAACCCTATCAATATAAAACCCTAGAGTATACATTTATAGAATTTTTATTTTAGATTCACATTTCTTCTCTAATCATGATCATAATGATAGAATAAATTAGCCACTTTTTTCTACAAAGTATAATACCATAATTTGCATGTTTATTCCCTTTAATTTGGAATTAACTCAAAAAAGACATCAATGCATGTATAGATGATGCTTATAATCAAATTCAATATCTATCATACTCTAAAACATGTTATCTTTCTTCTATGTGAAAAAAAATTAAGACATTATTCTCCAATCCCATAGACATATGTATACATGATGTTTCATATTGACTAAAATTCCTTTCTTGTTGCATTGTTTCTTTTATATGTTATTCTTTTTCTATGTGCAAAACAATAAAGACATTATTCTTTTATAACATAGACATTTGTATACATGATGCTTCATATCAACTAAAATTATTTTCATAATGCATTCTTTCTTTCACATTCTATATTTATTATATTTAATATAGTTAAGATAATGTTCTTCCAACACACAAATAACTTGTTAAATCAAATAAACATTATACTACCTATAATTAATCAATCTCCCTTAGATGCATTTTTATCTTTGGATCATTCGCATTCCTTTCCCATCATTCCTAGACATATCATAACATCATTGGTTTCACTTATCCCTCCTTCTTGATCACAAACATCCAACCAACATACCACATGTACCTTTATCTTTACACTCTTGGTAGACTTGACATTGTAGGTAATGATGTCTTCATGTGGTCCTGAAGCTTGGTATGTTTGCAACACTTATGACTATAGCTTTATGGATAAGAGCAGTACTCTTTCAACTAAAATTTATAGTTTAAATATTTTACAACACTTAGACACATATAAATATATTTTTTATGTGGCACTTTATGATACTTAGGTACCTCAAACATCTGAGCCCACCTATGCGGGTTATATTATTAACACTATAAAATTGATAGAAGAACATATTTATTTCAAGAGAGAGGAAATTCCACCTTAACACATCATAGATATACACATACCTCTCTATATTTATTTAAGAATTAATGAGGTAGGTTTCAAATGAGTTCTATTTGATAATGGATCAGGATTGAACATCTACAACATTTATTTTCTACACCATCTTAACATCCATGCTAAAAATTTGGATCCTTATTATATAACCATTGAGGGTTTGATAACATTCCATAATTTTTTGGGTCAAATATCATTAAACCTTACCCTTGAACCCCAAACACTACCTAAAACATTCCAAGTTATGCCAAATTACCTCAATTACAATCTCTTATTTGGTAGAACATGGATCCACACTATACACGTAGTTCCATCAATGTTACATGCATGTTTAAAATTCAGATATAGATGCCATATATATACATGTCCTATGGATAAAGAACCATTTAGGTATTTTCAACATATAAAATCTTCACATAATTATATTTGACACATGAATTTTGCTACTACACCACCTCAGGTTATAATTCAAAAGCTGCATACAACTCCACCAACCATTTACAATACAGAGGGTAATAAATTTACTTAACCTTTCATAGTACAATATTTTTAAAATATAGGTTACATAGGCCAAGGCATTGGTAAAAATGAACAAAGAATTCTAAATCTTATTGAATCATATGATCAATAGGGCAAACAAGGACTTGGATATAGAAATGATACATCTAATGCCAGATATTGTCATAATTCCTCTCAACAAATCATATTTTGTCCACCTATTCCATGAGTATTTGATATAATGAACCATGTTTATACACTTTTAGTCATATACCCTATCCTCATCAATGGTAAAGTTTTTCATTCACCAATAATATTTTAGAATGCAAAGCTCTAATATTACGACTTCAAGTAGCTCAAGATCTCAAAATAAAATCAATCAAAGTTTACGAGGACTCCCAATTAATTATCAATCGAGTCAAATATGTTTACCAAATAAAATAAGAACACCTAATTCCTTATAAGGACATGGTTCAATGTCTACACACTTACTTTGATGTTTTTTCTATTGAGAATATCCCTTACAAAGACAACCATCATGTTAATGCAATGGTTAGTGTCACATCATTGATCCCTATAGAGATGGATGAAAGATAATCTCTATTAATAATTAAATGATTACAATCCCCATCAGTGTCCCATGCAAACCTTATCACTCTAACAACACTAGTCATCACATGCAATTCAACACCATCTAAATGGTTCCCCAATATATCCAACTTTTTGAATAAATTTATCACACCAGACACTTTTACAAAGAATGAAAAACATAAATTACAATTAAATTCTCTTTTATATGTCATCATTGGTGGAGATTTATTCAAAATATCTTTTGATGAACACTTACTTTGATGTTTAATAACAAATGAAGCTAAACATTTTATTTGATAGATACATGACAATGCATGTGGTGGTCATTTCAATAGTAAGGTAATGTTTCACATGTTACTTAGACAAGGGTACTATTGGCCAACCATAGAAAAAGAATGTCAATAATATGCAAAAATATGTGACAAATGTCAAATCCATGGTAACTTACACCATGTAACTTTTCATCAACTTCAACGTATTATATCATCATGGACATTCATGTTATAGGGCTTTGATCTAATAGGTAAGATAAACCTAGAATAAATAGGAGGCCAAAAGTTTATTATCACAACAACATAATATTTTACAAATTATGTAAAAGAAATCCCATTACAATCAACAAAGGGGGAGGATATTTTCCAATTTCTCATGATCGATATTATTTACTACTTCAATCTCTTAGTAGACATAATTACAGACAATAAAACCTCTTTTGAGGACAAAATAATAAAAACATTTTGTACCAAATACAAAATTTGACACACATTCTCTACACCATACTCTTTGTATCTACATAATATTTTCAAAATTTACCACTTACTAACACTTTATATCTTATAGGAACTTGTCGAGCCTCAATCTCTCTAAGTGTATGTCCTAAGGGGTGCACCAAGAAAGGGGTGGGTAGACCATTGGTGCTTTGTAAGATTGTTGTCCCTCTTTCCACTTGATATCTACACACTTATTTCCTAAAAACCATTCCCCTAATATTCACCTCATATTTTTCACCCTCCTCTAGTCATTTTCCACATTCATTAGCCATTTCCCTAACCCAAACCACTTTTTGGTAGTTTACATGACTATGTCAGCTACATCAACCCTATATTTTTATTTACAATAACTTACTAAGAAGTAAGTCGGCCATGATTGGCATAGTTCTTTATCTAGTATATTTTTTGTCAATTTCAATACTAAGTCGACTGGGTTGACCTTGTTATTTGAAACTTTTGGAAGGGTTTAGATTTAGATCCATCTATATAAACAAATTCATTTTTCCATTCCTAAGATAATATAATAAGTAGGATATAATTCACATATATTTATCCACCATTCTACTTGAGGAGAAAACTTAGGGTTTCATACTTTCTTTAGAGATATAGATCTTATCTTATGGAGAAGTCTCTTGGATGCATTGATAGGTTGTGTATCCTAGAGCTGATTTATCATTATCATCCTTACATACCACAATAACCTCTTGCAAATCATCTTGTCCAAGGGAGAGATTGAGGCTTGGTGGGTTTATCTTCAAAGGAAAGTATTCCTAACTTTGTTCCTCCTTTATAAGAGTAGATAAATATTCATTTGCACTTATATTCCATGCATTAGGATTTCATATACATTGACATGAGTATATTTCTTCTATGCATATTTATTTTTAGTGTTTATTTCCCCCACTTTTTACCACAAACTTTGATGAGCACTAGATTAAATTTTTACTTTACTAGTTATTAATTTAGTGAATATGAAAACATAGAACCTAGTTAGGGTTATTGCATAGTTTTTATTGAGTAGTGGTTTTGGAACCCTCCCTAATGATATTATTATGGTAAGAGATCCCTTGGATAGGTTTAGTGGATCCATTTTGGTCATGACCTTGATTATCTAATGTATCCCCAATCAGAAGTGTAAGTATGATCTATCTTAACCGAGATAGGATTGATTTGTATAATTTGTTGTATTTCCCATTACATACATTATGGTGAACCCAATATGAATCTAACACTTATAGGTTATTTTTTTTTTCATTTATATCATTCTATTTTTTTTCTATATTTGTGATACTAAGTTGACCAAGCTAGTATAGTTTTAACTTTTGTGTGCAGATTTAACACACAATCATATCAAAATGACTTTTTTATTTCTATAAAGGTATTCATTAGATATAATTTACTTAATTGATTAGGTAAACATAATATTATTCTTTAGTTCTAGATAATAAACTAAGTTTACTAGGTCAACTTAGTCTTCCAGTCAGCATCCAAAACAACAAACTAAGTTGTGCAGGTCAACCTAGTCTTCCAGTTGGCATATAGAACCAAAAACTAAGTCATGCAAGTTGACTTAGTCTTATAGTCAATATCTAGATAACAATATAAGTTGTGTATGTTTCCTTAGTCATCTTATAAGGCTTCAACACATAGGATTTTAAAAAATTAGGCCAAACTAGCCGACTTAGTTTTTAAAACATGTAATTAGTATTCAAGGTACTACAACATAAAATTTGTAATCCTAATCATCTTTCAACCCACCAAGGTTCCTCTCTTTCTCTCTCTTTAAATTTAGTACTTCATTATAGTTTTATCTTGTACTTAATTATGTAGCCTATATTCTATCTAAAACATTAAGTTGACCTGGTTGACTTAATTCTTAAAGACTCTTACTTATAAAAAATAGTAGTGACCCAATCAACCTAGTTGAATCTATATCCTTCTTGGCTTACTTTCATATCCTATTTATAGTACTAAGTTGACCTGGCTGACCGTATACTCTTATTTATCTCTTGGATTGGAGAACACATTTGATCATGTCCACTCTATTCACCTTGGTTGATATTATATATTGTGTGTGGTTATATAGTATTATTTCATAATGATGTTATATTTTTAGCTTATGCTTAGTCAATAACATTGCATAAGTAAGGATTTAGATTATAACCTCACTTATTTTATTACTTTAGATGAAACTATTCACTTTCTTCCTCCATATTTTCCTAATCCAAAACTAATCACTACACAATGTAATACAGTTGAGATCCTTAATCCTAGTCCTCCTCCCAATACCAATGTTGGGAATCCTCCACCCAATACCCTTCCTCTCACCAACACTAATAATACCCTTGCTAACAAAACTAATACCCCACTTCAAATACTAATGCATAAATTATCACAACTCAAATTCTTGAATAAATAGTTCAATAAATGAACATCATGCACATAAATCATCATTCCAAAATAATGCAAATGTAACAACATTTATTAAGCATGACTATTCAACCACCTCAAGTCATCATGTCTCAACCAAATAAAAAATTTATCCCTCCTCCTCTAAGAGATGCCAATGTTAATATCATCCCTCAACCTCAAATGACTAATAAAATGCTTAAAAATCTTCAAAATGAACCTTTATCTCCATTTATTGCATCTATAGATATTGGAATCATTTTTCCAATTGTCACATATGATGGAACTAAGGACCCTACTATCTTTCTTAAGTCTTTTGGTAATCTCTATAAGGAATGGGTCCAAACTATCACCTTTGATACCACCAATATCTTAGTCAAAACCTTTATTAGTGATGCACTTGAATGGTACAACCAACTTCCTAGACATTACATCTCACAACTAGATGATTTAGTCAATGCTCTAATGAAGGAATTCTAACATGATGACCTTCCTAAAAATTACCTTAGCCATTTCATTGATGCCAAAAAACTCCTTAATGAATCTTATCACACTTTCATCAAGTGATGGAAGTCTCTAGCTCACAAAATGGACCGTAACATGAATGATGATACTCTTTTAAAACTATTTATTACTGCTCTTAAATCTCCCCTTCAATACAAAGTTTGAATATTTTCCCCTAAAACTTTATAATAAGCCTTAGACCAAGCAAAAAGGCAAAAATTTCTTATGACTCATTTTGAAACACCTCAAACAACTACTAAATAGATTTTCCAATCATTTTCTCATAGCATTAACTCAACCAAGCCTCCATAACTTCAAAAAGGAGCATTTATTTCAACCATATTTTACCCACCCCACCCTCCCTTGAGTTTAGAATAACTTCAGTATAAATTACCACCCTCTAAACCCATGAACTTTGATCCTTCCAAACCTCCTCCAAAATGGTACAATCCTGATAAGTTTTGTTGGTGTAATGCTACTATAGGTCATTCTAATGAGTTTTGTCAAGATCTTCACTAATTTCTTCTTGCTTCCTTGTTTGGTCCAAATTTAAATATTGATATTCTCACAAAACAACATTATCAAGACTATATTAAGGATTCTCAAATTCAATCTAAAGAACCATAATCACATCAACATCACTTAGCTTTTAATGAACAAAAATTATCTCATACCTACACCTCATCCACTAATGTTGTTCAAAACAAAATTGATCCTTCTTCCTACACCAATAAGGAAAGGATAGCTAACATGAACAACTTTAAACATATCATTGCATCCACTAAACCCTAACCTTTTAGGTCACATGAATCCAAGGACTATCTAGTTCAAATGCCTATTCCAAAATCTATCATACATGGTCCTTATTTACCTTATTTATCTCCTTTACCTCTTCATACCTCTCTTACACATCCTATGTCAAATTCAAACTCCTTAAAATATAACAAACCAACACATTTACCTATCTCTAAATGCACCTACCAACCCAATACAAATCATTTTAATGGTTCAATGTTACCTCACTTCACCTCACCTATTGGGGAATCTTACATTTCCCATCCACATGTTCCTTTAGACTTTGGGACATCTTGCGATGCCCATTATTACATCAACTTACCCATTATGGAATCATACAATGCCCACTCTTATTCTACAATACATAATAACAAAAAAATCAGCTTCAAGAAATATTAAGAGACACATAGACTTGTATTTCAAATGTTCATCTTTGATACAAACATTAGCATAGATCTTTCTGGTTATCTTTTGTCTTATGTTTCTTTGTTTTTGTGAAATTCACTTTTTTTAGTCACACTTTAATAGCATCATTTTCACCTTTGGGTTCTTTGGTTTTCTTGCACATTACATGTGGCATTTTTTTATCATTTTGGTTCTTATATCTATCTTTCATTTTTTGTCCTTTTATGTCATTCTTTACCTTAGTAGCTTTATGATTATTTTCCCCATTATTTAGCATTCACCTCATTGGTGTTCACCTTGTGAGTTTTAGTGTAATACCATGGATAGGACTAGGCTCTACTCATAAATTACCACATTAAAACATCTCTAAATCACTTTTTGGGATGACTACTACTTTCATTGGTGCTTGTACTAGATCCATTGTAGTTTAGTATGGATTCTCTAGTGACATGACCATCATAAGCATAGCCCCATCCATTTTCAGCACTACTTTACCTTTTTATGATCAGATATGAGCATATTCATCATTATATCACTTATTAAATAGATGGATCTCTCATGATCCAAATATTTCCCTTATTTCCTTTAATTTGAGGCTCACATCAGTCAATTTTGAGATTGCACACTTGTGGGAAAATCTAGGAGTCTTTAGACACCTTGGTATTTAGGTCATTTTCCATAGTGACCAAGTGTAAGCTCTCATATTTTTGTCACCTATTTAACTCATGTTTATTTCTATGAATCCATATGGAGGAGGAAGAATAGAAAAATCCAAGACAATTTAAAAGCCAAATCATAAAATACAAATAAAAGGCAATAATTCAAAGGAAAAAACAATCTTAAAAGTTAGATCACACTAAAAGACCTGATCTATATTTGGCACATATCATATCTTATTCAAAGCTCAAACTCCATAATTGGCCTCATGATAGAGCAGAGGTTCATTATGGTGTGGTAGGCCAGTAGACTAGGGCAGGAGGTCTCATTATATCATATACTATCTAATACCACCTAATTTCTCATGCAAGTACCCAATCTTCATAGTAGACCAATGACTCTATAAGGTGTTCTTAGGAATGCGGAACATGTTGTGGGAAGGTAGGTCCATTTTAATTTTCATGTATATATCCTTCATGGGTTGATCTATGTACTTCATTTGTTAGCCTAAGCTTTGTATTCATTATTCAAAGTGTCTTATGTCCTTGGTGTTGATAGTTCTTAGACTTTCTCACTTGCCCAATGTGTCTCATTCTTGCTAAGGATGTTTCTCTCACCCACATGGAAACTCATGTCTCTTATTTACATCATATTTCCTTATATTCCTCTTGATAGATAGTAATTTTAGCTAATCACATCCTTGATCACATCTACCTTATTACACCTCTTGGTTTATAGCTTGTGAGTTGTATTATAAGACATTGGATAGGACTAGGACTTCCTCACAATTACCCTTACACCATTTATTTACCATATCATCTCATCATTATACTAGTCATGTGATTAGGTGGTTGTGTTTTCTCACATTGCATCAAAGAAAAAACACTATGTTTGAGTTTTCATCCTTTCGAGATTTTGATTTTCATCTATTTATCATGTTTTTATTTGATTTCTATGGACTTTACCTATTTTACATATGACAGTTAGAATTATTACATGTTTCTCTTTATGTATTATTTATTAATGCTTGTCCTACATCTTGACTTAAATTTTACTTTTAGTCTTTAATGTTTATCTTTGTGTTTGATTCGACATGCTTATCTTACATGAGGTTACTTGTCACTTACATATCTTTATTCAATTTTTATTGCATTGATATTCATTTTTACTATTCATATTTTACATGTTTTCTAACATGATTTAATATGTACTACATTATTTTTTTACCATTTATGATTTACATTCTTCCCAACGTGATTTAATATGCTCTACATTACATTTTTCCATTTATGTTTTACATGTTTTCCAACATGATTTAGTGTGTTCTACATTCATTTTCCATCATTTTGACATTCACTTGACATCAATATTTTGGTTCTAGCCTTGCCTTAAAAATCCTAATTTGTCAATTTTCCTAAGTAATTCATTTCTACATTAACCATCCTATGTGCACACATAATGCTTATATTGTTAGTCTTGTATCCACAGGGTTTATTAAATGCAAGTAATTCACCCTCCATGATCAATAATTTAGTGGAAAGGTAAGTTAAGGTTTGTATGTGGTATTTTTAGTTACTCTCATTTCATTTTAGCATTACTTTCCATATGGCATTTTTAGTCATCTTAGTTTCATGTGATTCTATGTTATTTTTCGAATCACAATCACCTATTACACTCATGTGACATGTGATGAGATTTAAGTGGGGCATATATATACACATAATATTTTCAAACTTTACCACTTACTAATAATTTCTATCTTGTAGGAACTTTTTGAGTCTCAATCTCTCTGAGTGCATGCCTTAAGGGGTGCACTGGGAAAGGGGTGGAAAGACTATTGGTACTTCCTAAGATTGTTATCTCTTTTTACACTTGTTATCTACACAATTGTCTCTTAAAATTTATTCCCCTAAGATTTGACTCCTATTTTACACCATTCTCTAGTAATTTTCCACCTTCATTAGCCCTTGCCCTAACCTAAACCCATTTTTCATAATTTACATGACTATGTCAGGCACATCGACCTTGTATTATTATGTACAATAGCTTACTAAGAACTAAGTCAGCCATGGCTAACATAGTTCTTTATCTAGTATGTTTTTTTATCAATTTAAATACTTGGTCGACTGGGTCAACCTTGTGAGTCAAAACTTTTGTAAGGGTTTAGGGTTAGATCCACCTATTTTAACACATTCATTTTTCCATTTCTAAAATAAGAGAATAAGAAGTAAGATTTATTACACATCATATTTTCCACCATTCTACTTGAAGAGAAAACTTAAGGTTTCATATTTTCTTTGGAGATATGGATCTTGTTTTGAGAAGTCTTTTGGATGCATTGATAGGTTATGTAGCCTAGAGTTGATTTATCCCTGTAATCCTTACATACCATAACAAATTCTTGCAAATAACCTTCACCAAGGGAGAGATTGAGGCTCAATAGGTTCATATTCAAATGTAAGTATTCCTAATTTTGTTCTTCCTTTGTAAAAGTAGATAAATATGCATTTGCACTTATCTTCCATGTAATAGGATTTCATATATATTGACCAGATTATGTCTTCTATGCATGTTTTACTTTTTATTATTTATTACCCTCACTTTATGCCATAAAATTTGGTGAGCACTAGATTAAACTTTTACTTTAATTGTTATTAGTTTAGTGAATATTAAAACATAAGACCTAGTTAGGGTTATTTCATATTTTTTCTTGACTAGAGGCTTTGGAACCCTCCCTAGTGACATTATTGTTGTAAGAGATCCATTGATTAGGTTTACCAAATCCATATTGGTCATGACCTTGATTATCTAATGTATCCCCAATCAGAAGTGTAAGTAGGATATGTTGGCATGTTGTTTTTATTGATGTCAAGGTTGATTTCATTGATTTCAAGGTGCATCTAGTGAAGGTTAATGGTGAATGGTCATTGAGGTATGTGCATGATATGATAAGATGAGATTGTTGAGAATTATATTTTATATTAGTTTATGTCAAGGTTTATTTCAAGGTTTAGGTCATATTTAAGTTATCAATGTTTTCATTTAATATTATTGTGAATGTATGATGATTAGTAGGTTTACAAGAGTGTTGTTGTGAGCAACTCTAGTTGGTAGTGTATGTTGTGACAAGCTTATGAGCATTGAAGTTATGCAGTGTTACCATGAAAGAGAAGAGTATGGTCATGAAAGAGTGTTTGAAGAATTAATGTCTACATAGGAATCATAGTGTATGAATAGGTATGTACAAGTCATTGATGTCATGACATGAAGAGTTTCACGATGAGCCATGTGACAAGATGCATTTGAAGGTAAGAGAGAATATGAAGGAAAGAGATAATTTAAATGAAACTAATGTCTTATGTTTGAATGAAGGCATAGGTCAAGGTGTTAAAGGTTTTTAGGTTCACGGAAGAAATATGTTTGGTTAGTATGTTTTATCATAGTCAAAGTGTCTTGTGAAGCCTAGTCTAGACCTTATGAGAAGGTATGTGCATATATCATGGTGAAGTGAGTAAAATTAGGCATGTGAGAAGTTGTGAAGGGTATTTGATCATGTATGTGAGGCATTAGAACACTAATGATATTTTTATGGTGAGCTTATAGGGTTAGGACCTTTATTCTAGGTCTACATCAAGACCTCTCTTAGACCCTACCTGATTTAATGAGGTATTATGATCTACTGTCAAGAAATGTGAAGGATATATGGTAGTGTATAAGTATTCTATAGGTTGTATGACATTAGAGTGAGATGTTTACCATGTAAATGAGTTTTTGAGAGCATGTAAAGAGGCATGAAGGTTAATTTTAAGCCCTAATGTGGTTTAAAGGTCAAGGTCTAAAGAGCAAAGAGAGAATGTATGGCATAATGAAGGGTCATGATCATATTTTAAGGTGTTTAAGCTCATGTAATAATTTTAAGAGGTGATTTATGTTTTTTAAAGTTTTTTCATGTAGTTTGAGGTCATAGTTTGAAGGACAAAGAATGAAATGTTGTTTAGAGGTCTTTGGAGTACTCAGAATGAAGGGTTCTCAGCTTGAGAAGGATTTTCTTATGCTTATTATATCATAAAACATTTACATTGGGACCTAAGTATTTAATGGTATATGGGAATGATTCCTAACTCAAAATTTTATGTATTGGTTTTTTTATTGAGGGGGTATGATGTATGAATAATTGTTAAGAGTGGAAACTGGTTTAAACCCTCTTAAAGCCCTAATAAGGACCCAATGTTGAATATGTTAAAAAAAAGTGCCCAGAATGGATTGGTATGACTAGGTAAGTGTTTTAATATTTTATTTTACTCTCCTAGATACCTATAAGTGGTTTTTTTAGAGAGATGAGAGAGAAAATGTGAAGATATAAGCTTGCTTTTGAAGAAGTTATTATAATTGTCAAAAGTTGTATTTGATAAAGTTTGTAAATGATTGGATGGATAAGGTAAAGACTTGTATTTTATGTACATGGTCATTTTTTTAATGGTTGTATTCCTTAAGTGTCTCATTTTGGTGATCTGAGTAGGCCAGTTGCTCACATGGCTAATAGTGCAAATAATGCAAAAACCTAGGTAGTAATGAGAAGTTGGTTCTATGTGTGATTTCAGGGTATATTAATTAATTAAAGTGAATGAATTTATTTTTAATGAATTATAAGTCATTTTAATATATTTTATGATTTTTAAATATAGTGTAAGTTCTAAAAATTATGAAGCCAAAATGGCTTGTTTGGCTCAATGAGGTCTATATGTAGTGAGGTTAATAAATTGGTTCTATAAAACCAATAGTTACCACTAGACCATATGATGTTTATATTTTAATATATTATAGATGTTTTATAGGATAATTTTAATTCATTTTAATTATTTTAAATTCCTTATATAGGTGTTATAAGGTCAATGTTCCATGACTGTGTTTTTGACAACCTTGGCAATTCTAAGTAAGCAAGTGGTAGTGATGAAAAGTTAGATTTGAGTGTAATTTCATGAAAGAGTGATGAAATGTAGTACATGGTGTTGTTTTTTGTGACTTTAAATTATTTTTCATATTTTTAAAATCTTGTAATTTAGTGTAAGAGGTTGAAAAGTTGAAGCCAAAATGGCTTGTCTGGTTTAGAAAAGACTATATGAGACAAGGTCAGGATATTGGTCTGCAATAACAATGTTTGATATTATAGATTATGGTTTTTATGATTAAGGTTGTTATTAAAATTTTATATAATATTTTTAATGTGTCTATAATAATTTAAATTATATTTTTAGGTTTTGGATATCAAGTAGTTTCATGACTAGTTTTTGACAGTTCTGAGTGAGCATACTAAAGAGATGAGTTTAAGACTTTTTGCCCTAAATTGATGTATTTAAAGACTATGGTGATATTTTTGAGTTAATTTAGGTTATTTATAAATTATTTTTTGTAATTTTTTTTGGACAAATGATGTTTTATCTTTAGTTGTTCAAGATAAACTTTTGTATGTGTTCAAAGGCCTAATGTGAATAGTGTTAATGGAGTGTTTCAAGTGATGGTTGGACCTAAAAGGTGTCATGGTGCTCAGATTATGTTGGATAATGAATATTTTATTTATTTTTTAAATTTTATGCCATTTATAGAGGTGTAGAGTGTTCCAAGGGGTCATAAGGTAACATGTCCTAAAGTAGCCCTAATGGAATTAGGTCTCCATGAGACCTAAAGAAAGATTTGGTGTATTTGAGTTATGCCCAGCCTAATGTAATGATTGATTATTAATTTTAATATGTAATAATTACTATTTTTTTACTAATATATGTGTTCAAGTTTGTTTTGATGATCAAGAGGTGTATGAGCAAGAAGCTTGTATAAGAACAAAGGTTTTTAGGCTTATTTAGGTGAGCTAGAGATTTGGATAGAGGAGTGAATGAGATAGAATATCCTTGAGAGGAATGAGGTATTATATACAATCATAATATATTATATGTATAGTCATGAAGATATAATAGGAGTTATATGTATGAATATTAAGGTCATATGACCTAATCAATTTTGAAGAGACCTAGTTGGGTGAAGAGGCCTAGAAGACAGTTTGAGAGGGATAAGAGTGTGAAGAGATAAAGAAGGTGATCATCATCTATTATGTGAAAAACATAATGTTATTAAGGTGATCAAATAAATTAGTTGTGTAAGTTTTTGATGAGTCATCTAGGGGGTTTGTTCCTCCTTGTAAGTAGGTACTTGCTAAAGCCTAGTCAAGTAGGTGCTTGGTTAGTTGGGGTTGGTGCTCCATGTAGAGTTGGCGATTAAATAAATTTGTTTTTTGTCTTCTAGGAATGTATTCAATTTCTATATATTAGTGGTTTTTATACCCCTTGTGTTTTTCCCATATATGTGATGTGTTCTCATAGTTCATGTTCATATGTATGGTTGTTTGTGATTTGATTAATCTATGTGTTTGTATGAATGGATCATGAATGTTAAGTGAAATTGAATGAATGTTTTATAGATTGATTCACCCCCCTCTTATTCATTATGATTTCAATATGATATATCTTCTCTAATCTAGGATTGATTTGTATATCTATTGTATTTCCCATTGCATACACTACCCATAAGGTAATGGTCAAGTAGAAGAAATGAATAATATGATTAAAAACATTCTCAACAAAATAGTCACCAAATTTGGTGATGAATGACACAATAAAATTATATATGCACTTTGGTCTTACCATAATAGTATACGTATACCAACATGATCTACTCATTCACTCGTATATGGGATAAAATCCATTATTCCATTGGAATTATAAATCCCATCTTTATGGGTATCTTTAAAAGGACTCATAATAGATTACCAATACATAGAGATACATCTCCATCAACTATAAAAATTATATCATACACGTATCTATGTCACATAACATATCAAATCTTATCAAAATCAAATCCATAGAACCTATAATAATAGAGTCCACAACTAGGAACTTGAAATCAATGATCTAGTATTGAAAGAAAATCTCAGAAATGTCAACACCAAAGAAGAAAACAAAGGAAAGTTTAAACCCTATTAGATCAGACCATACATCATCATCAAAAATATTAACCCAAAAATACATCATCGAGCTTCAATCGATGGAAAGGTACTCAAAAATCCACTGAACATCATGCATCTAAGAAAATTATACATATAAAAAGATGAAATTTTCATTTTCAATTGAATTAACCATACTTATTTCTCTCTCTTGCTCCTTTTACATAGTTTATTTTCATTTTATTGTACATATATTATACTCCAAAACACAAAAACAATATAACATGTCAAAATATAAAAACATTCAAATATTTAAAAAACACAAACTTTTACAAATTGTATGCATTGTTATGTTTACATTTATACTAATTGATAGATATTTCATATTTCTAGCTATCCAAGTATAGTCAGTTTTATCATACACATATGCTTCACTTGTTTTTTTTGAGGGATTGCATATTCTAGACAAGAATACAATCCACTACACTAATTCAAACTAGATATCATCTAACCATTAAGTGCATTTTTATTGATCCAAGTTTATATATTTGATACATCCACACATTTGGGGCATCTCATACACAATTGATATAACCAAGTTCTATCTTGCATACCATAAATTCCAGTTTACACACTGATTTATTTTGATATTGATAATTTCTACTCATTGCTTAGATATTTTTTTGATTATCACTAATTAGACTTAGTATATATGCATCCTAACATCTACATAGATTTTTACTACAAAATTATACATGCTTTCATTTATAGTTTTCCTAAATTAGAATTGATTGTGTTTCTTATGGTTCTTCCATATTCGATGGAATTTTAAAATGCCATTATTTTTTGGATATAAACCACTTCTCTATTTGTATGCCTTGGACATGTGCCCATGTCCTTTATGTGTGCTTTCCTGATTTTATATAGCAACATTTGAACATGTCTTTATAAGTGTCTCTACACCAAATTACTTTTTATTTTATATGTGGATATTTGAACACATCCTTGTATGTCTTGATTCTCAAATTTAGTGACATTTGCCCATGTTCCTTGTATTTTGGCCCATTGGCCTATCTTTTACATGCTTCATGTTCTTGTATGTACACTTCCTCATGTGCTTCTACACCATGATACTTATATTTGCTTATTATACACACACACCAATTTTTGATGCCATGAGGGACCACATGCATCTACCCTTCCTACCTGGGTGCCAAGATGGACATCATGCCACATCCACCTAAGTAATTTATTAGATTTGATTTTATACAGATTGATTACATATATCTTTACACCCTTATGCAATGATATATTATAACGTACATCTTTCATACACATAATACCTTAAAACTTCGTTAATTACTGATGCTCTATACCTTATAGGAACCCATTGAGTCTCAAGATCTCTAAGTGTATGCCTTAAGGGGTGTATCAAGAAAGGGATGGGTAGAAAATTGGTGTTTCATAGGATTTTATCCCTTATTAACACTTGTAATCTACACACCCATATCCTAAAACCATTACCCTAAGCTTTGACTCCACTTTTGTACCTTCCTTTAGTCATTTACCACATTTATTAACCCTTCCCTAACTGAAAACCCTTTTTGATGGTTTAGGTTACACTATCATCCCCATCAATCTTATAATCTAATTGATAAAATTGATTAGGGTCTTGGTTAGCCCCTGGTTGACCTAGTCTGTGACCTAATTTGTTTTTATCAATAATGATACTAGGTCACCTGGGTTAACCTTGTCAACCTAGCATTTTGTAAAGGATTAGGGTTAGATTTTCCTATATAAACACATCCATTTTGTCATTTCTAAGAGAATATAAGAAGTAATATATATTGTGCATCTGATTATCCACCATTCTACTTGAAGAGCAAGCTTAGGGTTTCATACTTTCTTTAGAGATTTAGATATTGTCTTGTGAAGAAGTATTTTGGATGCATTGATAAGTTGTGTATCCTAGAGTTGATTTATAATTATCATCCTTACATACCACAAAAACCTATTGATACACCTTGAGCAAGGGAGATTTTGAGGCTCGATGGGTTTACCTTCAAAGGCAAATATTCCTAACTTTGTTCTTCCTTTGTAAGAGTACATAGATATGCATGTTTACTTCTCTTCCATGCATTAAGATTTCTATACATTGACTTAAATATATGTCTTCTATGCATGTTTAATTTTATGTTTACTACCCCCCCTTTGTGCCACAAGCTTTGGTGAGCACTAGATTAGACTTTTACTTTACTTGTTATTAGTTTAGTGAATATGAAAACATAGGACCTAGTTATGCTTATTATGTAGTTTTACTTAATTGGAGGCTTTAGAACCCTCCCTAGTGATATTATAGTGGTAAGAGATACATTGGCTAGGTCTAGTGGATCCATCTTGGTCATGGCCCTGAATATCTAATGTATCAACAACTAGAAGTGTAATTAGGATTTATCTTCTCTGATCTAGGATTGATTTATAGATCTATTGCATTTCTGATTGTATACATTCTAGTGAACATGATGTGAATATAACCCTTTCAAGTTTTCTTTCATGCTATCCTTTTTTAACATCTTACTATATTTTTCTATATTTATAGTACTGTATCAAACTAGTTTGTATAGTTATAACTCTGTGTGTGTAGGTTTAACACATAATCACATCAAAATGACTCTATTATATCTATGTAGGTCTTCATTAGATACATGTTACTAGATTGAATAGGGTGACATAGTGATCCTTTTAGTTTCATATGAGCATACAAGTTTAAATAGATCAATTTTGTTATCATATTCTCTCTACCAGCATATAGGCCAACAAACTACACTAAACAGGTTGATGTTGTCATCTTGTTCTTATTTAATATAGAGGGTTTTATAATTGGGTTTAAATAGTCAACTTAGTGTGCAAAATTTGAAAGAAAGAATTAAGGAATTTTAGCATAAAATTTGTAATATTAACCATCCTTAATCCCACCAAGGTTACTCTTTTTACTTTCTCTATCATTTCAATACTTTCTTTAGTTTTAGTTTACACAAGTTATTAGCCTTTAAAACTACAAACTTACATCCAACTAACTTGACCTGTCAACTTAGTTCTATAGCCTATCTTCTATCTAAGAGACATAGTCAACATTTTTTATTCTATTCTTAAAGGCATTGCTTTCACAGAATAGTAGTGACCCAGTCAAATTTGTTCTATACTATTTACATATATTGTCACTATAATTGACTCTATATTGATATCAAATCAAGGAATTAACAACTATTTTCTAGTAATTATTTCACATTTCCCTTTTAATAGTTTGTATGCTTATAGTAACTCACATAGTCTAAATAAGTTGTTTTCAAATTACCATTTAGTTACACTATTTTACTAAATTTCACACACTACCAAATCACAATAATATTCAAAATTTAGTTAAACACTTATCTTCACAAGGCCTATCTACTTGGATTTAATCACCAAGGGGGAATCTGACTTGGTTTTCTGGCAAGTATAAATATGTGGTTAATGGTATATATTGGTAAATCACCTAACACCCTTATCAATGTAGGATTATGAAGTGAGGGGGTAGGCCCCATTACAAATCCAATACCATTACTAACATATATCCCTTTCAAATTAAACATCTTGAAACCATCCATAGATTGATTTTTAGTTCCCTATTTTTAGCCAACTATCTTTTCACACTTAAAGCAATACTTTATAATAATCTAATAGCACTCAAGATGACCACTTAGAATTTAATTTTTAGTTGATTTCTTGATCTCTAATCATTACATGTTGTATTGTAAAAAAATTTAGTATCCAATGTTAGTACAAATTTTTATGTTATGTACCCCAATTGGATCACTCACATTGATTGGGTTATTTGTGTGTTGCTTTCATACTTGCTTTAGTTATATTGTAATATTTTCCCCTATTTTAGCACACTATCATTTTAGTCAATACATTCTCTTACAAACTACATTTTCCCCTATCAATTATACATAGTTGACCTATTGAACTATGTATCCTTATCATCTTAATTTGTCTCCCAGTTTACAATATAGAGTCAACCAGTACGACTCTGTATCTTTCTCTTCCAGTCATGTTACAAAACACACTTGAACTATACAAATATATATGCTTATCAACTTGTTTTATCCCCTATCTATAATATAGAATCAACCTATATGATTATGTATTATTCTATACCTATTAGATTATAGAACATAGTTGACCTATTGACTTTATTTCTTGTTTCCCCTTTTATCTTTGCATCATCTTAGCCTTCCTTAATCTTTCTCTCTGATAATGAAATTCTTATTTAAGGACAGTACTAAGTTGAAATCAATAGATATGATGAGCTTTACCAACCCTGATAGGTTTTAATATACCCGAGATGAAATAAATATACATGTGGCCACTTGCACTACAAACTACGGAACCCCTCCTCATTAATCTTTAATCCATAACCCTCTCTTCTCCTTAAAAGATAAGCCCAAATTATAATATACTCTAGAAATGATTTTCTTCAACTAATGAATTTCCTCAACATTGAGGAAAAGACCCTTATACTATTTATCACCTTATGATAAGTGGTAAAACTGAAGAGCCTCATTCACCTTCCCCCAAATTCTCACATGGATTTGGGGGCAATAGCTTCTTTGCCTCTTAACCTCTTCCTTCTCTTTTGACCCCTTCTCATACTATGACCTATTCATCTTTGATTTCCTTCACCTCCATGCCAAGTATCTATACTATCATGGCATGTTCTACATATAGTGGGCATCTTCTAAGACCCATTCTTCTCAATTATTTTACTCATGCCTCATTTACCCATGTTAATCATGCCTCTAGTGCTACTTATTCTCATCCCTCTACTAGCACATATTTTACCACCCAATAAAATCATGCTACTAGTGCTTCATTTACTAAAAATTCCTCTCAATCTACTAATAACACACATGCCACCACACATAGTAGTACCCAAGCCACTAATCCAAATGCCAATGCTTCACATACTATAAATAACACCACTCAAACCCATCAAATTTTGCTACAAACTCTTAACCAAATAAATTCTTTACAAGATAATAATTCTAACCAAATGATGCAAATGAAAATTTATCTTATCTATCTCCAAAATCACCCTCAATAGGTTCCATTGGGAGTGCATAACCAAAATGACCCCCACATCCCCTTCAGGATTCCCATGGTAACCTTATCCTTCAACCTCTTATTTTTAACAAAATAATAAAACACATTAGAAATGAACCTCTTCTAAAATTTATACAATAGATATAGGAGGTATCACTCTTATCATTATTTACAATGGGTCAACTGATCCTACCCTAAACTTAAAAACATTAGGAAACCACTAGAAATATTGGGTCAAGTTAAACACTTTTTTGACTACCAAGCTCTAAGAAAAAAATCTCTTTAGATATGATTTAGATTGGTATAAAAAACTCAAATATCTTTCCATCACTATTTTCAAAGATTTAGTTAATGCTATATTACAATATTTTCAAACTAGTGACCTCCCTAAAAATACATTGGCTCATTTTATTAATTGTAATCAACTTGAGATAGAAACTACACAAGATTTCATCAAATGGTGGAATACCTTGTCTAAAAAATGTGAACACAATATGGTAGATGATAACCTATTTTATTTATTTAACAACACTCTTTATCCTAAGTTACAATATTAGGTCCAAACTCTCTCTCCACAAATTTTGGAAGAGGCCATTGATCAAGCCAAGTGCCAATATTTCCTCATGCATCAATTTGAGCCATCCCAACCTTTTATGGGCACTCACATGCTAATAAAAAATAAAAATGTTATGATACTAATGATGGTGTCATTGATTCTTATGATACCATTCATAATATTCAAGTTATTGTTCCCAACCAAGCTTTGGAACAAGCTTCCCCTCACAATTACATCCCTAATCCTCATTTCTATTTGAAAATTAAAATCAGTATTTATAAAACTTTATCCTTAGTGGAGTTACAAAATCATCTCCTAAGGCCTCTTCTAAGAGAGCTTGATCTCACTCATCCCATAAAATCTTGGTATGATCTAAATAAATTCTATTGGTTTCATTCTAGTTGGGGTCATTCTCATGAGACTTGTAAGCAATTATGTAACTTAGCTATGAATTTCCTCTTTGGTCCCAATTTTGATCATGATTCTATCATTTTTAAATGTCAAAAATCATATGGCATTGCCTTTAAATCCCATGAAAGACAAGATAAAACTCAAGCTTTGAACCAAGCTAATGCTCATTTGGCCATCTACAAAGACCCTCTTCCAAATAGCCAAGACAACAATGATATGCCTACTCCTTCTACCAATAACATTGATAGTATTATAGACCCAAATCCAAAATAGAATGTAGTTAACATGACTAATATGAGAAGGTTAGTTGACTTCAATGATTCTCATTCCACCCAAACTCACCAATTTCTCACACTTTTCATGTTATCTAAGATTCTTTCCTATCTCACTTAATAGAGTTGGGGAAAGAAGACCTTATATCATTCGATGAAACAATTCCAATACCTTCATCAAATAAAAATTATCATAACATTTATAAAACTCCTTAAATCTATTTACCCATCACCAATGATACTCAACCATCTACTACCACTTCTTCATATTTATCTCAAACCAAACCTACATCGACTACCTATCCTTTCAAGACAATCAACAAAATTGTCCTCCAATTAAACCTCCCACATCCTATCAACATAAATTTACTTGCACTTCTACTCCTTCCTTAAAATTATGCACCTCTTTCCAACCATCCCCTTATGGTTTATGATGGATCAGATCCTATCATGGAACTTACTAAACTCCCATATCAAATCCCACTTCTCAGAATTATGTGGACTTCTCTAGATCAGAAGATGTGAATCCACCTTATTTTGATCAAAAGATATCATTTCAAAATAGTGTGAAGAGATGTCCATCCATGTTGACCAAACATTGGACACTTTTCTCTCCCTCAAATTCCCCATTGCTTCTATTATTCTTAATGTGATTCTACTTCATGCAGATGACCCTCTCCTTTTTATTAGTGTCAAAATTGGTGATATATAAGTCAAACATGACTTGATTGATGAGGTTTTAGGTACTTTTGTTTCCTCTCTCAATTTTATTAGAATACTGAGATATTTTGAATGTAATATTAAGTCTATATGAAACGCATGTCAAGTCTATGACCAAAGTAAAATACCTCTCTTAGGTTGTGTGTGGCTCCCTTGCACCATTCCACTTGTCACTATTTGAGTGAAGGTAATGATATTCAATTTTCATCTATCCTATAACATATTACTTGGTAGGCCATGCACTCATTGCATGAGAGTAGTTGCCTTTTCTACCTACCAATGTGTCAAATTTACTTACAATGGTGAAATCTATAGGATTTAAGGTGATACTAACCCTTGGAATTTTGAATAATTCCAAGATTGTGGTGTATTCAAAATTCTAACCCTTGAACCCTTTCTAAGTGTTCCATTTCATGAATCTTAACTGTTTAACATCCCTATCAAATCTATGTGAGGTTACCATGGCCACCCCAAACTCATCAAGAATATACCACCTAACCTCTTAAATTTAGATATATATGAGCCTAATGAGATCAATCTCAAGATAAAAACATATTATCTCTTTCCTCATCTCATTTCTTAGCTTCCACCTTATGTGAATCTATGTTCCCATCAACCACTTAGTGATGATATACCCATTGTCTTAACTAAGACTTGGAAATTGATTCATCACACAACATCTAATGACGAGGTCATCCCTACCTATGCCATTTATCTTCACACACCTAACTATGATGATGGTTATACCTTCTTAGATGATCCATTTTTAGGAGGTCTTATTCAGGCCCAAGATGCTAAAATAATTAGTTATCATTCTTCTTTATTTTAATATTTCCAAATATCTTATCTCATTTTGTTCTATATGATTCCTAATTTTAGAATTTTTACTCTTGTTTATAGGGTAGAGATGGTGCGCACACTTCTAGTTTTTGAATAAACTATAGGAGCATGCTTATGGATCATGCTATGACTGGTTCCTGTCAATTTACTACATATTGGTATCCCTATAACCAACTTGCACCTAAGATGCTTATGACTATATTTTAGTCTTTTATGCATCTTTCCCCTCCTTCAATTGAGCCTAGTTTGGATCTTATTCCCACTTCCTCTCTAGCTAAGTCTTTTCCTATTTATCATCCTATTGATCCTTCAATCAAGCCACATCCAATCTCTCTACCATCTCCACCTTCCCTTGGTGATGGTTTTCTCCCTTTATCATAGCTTGTTCCTTTACCCAACAAATAGGCCAATAAACCATATTATGATATTTATAGAGTTGATTGTAATTGGACTAGAGATTGTTCGCTACACTAGCCTTCCCTGATTTCCATTTCCACTCCTTTGTTAGTACACCTACAAAATCTACTAACATGCATATCTACTGCTTCCACAACAAAGATAATCATTCCTCCATGCATTATCATAAGATGTGACAATTTATATACAACTTGCATACCACTCTTCCTCAACCCACAAACAAGGCTATACCTCTCCTAAAAGTATTACTTGAATATATTACCTAATATGGAGAGGTATATTATCTATGACACAAATGTGGTACTCATCACATTAATCATTGCCAAATCCTTTAGAAGCATCTCAAGGATCCCCTCATGACCATTATTACACCTACTACCCTTCCTCCCATAGGTTTCCCTCACAATAAGGCTTCCCCTTCTTCCCCTATGGATTCTCCACCCATGATTCCCTCACTCCTGGATTCTCCTCCACCTGTGTTCCATTCTCCACTGGTGACCCCTTCATCTCCCATAGAGTCCACTCCTATTCCTTATCCTAAGTATCCTATATATGATAGTCCTCATGATCATGATCCTTTAGGCAAGCATACATTTTAAATTTAGGATATTCGACGTGAAGTATTTTCTCAACTTTTTCTAGAGATTGATGAGACCCTCACTATAGTTAGAATTCAGTTTCATAGAGACTTATTAGATGTTATGGATAATGTGTGTGGACTAATCTACCAGTAGTTATGGACACAACATGGTGTTATTTTATTTATTTATTCATTTGAATTGGACGTGTGCTCAAAATTTACATTTTATCTTATATAATTTTAACATTGTGTCAAATTCTTATTTATCTCACATGATTAATTATGTTTCACACTACTTATTGTTTATGGTGTCATTTTATTCCTTATGTTCTCTTATGGATTATTTTTCATGGTTACATAATTTTTCTCCATGAATTACTTTTCTATGGTTATCTTGTTTTTTCTCATGATTGTTTGCTACCTTATCTCTATAAACATAGATTGTCATTACTGTGACTTAGTTATACAAACCTTTCTCTACTTAGTCATCCTTCTTTACCATGTGATAAATTAACAAACAAGTCATTTCATGATAAATATCCTTTTACTAGTCTATCTTGGATCTCCCTTTATTTACATTATTTCCTTTCACAAACTAAGCATACACATGGTTGAAACTTGAGATAACATGCTAGTTCATAAGTAAGCCTAAGTGTTTTAGTCAATCATATCTTTGGATAATTAATTTCCTTTATCCAAAGCCTAAATCTCATTCATGTGTATCACTTTATCTCTCATAATTGATAATTCCAAGTCCATATAGAGGAGGAATCTTACAAGCCTTAAAAATTTAAAAGCCATATCATTTTAACAAAAGGCAATGATACAAAAGGCAACATCAAACATTCTAAAAGTCCAATCACACTAAAAGATGTGATTCTAAGCACATCTCCTTTTTTTAATTGAAGTTAAAACTCCATAGTTGGCCTCATAATAGAGTTGAGGTCCATTGGGGTGTGGTAGGCCAGTAGATTAGAATTGGAGAATAAAAAATATTTTAGTGCTACCTTATTTCTCACTCAAGTACTCAATCTTTGCAGTAGATCGATGGCTCTGTAAGATGCCCTAAGGAATGAGGAACACATTATGGGAAGTTTGGTCCATTTTAATTTTATTTTTCAAAATAACCAACATGATTTGATCTTCTTACATCACTTATTTGTCTACACATATTTTTGCTTATAATAAATGGGTATATTTTCTATATTAATGGTCACTAGTCACTTAGTGTCTTTTTATGTCCTTAATATGCCTCATGTTTCCTAAGGTATTATAATAAGATGTCTACATTATGTTTTTTACATTCCTTATCTAATTCCCTATAATACTAGTATTTTTATTTGATAAATATTATTTTGTTCACTGATCACTCTCCCTAGGGATACCATTTGTGAGTTGCAGTGTAAGACCTTAGATAGGACTAGGATTCCTCACAAATTACCAAATTTTTACATTACCATTTCATACATCCCCATTAACATTTTTTTATTTTAGTTGTTTCCACCTCACTGGTGTACCCTTTATGAGTTGAAGTGTAAGACCATGGATAAAACTTGTCCATCCTCACAAAAGTTTCTAACACCCAAGTCACAGTGAAATTACATGTGTCAAATTCGAGATAAGTCATGATTGATTATAATTTACATGTCATTAACATGCTTCCCATATTGATATAGTATGTTTTATGATTAATTCATTGATCTTTCACTTTTATATTCTTATTTTCTGATTTTGTGTAAGAATACAACCATTTATCTTAAGTCTTTCATACTTCCCAACTTGAATTAGTGTGATCAATTTAAGTTCATTTGGACAATTTTGTTTCTCTTTTATACTTCCCAACATGATTTAGTATGATTGATTGACTTAATTATTTTTTTTTTATTCCACTTGTCTTTTATATGCTTTCCATTTTATTACATTATTTTCATACTTCTCAATGTGATATAGTGTGATTTTACTTATTTTAATTTGGTTCCAATATTTTTCATGGTTAAAAAACATTTTGTTCTCTTGTTTACCCCTTTTTGGTTTATTATACTTAGTCATGTTTTGTTATTACACATTTCCCATCATAATATAGTGTGAAGTACATTTTTTATGATTAGTTATATTTTTCAAAGTCCTTTTGACCTATTTATTTTTAACCATGTATGTGTATTACATAATGATAGAAAATAAAACACTCCACATATATTTCCCATAGCATATACAACAAAATAAAAATATATGTGATCAAAATAAATATATCTTTACATCAAAAACCACAACCAAATTCAACTCATGAGATAAAATACAACTATCAAAACAATATATCTCTATATATCATGTGTTTATACAATGCAATGGTATAAAATACAAAAATACATCATTCCAACTATACAACTAGGATCCATCATGCCTATTTCATGGTATAGCGACACTTCCCATATATGTTTTAGACTATCCCCTCTACATAATGTGTTGTAATGAGATAGTCAAATATCTTAACCCTATTACCTATCCATGTAGGTTGGCCACCTAGGCTTGAACCTGTCCAAGCTAGATCATAGTAGCCATGTGTGCAGCACTCTCCTAAGTTAGGGCTTACCAAGCCTATGACTTTCCTACTCCCACCCTTGTCAATGGTTGTAAACCATAACCACATGGTTGTATCTACCTCATGGCCTCCCCTACTAGTCTAAACCATCCTACCTTAGCTAGGGTAGATGGTACCACAAGATCATCCAACATGGTGGGATCATATGGTGTCAACACCTCATCCAAAATATCATGGTGCACTACCATGACTAGGGATACCCATCTAACCTCCTCTATCATAAGATCTAGAAAACTAAAACTAGATAGATATTAGATCACATATATATCTCAAAATCTATCTATCTACCTAAAATCACATATAACTAGTATTCTATGTTAGAAATGGAAAATTATAACATTTCTTACCAGTTCGAGTGTCACCAACCACCATCACCCCATAGACCTACCTACTAAACATGGTCTCTCCATCTACCCATGTCCTGAGCACCTCATACATGGGTCACCTCCTTATTAATACAAAGCTAAGAGTCAATACTCATGCATGCCATGAGCCTTTCCTCAGAGGTGCCTCTATCAGCCAGCTCTATCCTAGGCCAAATGTTTGGTCATCCTATGTGACCACCCTCATCTAAACTCAATCTCACCGATGGCACCTTCATATATGATATTTTTAAGGTGGTCACTAATTCTCTTGTTGTAGTGCCTAGACCCAAATGATAGACCCAAATCATATATCATTCCCTAGTCCATAATGGACTAGTAGAAGGTTATTGTTTATAGTGGTACATTTACATTTGACTTATGATGTTAGGGTGTGGAGCTAAAAGCTTCAACTATTTGCAGACACAAGAAGAGGATGCTAAAGAACCAGAGGAACTGGCGTCGGCAGTATAACTGACGTCGGTCACACACAGTGGAGAAGGAAACTAGCGACGGCAGGATGTCAGCCAACGTCGGCAACACCAGGCAAGCAGGGAATGATGTCGGTCACTTGTGTATTTCTAGAACTGCTGTTGACGAACAGTCAGTTAAGTGAAGCGAGTGTTTGCATGTCAAATGACTAATTATAGTCATGAGCTACGTGTCTAATTATTGTAGTTAGATTTCTATTTTTGTAACCATGGGATTCTATTTAAAGACCCATGAGGCATGTATTGTAATTAATAATCAACAAGGCAAGTAAAAGCATTGAAGCAAGCAAGGTCAAGGAGATCTACAGGTGTAAGGTCAAGGAGATTAGTTGAAGCATTCAAGGAGGGATAGCAACTTAGGTTGTAGAGTTGGTTTTGTGTTGAGCAAGAGAGAGAGGGAAGAAGGTCTTGAGGTGTGGCAAGCCTTTGAGGTGGAGGAAGAAGTGGCATCTTCCTTATTATATTTTCTTCTAGTAATATCTAATACAAGAGTGTGTATTGTCTCTCAAATTCTTTGTTGTCTCAAGTTTCTAGTTACTTTATCATTCTGGTATAATTTAGTTTTTAATTGCTTATAAGAAAGTAATCAATTGTGCTTCCATTGGATAAGGGGTCACCTAACAGTTGGTATCAGAGCATATTGATTATTGTAGGTTCTCCTGACAAGTGGTATCAAAGCTACGGTTTGCTGGAAGCAGGTTAATTTTTTGATTACAGGTCATTCACAGAGTTTTCTGATTGAGTGGGAGTTCAGCAATGGTAGAAGAAAGTAAGCTATGAATGGAGAAGTTTAATAGCAAGAATTATCAACACTGGAGGATGCAGATTGAGGATTATCTGTATCAGAAGGATATGTACTTACCATTGGGTGGGGTTGCATGCAAGCCCACAGATATGAAGGATGAAGAATGGAGTGTTCTTGATCGGAAGGCTCTCGGTTCCATAAGGTTGAGCCTTGCATCGTCTGTCATTTCCAACTTATCACAGTGCAAAACAATGGAAGAGTTGATAAAGTCCTTGGCAAATTTATACGAAAAGCCCTCGGCTTCTAATAAGGTATATCTTATGAAGCAGCTTTTTACTTTGTAAATGCAGGAAGGTGGATCGGTTCATACTCATCTCAGTGATTTCCATGGTTTGGTAAACCAATTAACTTCAGTCAATATTGTTTTTGATGATGAGGTAAAGGCTCTCTTGATTTTATGTTCTTTGCCTAAAAGTTGGGATGGTTTGGTTATGGCAGTAAGTAATTCTGCATCTACTTCTAAAATATTACAAGTTGATGATGTTGTGAGTGTGATCTTGAATGAATAAATATGTAGGAGAAGCACAAGTGAATCATCAGGGAATGCTCTAAGTGCAGAAAGTAGGGGAAGGCAAAGGGAGAAGATTGAGCAAGGGAAATCAAGGTCGGGAAGGAGATCCGAGTCCAAAGGTATTACCTACTGGTTTTGTGGAAAGAAAGGACATACAAAGGAGTGTTGGTTGAGAGATAAAGAAAATCAACATGCAGGTACTGAAGAAGCAAAGGATGCAAATATTGTGGTACAGGATGCTCTCATACTTTCTTTGGATAGTCAGGTAGGATCATGGATTTTAGATTCTGGTTCATCTTTTCATGCATCTCCAAACAGAGATTTGTTTCATGAGTATGAACAGGGAGACTTTAGAGTGATCTATTTAGGGGATGGTACGGCTTGTCAGATAGTTGGCAAAGGGAAAGTGTAGCTGAGATTGCAGGTTGACAACACATGGGTGTTGAAGGAGGTCATTCATGTTCCAATTTTGAAGTAGAGTTTGATTTCTGTAGGAAGGTTGGGAGATGAGGGATGCACAATAACCCTCACAGTGGACTCTTGGAAGGTTACCAAGGGAGCACTTGTTCTAGCAAGAGGTAAGAGAGTAGATACTCTTTATCTGTCTACTTGTATTACTGATTCTACTTTTGGTGTAGACTCGAAGATGTGGTCTAATAGGCTTGGTCACATGAATAAGAAGGGAATGGACGTTCTTGATTCAAAAGGTATGTGTTCAGATTCAGAAAGCATAGATAGAGTTCATTACAAGAAAAGGAAATTTGATGCTTTTGATAGGAACAAAGAAGCCTTGGTGTTTATGGAGAAGATGAAAGACAGAGATCAGTCACAGGGGCTAAATAAATCTGAGCAGGGTAGCATGGATAGAGGTTTGATCCAAGAAGAGCTCATGGATGAAAATCTCATCACTTACAGGAACACACAGACGTCGATGTCGATCACATGGGACTGACATCGATCATCTAAATACCAACATCAGTCATGTGCAGACCAGCAGGGTCAGTAGTTCGGGCAGGAGAAGTCTGACGTTGGTCATCAGGACCGATGTCAGCAGGAGGGACGCTGGCATTGGCCAAGGAAATGACATCGACAGTCAGGGTTAGTGTAGGGAACCAACACCGGTCGGGAGCAGACTAGGAGATGGCCTATATCGGTCATTAGAATGGATGTTGGGTGGATCAATGAGTCTCAAACACCCATATGGAGGTCAAAAATGGTAAGTGAACCTCATATTCATTGTTCACCTTCTTTATATTGCTTACTGACAGTCAAGAACTAGGAAGATGGAAGAAGCAATGCAGGTAGAATCTAGAAACAGTGGGAGCTTGGCATGGATGAGGAGTGTGAGTCCTTGGAGAAGAACCAAACAGGTATTTGTTGGTAGAGTTGTCAGCTAGAAGAAAGCACTAGATAGAGGGATGGATTCCCATTTTAGAGAAGAGAGTGGATGGACACATGAGACAGAAGGCTATGGTATATGGTCTTGATTAGGCTGCAGATAATGGAGGTTTGACCATTGTATTTTATCTTTACCAGGTTGGATAATATTAGCTACATTATCCTGTTACTGTACTATGTTACTTATTGCAGGGTTTCATATACAGGGAGTTTTCTGAGCTAAGGGTAGAGTTGGTTCAGAAGTATGTCATGGAGAATTTGGGAGCAGCAAAATTCTTGTGGCATAGGATACAGGTATTGCATCACAGTTTTGCGTGGTGGTTGGTCTTCAAGAGTGACTTTGAAGAGGGATACAAGGCCAAAGGAACAAAATAGATGGTGTACAGGTATAGGTACAGTAGCAGCTGTTTATCTCCAAGTGGGAGATTGTTAGGGTGTGGAGCTAAAAGCTTCAACTATTTGCAGACATAAGAAGAAGATGTTGAAGAACCAGAGGAATCAGCATCAACAGTATAATCAACATTAGTCACACACAGTGGAGAAGAAAACCAGTGACGGTAGGATGTCAGCCAATGTTGGCAGCACTAGGAAAGCAGGGACCGACGTCAGTCGCCTGTGTATTTCTAAAACTACTGTTGACAAACAGTCAGTTAAGTGAAGCGAGTGTTTGCATGTCAAATGACTAATTATAGTCACGAGCTGCGTGTCTAATTATTGTAGTTAGATTTCTATTTTTGTAACCATGGGATTCTATTTAAAGACCCATGAGGCATGTATTGTAATTAATAATCAACAAGGCAAGTAAAAGCATTGAAGCAAGCAAGGTCAAAGAGATCTACAGGTGTAAGGTCAAGGAGATCAGCTGAAGCATTCAAGGAGGGATAGCAACTCAGGTTGTAGAGTTGGTTTTGTGTTGAGCAAGAGAGAGAGGGAAGAAGGTCTTGAGGTGTGGCAAGCCTTTGAGGTGGAGGAAGAAGTGGCATCTTCTTTATTGTATTTTCTTCTAGTAATATCTAATACAAGAGTGTGTATTGTCTCTCAAATTCTTTGTTGTCTCAAGTTTCTAGTTACTTTATCATTTTGGTATAATTTCATGTTTAATTGCTTATAAGAAAGTAATCAATTGTGCTTCCATTGGATAAGGGGTCACCTAACAGTTGGTATCAAAGCATATTGATTGTTTTAGGTTCTCCTGACATATGACACAACACTTATGCTATCACAAGTATGATTATAGCCTTTCAGATATCCAAAATTTGAATGATATACACATTAAATAACTAATTTTCAACCCTAGGTATCCTATTTGAAGATGTCTCCCACCTAACTAGTGTTCATCTCTTCTCTAGATCATTCAGTGTCCCTATGATCACTAATTTCCCTCTTATAGGTAGTCTAAACAATGCATGGATGTCCTCCAGTGTGATGCCCATGTATATGGTATCCCCATATACCACCCATCAAAATGTGTTGGTCAGCTAATTCCATACTCTAAGGAACATGATAACAAGATCAAAACTTAGTGGGATGCATCTCATCTCCATGATACCTCCCAAACCTAGTACAACCATTCTCACTTTGTCCACAATTATTAACTTATATAGAAAATATGGTAGACATGATGTATCAATCAATTGCCAATATCTCTATAATCTCTACAAAATATCAAACAAAAAAGATTTATTAGATTTCCATGTCATTTCTAATCAAAATACATTCTTACAAATTTCACATAATTCATCAGGTTTGATTTGGTTTGTTCATTTTCTACCAAATTAACCTATTAAATACTAAATTGACCCTATACTTCATCAGGGATATTAAATTGGCCCTATCAAATTTATAATAGATCAGCGTCTTCAATACTAAGTTAACCACCCTTTATTTTATATTACTAAGTCAACCTCCTTTATACTTTGCAGTACTACATAGACCACTTTAGAAACAACTACATCAACCAATTACTACATAGTCAACCCCCTTTTTTAGCCAACTAAATCAAACTACTACTATGTAGTCGACCTAATGGTATTCTTGCCCTCTATAGACTAAGTTGACTTGGTCAACTCTATTCATCCATAATGATGACTTTTTGACCAATTATCATAAATGCCTTAAACATTTATTGGTCTGACTCCTTTCTACCCAATACCCTGTTTGACTCCTAATGTCCCTAAAAATTTCATAAGGTTCATTCCAGTGCCTAGATATTTTCTACCAGTAAATTTTCTATAATTCACTCAATTTCAAATAAAAATTTCAAAAATTCAAAATTTTTAGTTGCTTACCTATGTTTCACTTGTTGCAGTCGCTATGTATCCTCCCTATCTCATCTATCTTATCCTCACCATCTTGGCTCTCTGGTCTCTCACTAGGTCTATAAAAGATCTATTTTATTATAATAGTAAAAACACCAAATGAATTATTTTTCACCCTATATATATTTACTATTCAAAATTATTTATCCTTAAATATTCACTGTTAGATTTTTTTATTTTGATCATATATGTGTCCCTATTACCTTTTTTTCCAAATTGTAAAAAGTTATAAACTCTTGACATCATAAAGAATATTTTCAACTATTATATGTCTATATTGCAAAAAGTTCAAATTTTTGCTCTTTATCACTCATCTCTACAAGATATCCTAATGTTCCTCACATTAGATACCTTCACATTTCTTGTATCTCCTTATTTATTTATAACACTAAGGTAAGTAAAGGTATGCATTTTCCAATTCTATCATCTCATTTATCTCATTTGTTCCTTACTACACTTTATTCAACTTCAGCATTATGTGTCACTATGTTCTTTTCCTAAAGCACCATTCCCTATTATACTTACATGACATATGATGAGATTTAAGTGGGGAATATGTATACACATAATATTTTCAAACTTTATCAATTATTGATTCTCTCTATCTTGTAGGAACCCATCAAGTCTCAATCTCTCTAAGTGCATGCCTTAAAGGGTACACTAAGAAAGGGGTAGGCAAACCATTAGTGCTTCAAAAGATTGTTGTCATTTATTACCACTTGTTATCCACACATCTGACTCCTAAAACCATTCCCTTAATTTTTGCTTCCTATTTCTCACCTTCCTCTAGTAATTTTCCACATTTAATAGCCCTTCCCTAACTTAAAACCCTTTCTGATGTACACTGTTAGCCCCATCAATCTTATACTCTAATTGATAAAACTTATTAGGGTCTAGGTTGGCCCTTGGCTGACTTAGTCTATAACCTAATTTATTTTTGTCAATAATGATACTAGGTCGACTGGGTCAACCTTGTCAACCTAAAATTTTGAAAAGGATTAGGGTTAGAACTTCTTATATAAACATATAAATTTCATCATTTCTAAGAAAAGAGAAGAAGTAAGATATATTTCAAATCTAATTATCCACCATTATACTTTAGGAACAAGCTTATGGTTTCATACTTTCTTTGCAGATGTGGATCTTGTCTTGTGGAGAAGTCTTTTGGATGCATTGATAGTTTGTGTATCCTAGAGCTGATTTATTCTTTTCATCCTTATATACCACAAAAACCCATTGCAAAACACTTTGTCCAAGGGAAATATTGAGGCTCAATGGGTTCACCTTCAAATGTAAGTATTCTTAACTTTTTTATTCCTTTGTAATAGTAGATAAATATGCATTTGTACTTCTCTTTCATGCATCAGGATTCCATATACATTGAAATGAGTATATGTCTCCTATACATATTTAATTTTATGTTTACTACAGACTAGGATTCCATAAATAAAATTACAAAAGGATCGTTTCAAAAAGTAAAGGTTACACAAGCAAAAATTAGAAAAATAAAAGTTACAATAAGAAAGTTACAAAAAAATAAGTTACAAAAAGATAAGTCAAAAAAAATAAAGATTGCAAAAATAAGCACACACTAAATAATACAACATACATAAGAGAGGTTTTCTCAAGTTGGAATCTTAAAATCAATATATACCTAAAAATATCAACATCACAAGTGCAGTTCCAAATGAGGCAACTATTTAATGCCTTCCTCACATCAAGAGCCTTTCGCTTACACCGCTCATAGAGATGGCAGACAATGTACTGATCTTATGGTTATGGAATACCAAGAAAATAATTTACTAATATGCCCTTTATTTTATCTCTTGGATATAACCTTCAACACATAGATAAAACTATTCCATCTACAACCTGTGTGGGATCAGTTGAGTTGACAATTATGTTTGCTTCAAAACTGGGTCATCTTATATTCAAAATTATTCCTAATATAGGGGCATATAGTGTTGTACATGGAGGATCATAATTAAATTAAATAGGGGAAATGATCAATAAAAATAAGTATTATATTACATTTGATCATAAATGAAGGTTAATTTGATCTCAAAAGAGGGGAAATATTTAGACCAATAAAATGAAATTGAAGTTATTTCTTCAATTACTACTCATGATACAAAGGATGACACAGTTGATAAACAGATTCTAATAAATTGTACATTTGTTTAAAAATATTTTACAAAATATATTGAATGTAATGTAAATAATTTTAATTTGAAAGTTTCTAATAGAACAATATCATAGTTTCAACATCAAAATTCAATTACTCATGAGGATCTATATTGGGCACATTTCTTACTTCTAAGTGGTTGAAGTGATTCCATGGATTAGTTCACCACACATAATATATTGTACATAGCCTTAAATTGATCATCCATTATATTCTTATATTTTGACATACATGTGTACATATGACCTTGCATAGACCTTTCTTCTATCCCTTGCCTTTGTTTTCACTTGGCACTTGCCTCTTGATTGTTATCATGATTTGAACATCCATATCACTTATCCTATTATTATTATAGTGCACATCTTTTATAGCATATTACTTGCTTAATCTTAAATATTATAGTCTCAATTTAACTTCCATGATCACACACACGCACACGCACGCACGCATGCGCGCGCGCACACACACACACACACACACACACACACAATGAGTACAAATTGATTCTTTCCCAATGGGGGAATACAAATATTTATCTCCACATCCATCACACTTATCCTATGATTATTATAGTGCATATCCTTTACAACATACTACTTGCTCACTCTTACATATTATAGCTTCAATTTAACTTCCATGAACACACACACACACACACACACACACACACACACACACACACACACACATATAATGATTACAAATTGATTCTTTCCCAATGGGGGAATACAAATATTTATCTCCACATCCCCTATTAAGCTACATTGTTGTAATACAAATATAGTGGGGGTATACGAGTTGCTTTCACTTTATCTACATTACCATGATATCACATTTAGTGCACATTGTAACTTGACACATGTAGTAGATTATTCATATCCATACAATTCTTATATTTTTTAAACCATTTCCACTTGGCCTTACTTTAAAAAAATTAAATAATTCAAAAATTCAAAAACATTCAAAATATTTTTAAAAAAATCAAAATTCAAACTTGAGCATGACATGATTATTGGATTACATTATTTACATATGTTATTTATCACATGTTTGGTAGATGGCATATTATTTTCATACACACATTTATTTCATAGTATATGAGTGTGATGCGTGACATTGATGCTACACATAGACATATAGATGTTGGATTTCTACTAGCTAGTAGTCATGATAATATTGGAGGCATATTATTCCACAAGTTTCAATATTACATGTTATATATTTCTATGGCCTCCTTACCATGTTGAGTTATTTACATTGTTTACACATGTATTTGTTAATTACCCATATCTTACATAGATACGTTATTATATTATAAGGTGACATTTATATTGTAGACACATAAATTTGGTCACATGTACTTAACAATATTAATTATTGACATGTTCCAAACTACATGACTTGCACACAAATACATGACTTTTATTCCCCCTTCCTCTAATCCATTTTTCTAGATGTGGGATAGACCCTTTATTTTCCATTAATATTATATAGAACTTTCAATGTCAAATATTCAAGCTATCTAAAATCACATTCAGACTACCTTAAATTTAATATTGGAATCCTTTATCCTCTTGGATAGGTCAGATTTAAGTAGACTAGAGAACTGTGTGCCCCTATCTACTTAGACTAGCCACATCTCATGCCAAATAAGAGATAGTTTTCAAATTTTTAATCAATATTTTGGGTCTTCATGTATGTTTCATAAGGTCAACTAAAAAATTGTTAAAAATTTTTCCTATAAATACATGTCAAGATTCACTCATTAAATGGACTTGTTGTTTACTTGGTTCAAGCTTATACACTTTTGCACATTAAACAAATCCACCATATTCTTCCCAAATTTTCAATCATTCACAAGGAATAGTTGTAATCCAAGCCTAGATCCCTCTAAATAAAATTAAGAGTTATCATTGTCAAGGATATAATCTATATTTTATCTACATACGCATAGTCAAAGGAGCGTAAATGGGCATTCACTCTAGGTATGAGAACTATGTGGGATTGATTTCACTCCTTGGACTATTAAATATGTAAGCAACAGTTAATCCTCAAGGAGGTGATTGAGGTCAACTCAGCCCATTATAATCCCATATTTTTCTTTTAGGTTTTTAATATATCAAAGTTCCCTAAGGGTTTAAAAGATAAACAATAATTTTTATGTGTCCAAACCATAATTACGATATCTTATATTTCTTAGCATCCATAGGTGAAATAGGTGCAACCATAATTCTTACATATAATCAACCAAAAAAATTATGGTCAATTAACTTGGATGCACTATGATGTTGTCCACTTATAGTGCTTGTTTCCACATCTTATGTTTTTGTCTTTGATCTATCATTTCCAAAATTTAAGTTTTGGTCTATTCCTATCACATTCAACTGATACAATTATGCAGTCGATGGACTAGAATGGACTGCATCACCACCAACATATAATAGACCTATTTAAATTTTACTTCTATTATTGATTATAATATTAATTCTATATATCCATCTCTTATTATGATTTATACTTGTAGATAGTTATAATAGTCAATAGAAATCAGTTTTCAAACTAAGCATATTTTTCTTAGTGTTTTTTTAAACTAACAACTTTCTATATTTATTTATTTTTCAAAATAAAAATAGTTAATTATTTCATATATTTAAAAAATATATATATTTTTAATTTTACACATATATAATCATATAAACATTTATTTATTTTATCAAAAATAAGGTGAAGCATATTGATGTACTCAAACTATTATTTTTGAGCATTTGCTTTCTAATTTAGTCTTTATTTTCATTTATAAATTTTAACTTTTATTTTTTTTATTTCCTATAAAATGTGTTTTAATAGTTTTAAAACTCATAGGATGTGTTATTCCCTAAAAAATTGTCAACTTTACCTTATTTGTGATGTGAAGGGTATTACCCCAATACTCAAGCCATTAACATCACTATTCATGGATTTTTGTTTCCACATAACTCACATTATATCAAAAATGCCTAAGGTTTTGTTTTCATCCATAGGAAGACTTTGGCCATTTATTCTTGAAGTGCACATGTAATCAATTATCCCTATAAAGTTACTCTCAATGTACCTTAGATATGATAAAGTGTAACTATGAGAATGGTGTAATCCCTTGTAGTTAGTGCCTTTATGATTGTATTTAGTATTTACGACTAGGATAAATATATTAGCCTAAAATTCAAACACATCCTTGAATAGTTTCACCCATTTTTTCCTTTCTTTTGTACCTTTTCATTCCACCGAAGAAGGGTACTTCTTATTTTACTCTAATGTGTAGTACTAGTTTAAGTGGAATTCCTATATAACATACTCAAATTCCTTCAGTTTCTTCTCAAATGGTAAATATAGACATTATTGATAAATATGTTAATGTAACCATTGAAAATTATATGTAATTTGAATATTAAGGTAGTGATAAAAATGATAATCAATATAATCCTAAAATCTCTAATACAATCAATATTAATGAGCTCAATGGAGTAAACCCCGAGTAAGTCAAAGAATTATTTATTTTTTACCAAAGACTTCGACAATGCCCACAACAAATAGATAAATTTGTCCAATCAATCCTAGTATCTAAGAATACATATCAAGGAAAGAGTGTTTTTATCCCTCCAGTTTCAAGTATGCATGTTTATATTATCATGTGCATTCATGTATCAACCCATATTGTTACATATATGCCAACGCCCGTAGGTATGGGTGAGTAAATTAGTTTACCATAAATTAGCATGACCATTTCTACAATATCATAATCTACACTTATCTTAATCACTACACAATGCCCACTTCCAACTTGGCCTAAGTATATTATCTCAAGTAAATTTTTCTAACCTTACATACTAAAATATTGTAATTAGAGCAAGGTGACTCCAAACTTAGTCTAGATCAATGGACTCTTATACTCTATGTCATAATCCTTTGGCATATAAAATATCCTCTTACCTACTACCAATAAGTTTTTTAGCTCCTAAGCTACCAATTTATGAGGGTAAAGGTGATCCTGAACAACATATTTGTCTATTCCACACATGTCTGGACTATGGTTATAATGATCGATGACTCACCAAGATATTTCCAATAAGTCTCAAATAATATGTTATTTGAAGGTTCCATCATCTCCCACTTTAATTAGTTAGAGCATTTAACCCATTAGCAAATGAATTTTTGGCATAATTCTCAATCAACATTGGTAAAAGTTATCGTATACACAAAGTTAGAAACTCAAGTACGGGTCAAATGAGAAAATTAGTGAATATGTTATATGATATAATACCATTGTAGAAAATATGACAAACTCTATATAAGACACTAATCTATAAGATATCTTAACTTAAATCTTGTTAGTACCACTCCATGAATTAATAATGTTTGACAAATTTAGATCTTTCGATGAGTTGTGACACATAGTCATAGAAAGTAAAGTTAATATTTCAACATTAAATAAGATAAAGTATGCACCAAGTAATAAATATACATCAAATTTCAAGTTTAAAACCAAGTCAAATTACAAGGTCAAATTTAAAAAAAGAAAAAATGACGGAAAAGTAATAGTTAATGCAATATCATAGCGCTCTAAAAATATTAAATTGATAGCTCCACCAAAGAGGCATTTTACAAGACTACCACAACCTCTTCATATCTTGTTACAAAATTTTATTTATTACAATTTCATCTCTCTACCTCCTCCATTTGAGATTGATTTGACCAAGCCTCAACCTAAGTGCTTCAACAATAAATCATGTTGTGGTTACTATAAATGCATTGGGCATTCTAAAAAAAAATGTAATATGGTATGACATAAAATATAAGATATTATTGATAATAATACCATTGAGGTAAGCACACCCACATAAGAAGCAAGGCCACAAGAGAATGATAATGTAAATCAGAAATTTTTAGTAATCCTTCTGTAAATAATGGTACATAAAATACAAATACTATAAAAGTACATCATGCATACAATGCACACCCTCCTCTTACATCATATGGAAATCCAATAAACAAAATTATTGGCATATTTAAAATCACATTGGCACCAGATTATATAATTACACTTGATGAAAATTAAATCAATGATGATGATTTTGATAGACATGCACTCTTTGTTAAAGCATACTTCACTAAATAACCCATACATAATGTAATGATTTATAGCATGCCAAATAAAAATACATGCACTATGACACTCTTTCATAGCCTTGGATACAAAAATTAGGATATATAATCTACATCTAAAATAGTCAAAGCATTTTATGGGAATATATAGGATACTTTGGGACATATAATCCTACCTCTCCAAGTTGGTTTAGCATCAATGACTACTTCATTTCTAGTTTTACCAAGCATAGGGTCTTCAATATGTGATTATGATGCCCATGGATACACAAGGGTCATGTGGTACCATCTATAGTGCACAGATGTCTTAAATGCATACATTAAAATTAAGTGGTCAAAGTTGAAGGCATTCAATATGAGTACCCTCTACAATCAATGATAACTCCTCCTCGCCCCCCCCCCACCACCACCATAGTATATTGTGGCACCTTTTTAAAGGCACCATCAAAATATACTTGTGTCACCTCCCATAAAGTGTAGTACAAAAATAATCAATGCACCCATCCAAGAACATAATCCAGATTCAGTTATGACACCTATACAAAATCTTTATATACAAATAGTTCAAGTAAAGAATGTATATTGTCCCAAGTATCAAGCTTCATATTAAAGATTTATTCAAGGTTTAAATAATCTCAAACTCTTATAATGTGTCTTACAGCAATACCTCAGAAAGTTCAACATGTTTCATAGTGAACACAAGTAAGGCATTCTTGTCATATTCTATAATATAATTTTCCAAGTATTGCACCTTCTCCATTTACACATGTGGTAACAAATCCTATAAGCAATGATGAGGATAGTTACACTACAACACTTGATTCCTTTTCAAATTTAGATACAGCCACATGTAGTAATTCTCATCCATAGAAATTCAAATTATAACTCTTTAATCCAAGCACAGATTATGATCCTTCCATTGGTGGGATCAGAAACTAAAGCTCCCTTAAAATGTCTCAAAAATTCATAAAAAATAAAATCTTGATAAAAATACAAAAACATTCAAAAAATTAAAAATTATAATCTGATAATGACATTAAATGTTAATTTAATTCTTCACGTATGTTTTTTATCATATATGTGGGTAGAAACCATAATTTTTATATAAACACATCTTTCACAATGTATATGAGTGTCATGTAGGACATACATGATATATGCATTTCTTATATGTTTGACTCCCTTCTACCTAGTGGCCATGCCTATGTTTGTCATATATGTTAGTAGAGGTTCCTAAAAATTACCATCAGAACATGCTAAGGTTTTTGTGTGTGAAGTGAATGACAAGTCAAAAAGTAGATGTGGATATGATAGATCTATTTATTCATTTTATTTATTATTAGGGAATATTCATCTTGAACACAAGTTATTAGAATATAACAAACATCTTATTGTATATAAATTGCATAGATTTAAGCATAACAAATAACAAAATGCTCAAAGAACCATACATAGAAAAATTTTGAAAAAACCATAACCTAATCTCTATTAGCGCACAAGTCATAACTATTTTCCTATTCAACTTTTCCCTATTTATAGATCTTACAAAAGCTTTGTCACTTTGCATTCCTTATCCTTTTGTTTCACTCAAAAGAGTCTCTTCATATTATACAATCTTTTAATATAAAACATGTGTCGAATACATATAAAATGATGTAAAATATATAACATAATACATATTTCACACTTATCATTCATATATACTCTATAATTTTACACTCTTATATCTACTACCAACACTTTTCTAGACTTAAATAGTTCTCTCATCTCAAGAGAAAGTTACAATAAGTGTATTAAATTTTAAATTGGTAGAGTTACCTAAGTTGAACTGAGGGGTTGATCCAAAATCATTGCTCATAATAATTTTTAGGGTTCCATTTATCGATTTTCACCTCTTGTGCACTACTTATATGTCATTTTATATTTTCAAATAAGTAGCATACCAATCTACTACCATTACATATTTTCAATAGATTGGCATAACTAGGAGGATGTCATTTATAGTTTTTCAACCATCCTATCCCTACACCTAATATTTATGGCCGTCCCTACTTAAAAATTATTTAAAATTTAAAAAATTGAACCTTGCATCACTTAGAGAGAAGGTAGAGACATGGAGTGCACAAATTAAGTTGAAGGAGGTTATGAAGATGGATGTGTGACTAAGGCCATGTAAAAATATGTTATTTCCATATAAGATGGTGTTATAAAAAATTTAACTAAGGAAGATGTAGCTATAGAGTTATCTACTAAAGGCAATTTTTGCATTTGACTGATTGACTATATTGATTTGGCCACCTTCCTAATTTGAAGTTCTTGTATGATATAGATTGGTAAAATAAATTTAGGTTTAATAATTATTTCATCAATGGATTTGTCTAGATGCAACAAGACTTGTTTGAACTACCTCTAATTGACTAAGGTGTTCTAGACCATTTTGATCAATGTGTACAATGGGCTTGGCTCTCCATGATTTTAAAGATATATTCATCCTTTATAATCACAATGATATCCCTTTGTTATGAAATCCTCTATTGAATGTCTTGAGAAATTTACTCCAGCCCATTTATGTATCATTTGATTTTACATGCCAGAAAAAATGTTCCTGGGTATTTCATTTTGCCATATAGACATCTTATTTATGACATTATTTTTTGAGATAAGAAATTCCTTTAGCACAACATCCATCTGATCTAGCATGGATGTATGATATTCCATGGATCTTTGGCTTTGTTATATTTGGTAAAATATGGTTGTACATCACTCAAAATGTCATGTAGTTGATCTTTTCAATCAAGCATATTGTGAGGATTTTATGTATCTTGTTGCACAGCAGTGTTCAAAACTTAGGTGTATTATTCAAAGAGATCAGAGATTATTTTTGTTTCAACCTTCAAGTGTTGACCCTATGTTATACTATTGTTTAGTTTCTACATAGCCACCCAATCTTTGGTGAGTCAAGAAAGTAACATAGTGAGTTGTTTTTCCTTAGACATCACTTGATCTCCCAAGACATGGACCACCAATGCTAGATAAGGATCATCAATGATTGTGTGGGCCTTGGTTAGATGTGCATTAATATCTACAATTTTTTCCCTCAAATGAATATTATCTTATTCTAATTCAGTGGTCCTATACACTATGGACTCATGGAATGTGGTAGCTCCCTCAATCTACTTGGCAGTGTGAGTTGGGTCACATCAAGCAATGCCTCCTGACTTATCATAGTCAAAGTGATGGATATTGTAATGACCAAAAAAATTGTCCCAAAACCCATGTAATTTTTTTTCTCTTCAGTGATATTTATTTATTCGCTATGGTTATTTGATGTTCAACTATTTTGATTTGGTCAAGGTATAATTAGAGTGTGACATAAATAATTATTACAAAATTTATTTGATACCTTTGATTTCTACCATGAGGCCTATCTAAGATTAGTTTACAAGCATAAGATATTACAATAAAATCAATAAGTAATATCCTGATTAAGGAAGTGGGACAAGTCACATTATTGAAAAATATTAAATTATAATTTCTTGATTTAAAGGATCACAAATTTATTTACACATAACCTAATCAGCACCGAAGGGAAATGAAAAGATCTTGGAAAAAAATTAATTAACATAGATTTATCACTTTAAGGCTCACCAAGGGAGATTCATCTAACACTATACACTCTAATCTTGAGGTATTCAAGATAAGGAAACCTGTCAATATAAAATGAAATGGTTGACAATAACCACACGAGGATCAAATTCAAACTTAAATTAAAATTATACATATATATCTAGCCAAAAATGAATTTAACTTAGAAAAAAGGAAGATGAAAAACACCCCTAACCTATCCTAAGAACTTAGACTCAATGCCCCCACTTCAACTTGGGTAACCTATATATCCACTATGTGGAATCAGGGTCTGATGTAGTTCTCCTTACACTTGTGATGACCTACTCCATGAAACATAATCACCAAATAAGAGTTGGTGATCTAAGTCAAAAAGAGAACTATCACATCGCTTAAGTGAGCTTATAAATCTATAGTCATCTATTCTAATTAATAACACAACTTAAATTCATTAATCACTATCTACAACATCACAAGGTGCAAGTGTTTAACTAAGCACTTTATCCTGATGTAAAAACAAGAATCAGGGGTGACTAGAAACTTATATTCTCTTATTCCAAAGAGGTCAATGACTCTATAATCTTCAAATTATGTTTTTTAGATAAAATCCATCTTCCAAACAAATTTCAAAAGGTGTCCAAGGTTAATACGAGAGAGAATAAGCTCAAAACTCAATAATCAGTAGGGGTCATTATCTGCAAGAGATGGTTAAATAAGAAAACCATGATGTTGACACTAATGATAAACACATGAACAAGGAAAAGTATCATACTATTCATGATTAAATAATCATACTAAGAGTTAGATACTTTAAGCATGTGTTCTAATATCACACTAAAGTTAATTGCTAGCTGCCCACACTAGGTGGGAATCCTAAGAGTTAGTTTCCTAAGCATGTTATCCAAGAACATTCTCAAGTTAGTTGATAATACCTACATAAAGGGGTGTTCTAAGGGTTAGTATGCTAATCCCTCCTTCACTCCCCTAGCTTCCTACATATTTTTAGTATTCACATCACACACAAAATCAAGGCTAGTTATAGTGCACCCATTCCTAAATGAAAGTTTAGATGTGAAGACAATCAGTATTCACAAATTATCTACATGATTAAGAAAAATATCATTACCCCTTATGGGAAACCCTGTAACCACTAGTTGATCCAAACATAACTAGGCACTACTAGGAGTTACATGTACCTCCCTTCGTATGGAAAGTATGCACATACACAAAACTAAACTCGAATGCAAAAACCAAGATTTGTTCTTGTTGGCCATATTTGGCCTACATACTAAGAATGTGCCTAGTTGCTAAATGTCTTGAGGTAGAGTTCTTGATTGATAAACTGATCAAATGGTTGGATTATTTTTGGGTGGAATAAGTGGACCGGAGAGGCCATCAAGCTCACAAGATTTTGAAATAATTTGGGTTCACTTGAAGTGTAATTTGTTCATTCTAAAGTGGTCTAAATTTGTAGAGACCTTATAGAGTGCTATACATAAGCATGGAATTTCATGGTATCCATCTGGTCCACTCACCATCTAGATCTTGTCTAGACATTTGTCTATATTAGAATAAAATCATAAAGTAGGCATTTCATGGCACTAGATCTCGCACGTGTGAATGAGTCAAGGAAAAATATTCACATGGGCTTGTTCATTTTGGAGCCTAGTTCATATGTGCCAAGTTTTAGCTTATGCACTATAACACAGTGAAAGATATGCATGGGAAAATTTAACTCATAATTCATAATTTGCTAAGTTTCCATACTTTTCCATTGTAGGCTAGACCGTCATCAAGACATCATGCAGGATCATATGAACTAGTCAACTTAAAACATTTGATAGAATCATGTGGAAAGCTTGAATGGCTAGTAGATTAGAAGGGTTTGCTCCTTTCAGTGTTAGGTCTAGTCTCTATAAATTTAATTCCCCCATGATCTTTGTGCTTCAAGTTATAAAATTACAAAGTTAGTCAAGAAATGGTAGATGTCTGCGTGAACATCATTTTTAAGATCCACAAAGTGATCATTTAGATCCAAATACTTGGTGGGAACCTGAGAAGGAATGCACATCTAGCAAGTTTTAAGTGTGTGGGGGTTAGAAGTAAGTTAGATAGTCAATGAATCCTATGAACTAATGAGAGATTGAGCTCAAGATGGTGAGTTCCCAAAGATTTATGGTTTGCATTTAATTAGATCTCAAAATCTGACAAAGCAAACTAAAGTCAAAAGGGTCAACAATCTGAGGTAGTTTTGATAGCCAATAGCAAAGAGATGAGTCAAGATATTTTGATGAAAGTCAGTAAAACATGAATAGACCTGACTCAGTGGGCAAATAAAAGACCCAAAATTAGGTCCAACCTAAGTTGGCAAAAGAAGTAAAGGAAAGGAGCTTGATGTGGACTTAGATAAGACCTAATATTGAACAAAGTGCCATTTAAATGCAAAATTATGGGAAAATCAATATATTTGATTGGTTTTCATCTATAGTTAATCTATTCTAGGATCTAAAACATTGAGAAGATATATGATTAATGAGAAGATCATCCCAAGTCATATCCTTGACAAACTACCATTCAAAGTAGACATGTTGTGTCTTTGGAAGTTGAAAATATGGGGATTCTGTCTTCATAGGGAAATCCAATAGAGGATCCAAAGAAGTAGGGCTTGGGGAATTGGAAAGCAGTTGGAGCATGCACTTCTAGACAGATCATGACATGCCACTTTTGGTAAACTCTTATCTTTTATTGCAGCCTCCTAAAAAATAGAATGATTCAGAGGCTTATGGGTAAATCATAAATATCTTGCTCATAATGGCTTGATTATGATTTAACTAAAACCTTGGTGCAATATCTCTTGAAGCTGACAGTTCATTAATTGCAATGAACATCATGCTTTTCCCCTTCTCTCTCTTCTTTCCCTTCTCCTATATTAACCCTTTCTTTCTATTTTATAAAGGGACCTTAGATTTTAGACTTTCTTTTTATCTTTGTAAGAGATGGGACATTCTTTGAGATACTAAAAAGTATACTCAGCTTGATTAGGCTCAACCCTGTCAAGTATTTGTAAGAACTACCTCTTAATGCAATAGGACTTTCTTGGCCTATCTTTTGCCTTGAATCTATGTTTGGTGAGTTGTGCATTGTGGCATTGTGTGAAGGAGAATCTTCCTCATCCACGGTCCTTGTTTACTTTGTTTAGAGGGTTTTCAATGTTGTTTGTAGGTCTAGATTAGAGTTCTATTATGAACCTATTCTATAAAATACTTATGAAAATTAACTTGATATTAAGGTTGTGTAAGATAATACTATCATTAGTTAATCTAGTGTGGGTTTGAGCTTGTGGGAGTTTCCCCTTTAATTTTGGTGCATTGCCTGGTTAAGTTTCTTAGGAGCCCTTACTCTCTTTCTAACCCTTTTCTCATGAAACATTAGGCTTAGTTTTAATCTTAGGTGAGCATCAAAGATGAATCTAGCCTACTCTGGAGGTTTAACCCCAACATAGGTAATTCACAGCATTGGGTTGTTCCCATATTTAACTAGGGTTTGAGAGAAGAAGCCTAAATAAACAACTTACTTAGCTCAAGGTGTAATTATTATTGGTAACAGTTTCTAGCATGCCCGGTAGGGCTAAAGTCCAAATTAATAGAAGAATTTTTGGTATTTTCTTCTACATATCATCCTTCAGAGGCATTTTGACAAACATAATTGGTGACTATGAACAACCATCAATTGGTTTAAGCAGCTCAGGTGCCTAATTACCATCATTTGGTATGTACAATCACCACCCATTTGATCAAAATGCATGTTCATTCATTCCTTATCCTTCGTATCAAATTATAAATGTTCATGGTTTCACCCAAAGTGATCCTCAAATTTCTGTATAGCAGCCATATAATCATTCCTATCAGCCATGCAGTAAGCTTATCTACCCTCCATATCAACCTACTTTCCCCTCTAGTCAACCTTGACAAGCCTCACCTCTCTCAACTAAGGAACATGAAGTCTTTCTATCTTGGATCCTCTCCTATGTCAATGACCCCAAGAGTTTCATACCCTCTATTGTGAAACACCCCCTTCAATACCCATTCATGAAAGGGAAGAGGTGGACAAATATTTCACCACATTCCCCTCACGGAAACTAATCAGGGAGGGTACAAAATAAAAAAGGGCAATGTTAGTCGAGAAGGTCCAGGGGACAGTCTTCATAGAAGAAGGATTAGTTGTGCAAGATATGAATCAAACAACCATAGCTCAGCTTAATGAGCTTGATATACAAGATTTTTAAGACTCTCCCTCCTTCCCTTAGAAGCTGCCTAAAGGAGACATCACAAGTATCTATGAGGAAGAGGTCATAATAGGCAATCCACTTCTTTCAAAAGGAGAGGAGTTAGGTTTTAATTTGATTTCTTGGTATGGTTTTGATATTTTAGAACCCAAAGATGTGGCTGAGAGTAGGGAATAGTTTTTTTGGTCCCAAGAGCTTATATCTGGTATGGTTGTAGATGGACATGAGTAAGATGCAGAGATTCATATATTAAATCAATCAGTTGACCATGTTGGAAAGGTCATAAATGAGCTTGAGGAATAAATAAAGGAAAAATAAGATCAAGAGGAAGTATGGAAAAAGTTATACTATGAATTCATGGATTAGGTAGAGGTTCTAAATTAACCTATAACTCCTCCAGAGCATGAAGAGGAATTCACCCATTCGATGGAGGGTGTTAACCAATATCAATATGAGATATTATTTGAAGATAGCGCTAATGCCTTAAAAAATGAAGAAGAATGGTCAGATTCAGAGCCACAAGGATATGACATGCTAGGCCTTAGGTGGATTGATGAACTACCATAAGGTCCCCTCCAAATAAAAGAGGGCAAAGATGGTGTTGAAATTGGCATTGTCTCAAATGACCAAGAGGAGGTTGCCTTTTGGGATGACTTGGAGCTTTTTGCATAAGTCTAGATAGTCAACCAAGCACCAGTTCAAAAGAGGAGTTTACAGGGGGGCCTACAGTCCAACTTGGATCAAGCCTTGAAGAAATGGACCAATATGTCTGCATTAGAGACATATTTTCCCCTTTTCATCCATTTTAAAGTATGCCAAAGGAATCAGTAGCCTGGCATTTTAGCTCACATACCATAAGCTTTCAAAAGCAAGGTGTTTTCCAACCTAGTTTATCACAATTGATGCCAAATCCTTTAAATTTGATCTAGGTGGGAAGTACTTGTAAATTGTAACCTTGTATATTGGTTAGAATATATTTCATGATTTTCTCTAAATGTTTTTGCACATTTTTCTAGTAGGTTAGTTGTTTTTCTTTCCTACATTTGCCTGCGTGCCTTTACCTTTGTTGTTTTATTTTGGTCATTTTTATTTCAAGAGGAAATTCTATAAAAAATAGCCTTGCATCATCTTCATGATCAGCTATTGCAGAGAAGTGACTCCATGCCCAATAAATCAAACGAGATAGAATAAATTGAGTTCTCAAGCATAGCAGGCATACTTCCCTACAAATCACCAAATATGTTGGACATATTCAGTGCATATACCAATCATGTGCCCATTTTCTAAAGGTCTTGAGGTAGATTTCCTGATTGATCAAATGGCTAGATGATCTCTAGATGGAATGAGTGGACCAAAGAGGTTGTGAAGCTCACAAGCTTTTCAAATACTTTGGGTTTACTTGAAGTGTAATTTATCGATTCTAAAGATTGGTCCAAAGTTTTATAGACCCTATAGAGTGATCTAGATAAGCATGAAAGCTCGTGGCATCCATCTAGTCCACTCACCATCTAGAGCTTGTTGAGACATTTGGCTACAGTGGAAAAAAACACAAAGTAGGAATTTTCATGGTGCTAGATCTTTCACATGTGAATGAGTCAAGGAAAAATAGTCACATGGGTTTGTTCATTTTGGATCCTAGCTCATATCTGCCAACTTTTATCTCACTCTCTATATTACAACAAAAGATATGCATGTGCAAAGTTGACTCCTAATACAGAGTTTGATAAGTTTCCATACTTAGCCATTTTAGGTCAGACCGTCATCAAGACGTCATTCAAGATCATATGAACTAGTTAAATTTAAACATTTGATAGAAGTATATGGAAAGCTTAAATGGCCAGTGGATCAAAATGGTTTATTCCTTTTAGTGTTAGGTATAGTCTCTAAAAATTTGGTGCCCCCACGATATTTACACTTCAAGTTATAAAATTGTAAAGTTGGTCAAGAAATGGCAAATGTCTACATGAACATCATTTTTAAGACCCATAAAATGACCATTTAGATCCAAATCCTTAGTGGGAACCTAAGAAGGAACACGTGACTGACAAGTATCAAGAGCGTGGGATTTTGAAGCAAGTTAGATGGTCAACAAATCCTAAGAACCAATGAAAGATTGAGGTTGGGGTGGTATGTCCCCAAAGATATATGATCCATGTTTAATTGGATCTCAAAAATATGATGGAATGAAATGAATTCAAAAGGGTCAACAATCTGAGGTGGTTTTAACATCTGATATCAAAGAGGTGAGTCAGGATATATTGATGAAATTTAGTAAAGCATGATAGGACCCGACTTGGTAGGCAAATAAAAGACCCAAACTTGAGCCCAATCTAAGTTGGTAGAAGAAGTAAAGGAAAGAAGCTTGATGTAGACTCAAATAAGACCTGGCATTGAACACAGTGCCATCTATATGCAAAACTATTGGAAAACCAAGATCCTTAGATTGGTTTTCATCTATAGTTAATATGGTCTAAGATCTAAGACACAGAGCAGATATATGATTAATGAGAAGATCATCCCAAGTCAGGCCTTCAACAAATCATCGTTCAAAGAAGACATGATGTGTCCTTGGTAGTTGAAGATATGGGTATTTTGTCTTCATAGGAAAATATAATAGAGGATTCAAAGCAGTAAGAGTTGGGGATTTGGAAATTAATTGAAGCATTCACTTCCAACCAAATCATGACATGCCACTTTTGATAAACTCTTGTCTTCTAGTGCAGCCTGCTAAAAAATAGAATGATTTAGAGGCTTATGGGCAAATCATGAATATCTTGCTCATAATGGCTTGATTCTGATTGGACCAAAATCTTGTTGAAACATCTTTTAAAGCTGACAACTCATTAATTGTCATGAACAACATGCTTCTTCCCTTCTCTCTCTCTTCTTTCCCTTCTTCTATATTAACCCTTTCTTTCTATTTTATAAAGGCACCTCATATTTTAGACTTTATTTTTATCTTTCTGAGAGACAGGATATTTTTTGAGATACTAAAAAGTATACTCAACTTGATTAGGCTTGACCAAGTATTTGTAAGAACTACCGCTTAATGCAATAGGACTTTCTTTGCCTATTTTTTGCCTTGAATCTATGTTTGGCAAGTTGTGCATTGTGGCATTGTGTGAAGGAGAATCTTCTTCATCCATGGTCCTTCTTTCTGACTTTGTTTAGAGGGTTTTCAATACTATTTACAAGTCTAGATTAGTTTTCTATTCTAAACATATTCTATGAAATACTTATATAAATTAGTTTGATCTTAAGGTTGTGTAAGCTAGTACTGTCATTTGTTGATCTAGTGTGGGTTCAAGCTTATGGGATTTTTCCCTTTAATTTTGGTGCATCACCTACTTAATTTTTTTAGGAACCCTTACTCTCTTTTAATTAACAAATAAAAATTTTAATTAAAGAAAGTGAATATTAAGAAAATATATATACAATCCATTTATTTCATATAATTTTAAAATAAATAGCATATGTTATTGTTGTTGTTGTTGTTGTTGTTATTTATATGAATATATTTGATGTTCTTAAAAAGAGAGGGAGACACAAATATAAGCCTTCCATTTATATATATATATATATATATATATATATATATATATATATATATATATATCATCATATTGACTTACACCTCTTGATTTGTAACCATTTATGTTCACTCATTTACTTATTAATTTGCTATAACAATGATCTAAAATTTTAGAGTCATTTTCTTTTAATAAATTTATTTTATAAATGGATAAGAGGGAGGAATTCTTTTTTTTATTATTATTTAGCTACATTCAACTTTCAAGTAGCAATTTTCATTACAAATTTTAATTGCTTTCAAATTTAGAAAGGACAAATATAAACATGCGATTTAGTTTCTCATTTCACAATATGAGATAAATATTAGTTAAGATTGAAGGAAAGAAGGAGAGTGATTCTAAGATCACAAATAAAACATTACTTCTAACTTTTCTTTTGCATTATTTTATCAACTAGCTCTTTCTCTACATGGAATATATCAGAATAATACCTACCTCATCTCCTCCATTTGACATGCATCCAATAAAATCCCAAACTCTATGAAAATTTGCTCCTTCCAACAAGCTCCTCTTATGCTTTTCTTCTTCACCAAAAATGAACCCTCCAAATGAACAATTCAAAATAAGACTAAGTGTGAAAATGAAAAGAAAATCTAAATTTCTTATCCAAAGGATTTTCTATCCAACCCAGTAAAATGGAGGGTACTTTTCTTACAAGAGTCATCTTATTTCTTACAATCCCATACCTCTTCTTAATGACCTTACAATCTCATGTGGGCTTACTTGTTCAAGTCAACAACTTAGAACAAAATCAAAAATGTCTCTTACACTCAATAATAACTTCTTTTACATTGTCTAAATTTACACTCCACAAGCACATCCACTCAACCTAATCTAGGTCCTAACTTAGCTCCTTTATCCTTCCTCGAGAGGTTAAGCATAAATTTCTAATAAAATTCATTATAAAATTTCTCATGATTTATGTGAATTTAAATATTTATTAGATAATGATTTAAATAAAAAGAGTTTGTTCTAAATATATTTTAACAAGTAAAGCTTTCAAAATAAGGGAGGGAACAACATTTGAATTCTTACACATTTAAATGATAATTAGGATAGGCAAACACATGATAACAACAAGGTCACAAAGGTTCAAACATAGAGAATATTATAGGTATCATGGCAGTTGTGGTTGGAGCTGATTGTTCCAAATTTGTGCAACCAAGAGTGTAAAGGTTGTTTGTCAAATGGATGGGGCTTGAACATCCCATAACTATTGGCTAGTTTTTTAAATTTTGTCCAATGATGAATCTTCCTATGTACTTTCCTACATAGATATTGAACCTTGGAATGTGCTAAAAATTTGTGGGGTATTAGGAATTGGTTGTTGCTTGAGATTTTCTATAAGCTTGGTAGTTTATTCTTGTTACACGACCTTCTATGTGTCAACTATGAATTCAGCCTTCTTTTTTAGCTTGAGATCCTCCTTTTCATTAGCATCTACCTCTACTTATGTATTTTCCTCTTTTGTTTCTTGATATGTTTGTTGTGTAGAGTTCTTGGCAATTTGTTCTTCACCTAGTTTCTTCTTCATCTATTCCTACTTGCATAGGGCTTCCTTCTGTTTCTCCTCAGCTTCCTTGGTTGTTGCATCAACCTTTACCTTATTATTCTATACATATCATGCTTCCTTTTTATCTTATTCATTCTTATTATGTACAAAAACTTCTATTATTTTCTCTTTTTAGCTTCTTCCTCTTATTGGGTCATCTCTAGTTTGGCATTTTCTTCTTATTTTTACTTAGCAACATCTTCCTTTGCCTTTGTACTTTTTGCACTTTATGATATGTGGTCTCTTTTGGGTTGTTTTTGTTGTATTTATTGTTGTACTAGGTTTTCTTTGTGGAAAAGTTTTTTGTTGCATAGTATTTACCTCAAGATTATTTTCATGAGTGGGGGTACAGGGGGATAGTGATGGAGAAGGTGTTGAAAGTGGTGGACAAATAATTAAGGAATGTTGCATTGCAAGGAAGGAGAAGTGAAAGAGATAATCATGATTCACCTATTCATCAATGTATTCAAACAAGAACGGGGACCATATTTTCCTTCTTGTTCTTTATCACATAGGTCTGCATGATAAGTTTTTTTGTTCTTCTTTGGAGTCTTTCTCCTCCATATGCTGTACTTGGATAAAAGTTCCCATGCATTTTATGATTGTTAATGATGTTCTAGGATTATGGTCGCTATAGTTTTTACATGTTAATGGTTTTTTAGGGCTTCCTTATTACATCATTGACTGATCCATCGCTATTTACTGCTCTACAGATTATGGTTGTGGCACTAATGAAGAGCATGTTCCTGGTACACTTTTTTGGAAGATAATCATTATTCCATGTTTTCTTCTTCATCCTCTTCGACCATGTCCATGATGATGGATTCAGAAGGTGCTTTTATCTCTACCAAAAGTATTCATGGGAGATTGTTATGCCATTAATAGGTGTCCACCTCCTTCCAAAAGAACTCCTTCTCCTCCTCTTTCTCATGGACTTATTTTCCTATGTCTCATAGCATTAAATTATGAACTTGTTATGGAGGGACTCCCAGGTTCTTTAAATCATACTCAATAGAAATATAAGGCATGCACTTATTAGTGAGCTAAGGATTTGTGTTTTGATTATGCTTCTTGGGTAGGGAGGATACTCGATACATAGGGGTTTTTTTTCCTATGGTTAGTTCTGTTTATGATACAAAAGGTTTTGGATATGCATGTTGATATGTGGGTGCATATCCTTATTGAATCAAGTTTTTTTGTGTGCCCAAAGGTATGGATTGTAAAGGTTGTATAACTATCACAACTAGGTTCATTTATTGTATGACTTTCGCGTGTGCATCTAGAATGGAGATGAAAAAGGGAAATGGTGTGATTTATGCCTAGGGAAGCTCATGGATTTTCTTTTTAATCTCATTATGCATTTATGTGACTACTGCATGTTATCCCAAGTATTACATGGAATTTTTAGGCAATTGAGGGTATGTTTTGGCCCCAAATTTTGGCTAAGAATTATCCATTTTGGCATAAAACTAGCATGACATGGAAGAACAATGGTGTAAAACTTGATAGGCATAAAAGCACCATAGTGCAAAACAAACAAGGTGCAAAAGGACAATGGTGGGAAAGGACCAGCATGAGATGACCCAATCAAAGGAGAATGAGTCATGAGAAACTTGAGAACTAGGACTTAGAATAGAAGCAAAAGACTAGGGGAGTGCATGGGAAATGGGAACAGTTATAGAATGCTTCATATGGGTCACCTAGACCTTATTCATAAGAAGTGTTACACCAGCCTGCAAGAAGAGGAACACTTGGTAGCAGAGATCTAACCTAAAGTGAGTATATAGGGGGTGTATAGGCCTGGGATTTTATAAAAAATTAATTGATTGAGCACCATACTCTTAGTTTGTTGAGATTTTTTTTATGATTTACTCTGGTCATTAATATTCTAAATACTTGGTCAGGGGATTAACATGTATAAATACCCATATTGTAATCACTGTGAGGATGGATTTTTACCTATTTGATGTTTAAGCATAATATATGAAGTAGCTAGTTTTATCAAGCTTCTTGTGTTCATAATGAATGGTGTCATGTGAGTTAAGTAGAGTGATTAGACTTAATATGGGTTCTGTCTATATTTGTTTTTCTAAGAATTAGCTTTAAACTAAAAATGGAACTAATCTACACAATTATAGTAATCAATGTTAGAACTTAAAGGATTGAAATAATCTATCTTTGCCTATATAGGGTATCTAATTGAATTCATGTTTAACATTAACAATATAGCTAAGTATTATTGTGCAATAAAAACCTATGGGAATCAGTACCAAGTTGTGCACTTTGGGTGAGCATGCAATACTTACATCTTGCATGAAAGGGCCAGTGCACTAGCTCATTGGGATAGACTTTGGCACCAGATCTATATTTACCAAAGAAAAACCAACATTTTGGTTCTATTACTGGGACCCGTAGCACTTGCTATTCATCTATGAAAAATGTTTGAGCATATTACTCTTGATAGTATAGAAGAATGGATTACTAGTGTTAAAGATAACTTTACAGTTCCCTACCTTGAACCAGGGATCTCTGCATAGTAGTGGGTAGCATTGTATGAAACCTTCTTTATTGAGAACTCAATTCATTTATACACTTGGCTATCAACGTATACTCAAGGATGATCAAGGAATTTTAGAAGGAACAATCTTGGATTCTAGAGTGGCAAAGAGATTTAACATGATTTAGAACTCTGTGGATGAGAGATGTTAACAATTGGTGGAGAGGAATTCTAAATAATTACATTCTAGAGTATTTTGTAACTACATGTTCATGTCCTAAAAAAATCCAAGTTCCAATTCCTTCAAGAACCATGTGGTCGTTATATTAGGATTTTTGCTTTCAAAATTAAGAAGTTATTTGTTGATCTTAGACTTGAGACTATATGAATGGAGATCTAAATCCTCCTAAACATTATCATGTACAATGGTTAGGGACTTGGGATGGTTGAGATGTGGTGCTTTAGTTACCACCATCCATCTAGTTTCTCCTTCATATGATAGTAGTGGCATAAGATGTGGCTCAAAAATGATGGGATATTCATGCATTTTTGCTTCCCTATGGCTCCTAATAGCACTCCTTGAGTTCTCTTGGTCTCTTCTCACATAGTTAACTCCTATAATCCTCTATCGAGCTTCATCATAATTTTGTTTTCATAATGCATACTAACTGGATACCATTATAACCCCATAATCTTCTACCAACTTCTCTTCTCCCCTTTTAAATGTGTAGCTCATGCATAGGAGGATTTAGCTATCCATTGTTATAGACTCAAGTCCAAGATCAACAAATATATTCTTTATTTTGAAATCAAAAAGCCTAATATAATAGCCACATGTTTATCAAATGAACTGGAACTTGGCTTCTTTAGGACATGAATATGTAGTTACATAATACTCCAAAATGTAACTATTCAGAACTCATCTCCACCAAATGTTAATAGCTCTCATCCACAAAGTCCCAAGTCGTACTAAATATCTTTGCCACTCTAGCATCCAAGACTGTCTCTTTCCAAGATTATTTGATCATCCTTGAGCATACGTTGATATCCAAGTGTGTAAATAAACTAGGATCTCAACAAAGAAGGTTTCATATAATACACTATAGATGTTCTTCTCTACCCACTATCATGTAGAGATTCCGGATTCAAGGTAGGGAACTACAAAGTTATCTTCAACACTAGTAATCCATTCTTCTATATTCTCAAGATTAATATGTTTAAGCATTTTCCATAGCTAAATAAAAAGTGCTAAGACTCTTGACAACAGAACCAAAATATTGGGTTTTCTTTGCTAAATACAGCTCTAGCACTAAAGTCTAGGCTAATGAGCTAGTGTGTTAGCCCTTTTATGTAAGATTTAAGTCTTGTGCACTCACCTAAAGCACACATCTTGGTACCGGTTCCTGTAGGATTTTTTTGCACAGCAATACTTAGCCATGTTATTGATATTAAACATGTTTTCAATTAGATACCCTATATAAGAAGAGATAGATTATTTTGATGCTGTAAGTTCTAATATTGATTACTATAATTATGTAGATTAGTTCCATTTGTAGTTTAAAGCTTAATCTTAGAAAATAAAATATAGATAGAACCCATATTAAGTCTAATCACTCTACTCAACTCACATGACACCATTCATTATGAACACAAGAAGTTTAATAAAACTAGCTATTTCATATATTATGCTTAAACATCAAAGAGGTAAAAATCCATCCTCACATTGATTACAATAGGGGTATTTATACTTGTTTATCCTTGACCAAGTATTTAAAACATTAATGATTAGAATAAATCATCAATGGAATCTCAACAAACTAAGAGTCATGGCACTCAATCAACTAGTTCTTCCTAAAGACCTGGGCCTCTGTGCCCCCAATATCCTCACTCTATGTTAGATCTTTGTTACCAAGTGTTTCTCTGCTTGTGGGATGGTGTAAAACTTTTTATGAATAAGGTCTAGGTGACCCACATGAATAATTCTATAATTTCTCAAACTTCTAATGTGATCCCCTGGTATTTTTACTTTCATTTTGAGTCCTATGTTCTCAGGTTCCTTGTGACTCATTCTCCTTTAACTGGATCCTATCATGCTGGTCCTTTCCCACTATTGTCCTTTCTTGCCCTATTGGTTCTACACCATGGTGCTTCTACTCCTATCAAGTTCTATGTCATGTTTCTTTCATGTCATGTCAGTTTTATGCCAAAATGGATAATACTTAGCCAAAATTTGGGGTCAACATCACCCCACACTATGCTTTTAAAATGTCTTAGACAATGTTATTCTAGCAGCCTCTATCAAAAACTTGGGTCCCATCTTTCTTGATCTCCTTCTTCAAATTATCCCAATGTGATAATGCCTTGAACACCTTATTAGTTATTTCTTTGAGTTTCCCCTTTAATTTCTTCATCCTCATCCTCCTATGCATGCGTCGCACATTTGGAAGGGGAGAAGAAGAGTTGGTACAAGTTTGTGGGTTCAAAATGGTAACCGGTCAGCATGTATTGTATAAATAGAAGTATGATGAAGATCAAAAAAGGATTATAGGAGTTAGCATCATGAGAAGATACTAGGAGAACTCAAGGAGTGTTGTTAGGAGCCATAGGGAAGCAAAAATTCATGAGGACCCCATCAATTTCAAGTCATGCCCTATGCCACTACTATCATATGAAGGAGAAACTAGCTAGATGATGGTAAGTGAAGCACCACATCTCAACCGACCCATATCCCCAACCATAGTGTGTGCTCATACTCTTGAGTTAGATGAAGTATACATACACAACTGGGATATAGATAGTTTGGAATTAGAGATTGAACTAGTAAGAGATACTAGATCTAAGACTTTTAACACTCATTTAGACTTAATGCTTTATTTCCCTATTCAAGGGAATCATATGGAGTAATTTAGAATGCCTAGTGGATCAAGCCTATAAGGATAGAGTACAAGCCCTAATTTTACTAATAAACTTGCTACTACACCCCATATCATAAGTACTACTGCTGGAAGCAAACTAGGTGGTGGCACAAAAGGTAGCAAACTTCCTCCTCAAGGTACCAAGGCTAGAGGTTCTCAAAAACCACATGTTCAAGCACCTTATCTGATTATAATATACTATGAAATGACACTTCACTTTCTAGAATATAAGGGAATGGAGAATGCATCTAAGCATGTCCACAAATGCAAACTAATTTAGAGGGCATGAGGCATTACTTATTTTTAGTGTAAGGCCACCTAGTTTGTAACAATGCTTTTGGAATGCACACACAAATGGTATCAAAATTTAGACACTCAACAAGTGGTGGTAGATTATGATCAACTTAAAATAGGCTTCCTTTAAGAGTTTGACATTCCTAAATTTTAGAAACATAGCATAGTTACGCTAAAAGACATAAAACAAGTAGTTAATAAATGTGTGCAAGAGTATGACACATAGCTTAAGACTTTATTGTCTAAAAATTCATTTGATATTAACATTACTCAGCATGCATAATGGTTTATCAGAGGATTGTTACTACCCTTTCGATGAACATTGTATCAATGGACTTTCACTAGCCCATATGAGGCTTTAGAAGTTGTTCTTCGTACTGAGGTGATTGGAAGTATTGATACTAGGATCAATCCTTTCATGGAAGCCTAGATGGCTTCAATGGTGTCAAAACTAGATAACTTAACAACTAATAATACACATGATACATGCAGTGGTGTTTGGTGCATAGACTACAAATTTGAAGGGCATACATAGAGTAATTGCTTATACAAGAACATCCATGTAGTACTTAAATAGATATGTGAAATTTGTCATGAATAACATGATGTATTCTCTTGTCTTCTTCTACAGTGAGATATGAAAACTAAGGTTTTTGACTATTACAATATCTATGATGCCTATACTCATGACACTAATGACTACCATTTGATTAGTTACATCCATGAAGCATGAGCGTATGAAACATGTCAAACGTCTATATCCAATAATGAATACAATGGTGGCTACCATGGATGAGGAAGATGATGAGTATGAGGAGGTGATCATTTCCCACCTAGGACATGTTATAAATGTGGATCTTTGGACCACTACCAATGAGATTATCCAGAATACCCTATGTGTGCTTTCTGTAAAAAGGACCACCAATTGGAAGAGTGTCCTAAAATATACATGGCTATCACCAAGGAGTGGATTCAAAAGGGTGATGGTATGATTCAAATCAATAAATGACATTGGTGCACCCACTCAAGCATCCTTATAGTTCAATAGGTAAACATTACCACTTGTAGTGGGGGACAAACTCAATCTACCTATAATCTCATCAATAAAGTGCAACACAAAGAAACATGAGCAAGAAATTATCTTGATGCCTAGTAGCAAAAGGATGTCCTCTAAGATACGATGGCATTAGTATGAGAACTTGAGGGAGAGATTCATTTCCTAAGAGACAAATAAGTAACACAGTGTACTATTGTGTAACGGGAAGCTAAGCCTCAAAATGTGGCACATGATAAATTTCAAGAATTGTGTAAGCACATTTTAGATGAGGATATTATCCCATAGCTAAGTGTTTGGATTAAAAATCAAGACTAATTACCAAATGAGGTTCATCCTCAAGTCACTAGGTAGAGTGAGGATTGTCACCTAAATCATGATTGATGATAGGACACTCTTAGTTCTTTTGCTCCTCCAAAAGATCAAGAAATGTTGGTTAATGTTATCATTGATGGATGGGTAATCTAAGACATACTAGTAGACATCAGTGTAGAAAAAATGTCCTCATCAAGGATGTGTGGTGCAAGATGGTCAATCTAGCACTACAGCCTTTACCACATGTCTTGTTTATGGTAAATAAGACTCATATGTTACCTATTGGGGTCTTCAATAATGTAACAATTCACATACTTGGTGTGCCTTTCAAGGTAGATTTTGAGGTTCTAGAACTAGTTAAAGCTGATGATTACCCGAATCTATTGGTATGACCTTGTGTTATGAGAACAATGCAAACTTGAGATTCAAGAAACACTAAATTAGTTTTGAGAATACTGATCAACATGTTGTGATACCACTAGATCAAGTATAAGGACCTCCTTACATAGATCCTATCAATGTTGATAAATAAATAAACCACATATATAATGTAACTACAAGGAATGATGAATAAAGAGATCCCACTCTAAATGGTGTTCTTTGATGGTCAGATACTCAGTCCCTTTTTGAAACTACAAGCAATTCTTATAATTATTGGGCTCATGGTGATTACAACCTTTCTAGTAGAGTATGTAGTACCATCAACAGTCAGGAGAATGTGTTGTGTCAATTCAATAAATGACATAGGTTCATTCACCTTATCACTAGCTAAGTTATGAGGGTAACTATCATAGAGACACCACTCAAAAGACTTGATAAGGCTCCAAGGTTCCATGGGTAGATGGAAGTTCAAGACTTCATTTAATGCCTTGAAGAGTTTTACCACATCGATGTAGATTGTATATGTTATTTGGTCCATCTCTTTGATGGCACAATTGTATGATGGTGGTGAACCCATTATGAATGACTCCTCCTGTGGGATCATGTGCACTCAACCTTAAACCATCAGTTCCATCATGATAACAAAGTAAAGGGAATAGTCAATTATAGTGGAGTACAAGCACCTGAGCCCTATATAGAAGCTTGTGAAATAATATGGAGAAATGAGGAATCATACTTACTATTATATTTATGGGTGTATGCATTATATAGCACTTTATGTACTTGGGCATGAGAATGGTACATTCATAAAGAGTGAGACATAGGTACCAAGTCCTGACATTTACTGAAGGATAACATGAACTCAACACTATCTTATTCTTCCTTGAGGATGGATTTTCACTTTACTCTCCAACCCGCATGACGTGGTTTTAGGTGACCCAAGTCCCATAGAATATTTCCTGAGGAGTATTCATCAAGACCCTAAGGAACCCCTAAACCTATTCAATAAACCATCAGCATCCCTGGTTCTTATGCCCGTACCAGTTCTTGAGTAGGGCCAACATAAAGAAATTTATCTGGGGAAACAAAAGCTCATGTTACAAGTGGAATAAGGTGAAGGATCCACTCCACTTGACCCATTTTCTAACTAGTTAGATGTTCCTAAGTATGTTAGCACAAGAACTATTCAGGACATAGGTGCCAATATAAACCGCCCCTACAATGGACCCATTCAGATTGTTTAGTGAAAATTTAGCATGGAACAAGAACCAAAGATGGTGATGGTAGGAAACTATTGGACTAACACAGAGATTTCAAAAATATTTAAATTTTTAAAATAATACCAAGATGTCTTCCCACTAAACCACAATGAAATGAAGGGAGTCCACCCACCCTTGGGGAAGATGCATATCAAGCTGGTTGATGGTGTTTGACTAGTTATAAAATGACCATATAGAATGAATCCTAATGTATGGGCATGCATCAAAGAGGAAATTGATAGCATGTTGCATGCCAGAGTAATCACCCCTATCGATGAATCTAAATGGGTCAATCTTATGGTGATTAGTATCAATAAGGATGGACACATCCATATTTTCATGGACTATCGAGTGCTTAATGCATTCTGTGTAGCTGATCGCTTCCCAACACCATTCATGGAGGATATCCTTGAGGGTGTTATTAGATATGAGGTATATACCTTCATAGGTGGCTTCTCGAGGTACCATCAGGTCTAAATAGCTAAATAAGACCAACCCAAGATAACATTCACCACTGAACTGGAAACCTTTGTGCATACTATTAGGGTATCCAACTAGGAGTAGACTGAGTAGTTGAAGTCACCTCCACCTCTAGGCTTAGAACTTTTGGTTTTACAATTGAAATCTATTATGAAGATATTGTAAAGATATTTTTGATGATATCCTTCTTCATATCCTATAGTGCTTTGTATTTATTTTCATTATGATTAAGATATTTAAAAAAATTAAAATACATGTTATGCATTTTTTATGTATTGTTGTAATAAATGACATTCAGTAGTGGAATGTCACATTATGTGATAGATCTTGTAGAATTCTATCATTTTCAACTTATTATAATCATTCCTACGATGACCCTCTTTACCCTAGTCCATACACCATATAGATAATTTGGGCATGCTATTCTCATGCAATTAATCCATTTTACACATGATAACATTTATTTTAGCACATGTCCTAGAAGGTTGTGGATTTTCCCCATAATCTTGTATTTATTTGACTCAAATCACAACTGATCTAAAACCAAGCTTATTGGGGATTGTATTTATGTAATAGATAACTAAATTATAGGTCCAAGGACTTTGAAAAACTATGTAGCTATGTTTATGTCTACAAACTAAAAACTTAGTTAATAACATCTAAGAACCTATGATCATTATCCAAGACTATTTCACCTATTTTCTATCAAAATTATTTTAGGTCTTGAATGGTTTGGCATGGGAATTTACGCATCTTAAATTCTCTAAAAAAATTATTCTTTACATCTATGAAACCCATTGTGATTGGGTTTTTCTTGTATATTAATTCCAAAGCTCTACATATCAAAGCTCCTATAAGCTTGCACTTCTTCACATAGTCAGTTGTGATGCCTTTATCCTGTCACTTCATTTTTCATGTCAAAAATTATTTTTTAGGATAAATGGAACCATAATAAGGTGTTAAGGTTACAAAAATTATTGGATCAATAGCCTTATTTATTTATCCCAACTGAAACAATTTGTTGATTCAAACCAAATTTTACTGATGTCTTGATATTTGCTACCATTGCCTTCAAGAGTACCAATATTCCTCTTCTCTAAAAAAATTTGAGTTTCTACACTCAACTACCCAAACTTAAATTTAAACTCATCAAACCACTTATCATTCCTCATAACTTTTTCACTATGTAAACCTATAATTTAAGTATGTGCAACATGATACATCCCCTTAGAATGAATAATGCATGTTTGAAGTACTTTCCTCACTTGAACTTGAGCATGACCTTACTCAGTGACTTTTCATCACATATTTAAAATATTTTCATTCCTCTTATCCAAATAATATCCTTCCCTATAATACTTCCAAAAACTACCTTCTATTTTCTCTATTATTTTATCTATGACCTCTTCTCGTTCTCTTTCTTTCATTATCTCTCAATCACTTTCCTAATCTCTCACATCTCCTTCATTCTCTTTGGTGCCTTCAATTCCTTCAATTACTCTAATTTCCTCTCTTTCATGATCTCCATCTCTTCTTATAGGTCCATCTCATTTCAAATTATTTAAACTCTCTATTCCACTCCTACTCAAAATTACATTAGGATCATTTTGCTTATTCTATCACTTTTGTTGTCACAGCTCTCTCTCAAATCTAAGAATTATCTTATCTTTTTTTTGCCTTTATCTTCTATATTCTAGGTTTATGTTCAAATTCCTTATATTAATTCCTCATCATTAAATCCCTTCATTCTACATCCCCATAGCTCCATATATGACTAATTTGATATAATTAATGTCTTTGAGATCTATGTCTTAGACAAAATGTCTGAAAGAAATTATGCTTAGTCTTTTGCCTTGGAATAGATTCTCTAAAATAATTCACGTCTTTGATAAAATTATCCCAAATAATTTTATCAAAATAATTTGTGCCATTGTACCTTTTGATTGAACCTTTGTCTTCGAGCTTTTTGCTTGAAAAATGACCCTTCGAAAAAAATGTCTAGGACACTTTATCCAAAAAGTGACCCTTCAAGACTTTTGCAGTGGCCCCCCTTTCCTGAAAGAAATGACCCTTCAGGGGAATTTTATAGGACACTTTCTCAAGAAAAATACACTTCTAGATTTTTTTTTGGTCCACTTTGTCAAAGAATGATCCTTCAAGAAAAGTGTTTTAGACCAATTTTTCTAAAGAGACCCTTTAGAACTTCTGTCAAAGAACTCTCTTTAATAAAATGACCCTTCAAGAGTTTTATTTTGGACAAAATGTTTTAAACAATTCTTGATATTTATCCAAATAAAGTGGAACATTTCTCTGAAGGAATTTTGAATGCTCTAACAACTAGCCAAAAGTTGAAATATTAGGTTAAGTGTAAACTTAGACTTTTTTTAGACATGTTCTTGCAACTGTTCAGTACTATAAAAACCTGCTTGGATCCCTCCACTTGAAATGTTAAGCCTATTTCTAAGCCACATAATTCACTCAAAAATTTGGACCCTACTCATATGTTTAAACTAGGCAGAAGCTTGGTAGGCGGGCTAAATATTGGCCAACATCTTTCTTGAGCACAAATGAGAAGCGCTTGTGCACCTTTTTCTTGAAGTGATTGGGTCATCATAGGTGTGTTATCTCTTTTTAAGCCTTGGTAAGCCTTGTATTGATTAGGGGGTGACTTATAAGGTCAATAACACCTTCATATAAATCTAGAACATTGGTCTTGTTTGCTTCCTTTAATACCACTACTTTAGTCCATCTAGTGAAGTAATTAGTAGCAGTCAGTATCCATTTATGATCTAAGCTTGATGGGGGGTTAATGAGACCATTAAATTCCAATCCCCATTGGAAAAAGTGTTGATCTATTGCAATTGGTTAGAGAGGTAAGGTTACAAGCTTTACCTTTCCTATAAACATATCACATTGTCTGCATTTCCTAACCCATGCATGACAATCACCAAATAAGCTTGGCTAATAATACCCACCTCTTATGATCTTGTGGGTTTTGGTCCTTGAATAATAATTCCCTCCACCATGTCCATCATGGAGATACTCGAGTAATTTCTATGTTTGGCCTAGATCTATTCACCTTAGTAGCATGCCATTAATATCTCTCTTAAACAAAGTACCATCAATAAAAATAAAATAAATTGACTACAATCTAAAATATCTTCTTTTAGAAGGGATTAGATAAGGATAAAAACCATCCTAGAGGTATCTTACTATCTTAGAACTAGTTGGAAGGTGAGGTGTGATCATTTGTAACTTCCTCATCATTTGACACCATAACCACCTCATTGGTTTCTTGTAAATCTTGGGCTAGATGCTCACAAAGTCCTTTGCTTCTAACCAGCTTTGTGACCTTGATCTCCATATCATACTTCATTAATTTTGTTATCCAACCAACTCTTTTCTCATTTATATCCTTGTTAAAGAGAAATTCTTTGATACTTGGATGGACAACCATCAGATGTATCTTATTATTAGGCAATAAGTATATGAACTTCTTGAAGGACCTTATGACTGAAAGTACATGATTTTCAATAAAAGATTACCTTGTTTCATATTCTTCCAAGCCTTGAATAAAGAAGGTTATTGCTTTCTCTAAGGCTTCATGGTTATATTCAATAAGAATACCTGAAATGGTGTCAATATTAGCATATGTGTACACAATGAAGTCTTTTGAGAAATTTGGGTTCATGAGTGTAGGAGCACTAGGCATGGATTTATTGATTTCTTCAAAACCCCTTAATCCTTCCTTGGACCAATTGAATCTCTGATTCTTATTTAGCATGGATGTAAGTGGCTTAACTAAAGTGGAAAAATCTAAGATGTATCTTCTAATAAAATTGATCTCTCCTAAGAAAATTTACAAATATCTCTTGTGATTGGAAAAGGAAAGTACAAGAATTGAAGATATTATTTTAGGATCTATGCTTAAACCATGTTTTTAAACTATATATCTAAGAATCTTACATTCATGAACTGAGAAGACACACTTTTTGGGATTTAGGGATACCCAAAACTATATACACCTTTCAAATACTTGCTCAAGGTGAACCATGTGCTCACTTGCATTCTTTGAAAACATTGTTATATCATCCAAATAAACTAGTACATACTTGTTAATAAGGTCCTAGAATGTCATATCCATGGCTCTCTAAAAATTTGATCTAGCATTGGATAAACCAAAGGGCATCTTTCTATATGCAAATGTCCCTCACTTTATGGTGAAGGTAATCTTAAATTGATCTTCGTCCTTGACCAAAATTTGGTTACAACCACTATATCCATCCAACAAGGAGAACCTTTCTAAACCTGCAACCAACTATAAAATCTAGTCCATAGATGGCAATGGATAGTAGTTTTGAAAGGAAGCCTTATTCTGATCATAGAATTCAACACACAATCTAATTTCACCATTATTTTTTTGTACTAAATAATATTTGCCACCCAAGTTGAGTACTTGATTGGAAATATAATAGTTGACTCAATGAGCTTATGAAGCTTAACTCTCATTAAAGGCATAATTTTATGATTAATGGGCTTTTGTCTTTGTCTTATTGGCTTGGTTTCATCTTCTAGCTCAATGGTGTGTTGAGCTAGACTTGGGTCAAATCCTTTGAGGTCACTATATTGTCATGTAAATACATCAACAAAACTTGCACATAACTTATTGAAAGCTTATTTTTATGAAAAAGTGCATACCTTACCCAACTTTAAGTTTTTATTAGGTACAACTTCTACATTGGCATAGTGTCCTTCTTTTGTTGACAAAGTTGACTTCTCTTTCCTCAGCTCATCATCACCACTGAATATGTTTCAATTGTGACTAATCCCTTGGGTAACTTATTTATTTTTAGTTGCATAACCTGATCACCATACTACTACAAGTATTTTGATTGATTTCTTGAATAAAACTCAACCTCTTTTTATAAGAACTTGACAATTTGATTCTCATCTTCAAAATTACTAATTATCATTATTATCTAGGATAGAAGGCCTCACCACCACCTTAATATGTGACTAGACATTTTTACTTCTTACATCAGTTGAGATACTAAATTATGTCCCAATGGCAGCCAACATGTCTACATATTTATTCCCATCTCTTGGTATTGCTTGAATGCTGAAATCCTAAAACTTTTCAAGTCCCATACCCTATGCTTATAAGATTTAAGCAATGGGTTATTGCATATATTAATCCCTCTCACTTGGTGAATGACAAGTTCACTATCACCAAAGACTTGTAAGGCGTTGACTTTCATCTTCCTAACCCATTACAAACCATGAACAAGTACCTCATATTCAACATCATTATTTCAAAAACCAAATTGAAACTTAATGGATGAAAAATACCTTTGTTTTATTGGAGAAATCAACATCATTCTAGCCCCAATACCATGCTTTATCTATCAAAGTATAGTTTCCAAATAACATCAGTAAACTCATCATCCTTCATCAAGACTAGAATTGGTGCATCTTTCTCTTGTAAGTAATAAACACCAAGTCCTTAAATTAACTTATAAGGATCATTTAATGAGAGATAAAGGCCCACTCATTGAGAAATAAATCTATAATCCCATCTAAAGGTAATTTAGTTTCCTCTACACTATCTTTTATCACCTCATCTAAGATGAGACAATTGGTGTTCACCACACTTCGAATATATGGTTCTAAATGGAATCGTCCAATAGGTTTAGAAGGTATGGTTACCTTGGTTCCATATCTAGTCTTGAAAATCAAATATTTTCAATCAATTGATAAGTATCCTCTAATATTCGAGGTAAAGTCCCTTGATAGACACATGGTAAAAAGGGGGCAAATCCACCACAACTAAATCCTACTGAATGGTAACATTTGGACAAGCATGTAGTGTCAGCTTTAGATCCTTAATAATGCCTACTATTTTTTTTGGTGAAGCATCTAATTTTAACACACCCTTAGCATTTGGATCATAGACAAGACCAAGCTTATCTATAATTTGCTTAGGCATGATAGTGCTACTAGCTCCACTGTCCACTATATAGTTATGAATTAGGCAGTCACCAACTATCAAAGAGAGGTAGAAGGGAGGAATATTACTTGAATTTACCTCAAATTTATCTCTTTTTACCATTTTATGTACTTGATGTAATTAATGCTTCATTGGATGGTCTGAATTAGTCAAGATAAATCCTTATTTCTTAACCAGTTTTAGAGACACCTTGAGAGTTGAAATCTCTTGGATGACCAAGTCTTTTTCTCTTGAAATAGCAAGGGAATCCCACATGTAAATGTTGACATTATATTTCTTCATCTGATCTATTATGCTAAGTGATGATCCACTAACCTTTCATTATACCTTTTGAACCACTATTTGTTCATGTACTAGAGGTATTTGAGGGACCCTCCTAGCCTCTTCATTCTAATTTTTCTATGTTTTAGGAGTAGTAGGTTGATCTTTTTTACTCTTGGAAATAACATTAGGATTAATTGAAGCATTAGTTACATCTTGAGCCTCATCAATAGCTCTTTTTTAGCTCTAGTTACAACTGTAACTTGACCACTTGGACTGCTACTTTTACCACCATGATTGAAAGCAACATAGCATCCACTTACTAGTTTATATTAATGGCATCAGGTTGTCCTTAAAATTTTTGATCCCTTCATTTGGGAGCCAAAAGTGTCTCATGATACTGACCTCTTTGGAGAGAAAACTTTTCTTGTGTCATTTGTGGTATAATAATGTTCCATGATACCAAGGCTTAGCCCTGAGCATCATTAAGATTGGCTAGATACCAACTTGCCTCATGCATCAAATTATTTTGAGTTGGTTTGGTAACAATGGATTTTGAACTTTTTGGTATATTAGGATCAAGATCTTCATATGGTTTAGTTGGAACTATGGCTCCTTGTGCTTGGTAAGGTGGTATGTTTTCCCCAAATACTTAGTAGGGAGGATTTTGATCTCTAAAGGACTGATAGGAGGTCTGATTCTATTATTGATAAGGCCTACCCTAGTATTGGTGAATTTTAAGTTGAACTATTTCATTCCCAAAAGACTATAGCCAACTTTTCAATTCTTCAATCTCACTAGCCTAATTAGAAGGGGCTACAACTTGGGCTTTAGGAGATGGGATAGGATTTAATGATGGAAACATGGGAACTGGAAGTGGTGGAGTAGATTTAAACTCTGGGAATATAGGCATTAGAGGCCTAAAAAAAAGCTTACTAGCTTGTATCAAACTATTTTCTGCTCTTGTGGTAACTTCATAAGCATTTGGCAAGGTGTTACTACCCATGGACTATATCATCACACTGATATCAAAATTTAGGGATTTCAAATAGTAAAAGGAAGAATATTCTAAGGATGGTCTAATCACTACAAGAATCTTAGTCCATGTATTTTAGAATCTAAGGTTAAAATTAGATATGAACTCATGGGGATCTCTTTAAAAGGTAGTCAATTGTTCAACTAATGATAAGTGATCAGATTTATCTTCAAATTATCTGACTAAGGTTGCACCTAACTTATCCCAAGCATCAATGGAATTTAAAAGAATATTCATATACCACTCTAATGCTTTTTTTTTAAGGAAGAAGCAAGAAACCTAATGGCCACATTATCTTTAATAACATTGTAAACGGAGCAAAGGTTGGCAACATCCTAGATGTGCTCAATAGTAGTTATTTGATGTTCTCCAAAAAATAATGGGATGATTTTAAGAGTAGACATAATAATATCATCATATTGGGCTAAGTTCAATGGACTACCTCTATTAAATAGAATAAACACTTGATTTTTGATAGCTATTTGAGCAGGGGGGATTACACTGCTTAAAATAATAAGATGACCAAGGAATGACTATTGCTTTTAGGGATAAGGTCTTATCCTATTAAATATTGTTCTCTTATATGAAATGGGAGGTATCTCAATGAATTCAAGAGGAATACCTTTACTAGTTGACCTTGTAGTAACTTTTGACATGAGAATGTTGTCTGGATAGTGTTATAAACTCTACAACTTTAAAGATATTTAACTCCTAATGCTTTTCCTTAGCTCCAAATTTTATCTCCTCTAGACTAATGGGTTCTATCAAGCATTCCATAACTATTGGTGTTCTTAGGTTGCACCTTAGCTGAGCAAAGGGATTGTTCAGGTTCTCTTGCTCAAACCTAGTCCAACATAGGACTGACCCTAGGTTATGAGTCACCTAAACTTGGGTCAAACCTCTAGAAAAGGCCAACTTCCTTTTGGATTTATCACCTAAAATAGACCTAATACTAATTCTTGCTTGGAAAAGGGAGAGAGATTGACAACAATTCATAAAAGCATGTAAAAATGAGGTAATGCACCAAATGTTTTGATCCTTATAATTATACAAGACACACTATAAGACACGTTCAAGACTGTAGAAGATTACTTCCTTGACTCTCTAATCAATTTCACATAAAGGCATGGATAAGCTATCAACCTAGCATGGGAGGGTAATTGTCCACTTCCACATCAACCAACATATTATGTATGCACTTAGAATGACTTGTGAGAACTACCAAAACACTATATAAAGGTGAGAAAACTTAGATAAAGGCAAGGAAAGTAGATATTCACTTGACCACATTAATTAATTTATGAGACACACTTAAATTCAGCTTGCAAAAAGAGGAATTTAGCCTTTATTATATCAAATATGTGCTACAGTGCAAATCTTGGCTTGGCAGAGTCTAGTCATGCCAAAGAGGGATCTATTTTAAGGCTTAGAAGCCTATATATATAGCAGAATGGGAATGAGAGAGATGGGGAAAGATACATGAAAGAATGGGTAAGGGGTCATCATGATCAAGATTTATGATCCTCTAGTGTTGATTCAGTTAGAAAGGATCATCATGTTAAGACTACTTCTAGAAGATGACCATAACAACTGCATCAGTCCCTTTCAATCTATTTTTGGTCTACATTGATGCTCTTTACAGTTACAATGGTGGGATTAAATTATTAGAAAAAAATTTCTAGTGTCAATACAGTTATAACAATAGCAATCAATCTATTTTGATCTTGGTAATGCCCATTGCTCCCTATTGGCTCCCCACTGGTTTGTATTTGACATGAAATAATGGAGGAAAAGGGTCATAATCATGCTACTATCTTTGGTGATAAACCCATCAAATCTGGCATGTCTACCTCTATGGCATCCCTTTATAATATTGGCTCTATCTCAACCTCAATCGATTTTTCTTTAAATTTTAATATTGACCCTTGATCTTGATCTGAGTCCTTGCGATTATGACATTTGTCAATTTTATGTTGATCTTCAAGATCATATTATCAGTCTATCCACTTCATGTGCTCTGTTGATCTTTCTTGGTATGAATGAACATGAGCCATAGATCTTTTTGACAGTTACCATGGTTGTGACACTTGGTAGGAGATCATTCATCCTTGAGATATTTTGAATCTTTGTACCCTTTGTTCGCCATCAATCTTCTTGGTAAAATTAAATATGCACCACTAGATCTATTTTGGCCCAATGGCCTGTCAATCACCATATACCATTGATCCATATGATAGGTACTTGAGATCTTGACACTTGGCATGAGATCATTTATGCTGACTTTTAGACTCAACACTCATCATTGATCTTCAATGCATGATCAAATGCTCACTGTTAGATCTTTGGGACCCACTGTCACTATAGATTATGTACCTGCCATTGGATCTTGACCTTAGCTCATGAGATTTGGACACTTTTCACTCTCATGTTAAGCCTAGGAACATTTAAATTTAAATGTCTATTTGTCATAGCTTTAGCTTGACATTCACACAAACATCTCACTTTGTTTGCTTAACTTTGAAAGCTTATATTTACAGATAAAAATTACACCAAGGCACCAAACTTGTATATCATGTTTTAGGCATTAAAATACTTCATGTTTGTGTAATATTTTGACTTGAGAGGCTCCCCAAACAAATCTATTGAATGTAAAACCAGCTTGCTTTGTTCATTTATGCATGACGTTTAATGATGGTCTAGTTTTCTAAGATCACCAAATTCACACATTAATCTTGCTTAAAGTGTTTCAAAAGCTTGCAACTGATAAAAGATCTTATCTTGAAGTTCATATGCTCCTTATGGCATTGTATAACTCTTCAATCAGGACCTTGCTCAGCTTCTTATTCTAGATTAGACACATGTGGGCCAAAATTGGCCAACAATAATCACATAAACATTTATTTATTTTATTAAAAAATAGGTAAAACATATACATATAGATGGTGTAGACTATTCTTTACTTGTTATATGTTCCATTGATGTTTTTACTCTCTTACATGATAGGCTAGTTTGTGTTTGTCTATTATGTGTGGACCTTAGCCTTATTTAATATGACATATTTATGTCCTTTATTTGTGATATTTTTATGTCCTTTATGTGTGGCCCTTAGTCTTGTTTGATGCAACATTTTTATGCCTCTTGTTTGTAACATATTTATGTCTCTTGCATGTGGCCCTTAGTTTTGATTGACGTAACATTTTTAAATCCATAGTTTGCAACATTTGTATGTCCCTTGTGTGTGGTCTTTCACCTTATTTGTTGTGACATTTTCATATCCCTTATATATGGCCCTTGGCCTTATCTGTGACACTGTTGAGCTTTCTAACATTAAGTGGTGTCATGATACATATCATGCACCTTTATTAAATCATTTTATTCAATTATTTTTCAATGATGGTCACTATTGTATGATTCATTGATACATTTATCTAGACATGACACTTGTATGTCATACATTAAATATCTTACATACATGTCTTGATTGACATATACATTACTATAATGACAAATGTTCCACATGTTTTTATGATTATAAATAATATTTTATTTATGCATGACATGATATAGTTAACTCATTTTTTGAGATAAGTAACTTACAGGCACATCATTATCTCAAAAGGGGGCATTATAGTGGGATTATCATAGAGACGTAAGCCTCCAATGAATAGAAAATTATATCATAGTTCATATTTTAGAAATAAAATGGTTCAGATAACAAACATTGGCATATCAGTAAAAATTATGAGGTTATATGTCATGCATATGCACTCACCTTCTATAGACTTGAGTAAAAATTCATACACACTTGAGTGCATATGCATAGGCATATGTGCATGTTTTAAAAGAATAAGAATTACAGTTTTTCACATATACATATATTTGAGATACAAGTTCTAAGATTCAACATATAGATGCATAACATTTTATATTAGTTGACACATATTCAAGGGGGATGATATTGGTTCATGAACATATAAACACTTTCAGATTTATGAGGTATGATAGTGGTTTATGCACATACATAATATTATAGATTATAATTTGAATAATAAATGGTTATCATTCCACTTCACACTTGTTCATATTGAGGTCATGATGGAGGCATGCACATTATTCATTCTCTTTCGATCATACACTTATTCTACATTAAGTGAACTTGAGCAAAACTTATAATTAAATTTGCAGTCATGATTGGGGGATAAGCATTGTTAATTATATTTTAATCGTGTATTTATTTTTATATAAATAAACTGAGAAAACTTGAGTGAAACTATACGATTGAATTTATAAGCCATTCACAATGGTTGATTTTATTTTATTTCTAGTGAACCCATCGTATAGTTCCCCTTTATTTTCTAAGAATTTATTTGGGTTATTATATCTTGTACTTCTCTCCACATTTTTGAGGGTTAAGGAATGTTGTCTTCCCAACCCAAGTATGATCATGGTTACATAAATTTGGGGAAAAATCACCCCAACTCTCCATGTGCTTCAAAAAGGAATCATAATTTATCCAATATTCACTAAGAGAACCAATTTTTAATTGTTTGAGAAAAAAATCACCTTCTTCAATGCTTCAACAAGGAAGCATCTCCAACAAGTTATAAGGGAAACATGGTTTTCACCAACACACCATTGAACTCCTTCCTTATTATTTCATTTTTAAATTATCAAATTCAAGTTTCAAATTTCAACCTGTGAATATTAACTACTATATGTTTGTTGTAGGTTTTGATATCTAAACTTGCACAATTAGAGCTTCATATCAAAGACAAAATGTGTTGTACACACTCAGATATATTTTCTTTTTTCTCTAAAATTTTTATTGCTATAATAAAATGGGGAGTATTTGTAGACATTAAAATCTGGTATTAAGTACTTGACAATGACAAGTTTGACATGCATTAACCATGCATGACTTATGTACACAAATATGATCTTAACCTACCATTATCTCAAACCTACATATTACCTTATGAGTTTGATCATTTTATTTTATTGATTACATACCTACATATACTTCACTATATGTTTCAAGTCTTCTTACTATCCTTTACATACATCTCTAGGCCTTTCATTCAATCCACTTTTACATGGATCAATAATACAATAAGGGATCAATGTTTCTAGTCAATACTAACATAACCTAAACAATAATGACCCTCTCCTAGCAATAACTAATTTTCAAAATCAAATCTTTTCTTAGAGTCAACCCATTTGCCTAACATGTTGATAGCATGAAAAATTCCCTAATTTGACTCATATATACAAATCAAGGTCTTACTTAATAAGGTATTCATACTTATCTGATACACATGTATACACTATTGCACATTGACAAAATCTGTCATATGCTTCCAAAATTGTGAATCAATCACTAAGAGCAATAACAAGCCAAGTTTTAAGCATACTAAAGCCAAGTCAAATTAAACATTGTCAAGTATCAAATTTAAATCATCCATTGCATTCATATAATGAAGGATCATAATGGCACAATCACACTAGGTGAGAGAACTATGTGTGACTTGATTTCCCTCTTTGGAGTATTGGCTACATAAGAAATTCTCAGTCATCAATGTGGGTGATTGGGGTTGGCTTAGTGGATTACACTTTCTCAAATTTTAAAAAATTTTAACCCTCACAAGCATAACTAAGTTTTGAGGTGAAGGACATTGATTTTTTAAGTTATGTGCATCATCAAGATTTGACATCTCACATAAAGAGATTTTAGAGATAAGCAAAAGTGTCCATATGATCACATATGATTTTTTTAACACAAGACATTATTGACTGCTCAAATTAATATCAACAATCTATACTAACCCAAATATGACATAATCAACCCTACGTAATCAAAAATTCAATTGCAAAACTTCATGGATCGTAAACATGTTTCAGTCTATTTTCTACTCCCATAACATAATTAATCAGAAAAACTAATTACTTATCCCTTTGATGTACTTACTATGTTAAGCATAAACTACTTGTCAAATCATTGCAATCTATTTCAAACATTTACATTTAATTTCATATTTAAATATCATATTTAGTAATCTCATATTAATTTATATCCTATTAGGGTTTCTAAAATCAAATGAAGACAAATCATATGCTACATTTTAAGGTTGATGTTAAACAAATAACTGTGATAAAAAAAATCATAAGAGGCATGGATGACCATCAAATTTAGTCCTTGAATGGGTCTCATAACATGTAAAATATTATAAGTTTTTTGCATTTATTATTTAAGAATCAAAGTAATTAATTAATTGTCTGATCTTTTAGCAATGATGGATAATGGTGGCCAAGTGTTCATGATAATTCTAAGATATATGATTGCAAATCATTATTTGTGTGTTGTTAGTACCTATTATAGGCATATGGTATTATAGTTTTTGCCTAAAATGACTACTTTACCTCAAAAACTATTTCCAACCAATGCATATGTACTCTTACCTAAAAATTTAGCAGTTTATTAATGTTTGAATCAAGGCAATGAATAGTTTATTATTTTCTTTGTTAGTGTTAAAGGGTAACTAAATTATTTGAATTATCTCCAATGAAAGGCTTCTACATGCTTTTACTAGCATTGAAAACATCATAAATATTTACCATAAGTATAGTTACAGTTTTTATTTATTGTTTTATTTTCATACGGCCACCATGGTTATAATAAAGGACTATTTTCCCTATATATGATGGCTAAGTTTTATATAATAATACTAATATTCATCTCAAAAATTGTAACTTTATTCTTTTTACACCTTTTGATTGCATACGGTGAATAAATATATAATCAACAACACATAAAAAGACCTATTTTGTCTGCTACTATAAAACTTCAATAAGAGCAATCATAATTTAAATAGATATAAATAAACTAGTTATTATTATACTAAACTTCACCTTCTCATTAAACAAAATCAATCAATCTAACCAAAAATAAAATAAAAGGCATTCCAACTTCAAATCTGGGTCACCTCATTGCATAACAGAGACGGTCAATTTTGAATGTATGTTAGTCAAGCATCACTTCCTAGACTATATAAATCAGGGTATGCATTGGTGCATAACATCCAATGAGTTTCTTTAGGTTTGAGTCCTCAATGGTACTCATATTTGTCTTTGTATTACTGACCTTTATATAGAATTCAACACTTAAATACTCTAAATTTTATATGTGGCATTCTTCTTAGAGACCTAAAAGTGCACTGCATCATAGTTCATGCTTGTAACAGATGAGTTGATCATGTACACTATCCTTGACATTGAACTATTTCTAGATAATAAGTTTAGTTTCATCTGACTATGCATGGTTGTCTTAGATGTTGCAGCTATGATGAAGTCTGCATTAGAGTTGGTAGGAGAATTATCAACTTATTGCTTCTAGTCAATAAGACTACGTATAACCTGATGGGCCCAGAGGATTTAAATGTCAATCATGTCTTGATACTCTTCTAACAAAGTAATCAAAATAGTGGTCTAAATCTTCATATTATGGCCCAAAATGTCAATTATATGAAGTTGATGGGTTGCACACCAATCCTTCATAAGCTTCGAGACCAAGGTCTTGAGTCTACTATAGTGTAACATTACTGGTCCCTGATTACTTGAGAGGCCAGATCTTTGATCATCTTCATTGCTTCATAAATGTGAACCCTGAGCTCAACATTCTCTGCCTTTAACTGATCTCATTCTTGCTCTAGAAAGGTAGCCTTTTGTGTGATGGAATCTTAAAAATATACAACACCCTCCAACTATTTCTTCAAAATAAATTGGGAGACATCAAGTGAAGCCTCTTAATTGACTCATAGTGTGGCCAATGTGTTTAGTGATGGTGCAGGGTCAAAGCGTGGCATGATGGCTAGCAGGAGGGAGAAGGTAGTTCACCAAGTAGTTACTAAGGGAACATCTCAAAGTCAGACACCTCTTAGTGGTAGTTTTAGAAAATACAATCCTAAGTGCATTATGGGAGGTGCTTGTTACTATACTATGAAATTTACTACAAGCTTACTTTTCTACATAGCATCTTCAGGTGCTTTATGAATGATTGTTAAGAATGGAAACAGACTTAAACCCTCTTAGAACCCTAATAAGGATTTGATGTTGAATATATTGATGAAAAGTTGCCTAGAATGGATTGGTATGCCTAGATAATTTATTGGAGGTTATATTCAACTCTCCCAGTCACCTTTAGGTGTGATTGAGTTGTCAAGTATGTGAGTAGACCTTATAAAAAAGTGATAATTTCTTAGAAATTTATTGTAGCAGTCAAATTTGACCAAATCAAAGTATGAAAATGGATGGAATATTAATCTTGAGACATGTATTTTATGTCTATGATGGTTTTTGGACATGTTTTAGGCTTTAGGTGTGCAAATTTAGTGTTCCAAGTTGGCCAGTCACTAACAAGCTTAATGGTACAAATAGTGAAAAACCCAAGCAGCAATGAGAAGATGATTAGGAATGTGTTTTCATGATAATATAATGAAACCAAGTATATAGAGATATTTTTTATGACTTTTAATAGATGTTCATCTTTGGTATAAGTTTTAGAGATCTTTAAATATAGTGAAAAAATTGCTCACAAGTTGACCTGTCTGGCTCATTGAGGTTTGTGTATAGTGAGGTCATATGATTGGTCTACAAGACCAATATTTGCCATTTTAACATATAATATTTATATATGATAATGGTTTAATGATCTCATATGATCATCTACTTGAATAATAATTCTTTTAAATTGGTCATACAAGTATTGAAGGTCAATGTCACCATGACTGTGTTTTAAGGTAAACTGACATTTATGAGTAAGCAAGTTGTAGTGATGAGTTTGAGGCTCTATACCCTTATTTGAAGTATCTAATATATATGGTGTTGTTTTTTATGACTTTAAAGTACTTTTTATACTTTTATAAAGTTTAGAATTCATTATAATAGGTTGACAAGGTGAAGTTAAAATGGCTTGTCTGGTTCATGCAAGACTGTGTGAGATAAAGTTAAGAGATCTATTTGTAAAACCAATATTTTATATTTGAATATATTATCTTTATATCTAAAAATGATATAATTATCTCATAATATTATCTACATGCATCAAAATTTATTTAATATGTTTATATAGGTGTTGGAGGTCTGAGTCACCATGACTGGTCTTTGAGGAAAATGGGCAGTTTTGAGTGAGTGAGTTGTAGAGGTGTTTTCAAGGCTCTATGACCTATGTGATAAATTATAATGCACTTAATTAAGTTTTTGAGTCTTTTTGGTTATATTTATATAATTTATTTTCATGGTTGTATGGCTAAATATTGTGTTATCTTTAGTTGTTCAAGATAAACTTTTTTGTGTGTGTGAAGACCTAATGTAAATAGTACTAACGGTGTGCTTCAAGTGGTGATTGGAGATAAAAGTGTTATCGATTTAACATGACATTATTAGGTGTATATGAATTTTTTTTACCATTTTTGAAGTTTCAAAGTGCTCCAAGGAGATTAAAGGGTAACATGTACTAATGAAGGTCTAATTGAATTAGGTCTTAGGCCTAAAAGAGATTTTAGTCTTTTAAGTTATGGATGATCTATTCTAATGACTATTTAATGTATGAAACATGTTATAAGACCTATTTTAATGTTAATACAAGTGTGAAAATGTATATGGTCAACCAATATGTGTATGAGCTAAAGGATTGTATAAGAACAAGGCCTAATAGGCTTAATTCATTTCTTAGATATATTATGAGTGCAAGTGAATAAAATATCACATTTACTGAGAAAAAGGAGGTATTTTATACCATTAAATAGGTATATATAAACTATCATTCATATTTAATAAAGGTACTATATATGAATATCAAGGTCATATGACCTAATATGTCTTAAAGAGACCTAGTTGAGTGAAGAAGCCTAGAAAGCGATTTGAGAGGGATAGAAGAGTGAAAAGAGATAAAGAAGGTAATCATCATCTATTGTGTGAGAAACAAGGTCTTGCAAATGTGATCAAAATTATCAGGTTACTAATTTGGTTTTGAGTCATCTAGGTGGTTGGTGTTTCCTTGCAAGTTAGTGCTTGCTAAAGTCTAGTTGAGTAGATGTTTGACTAGTTGGGGTTGGTGTTCCATATAGAGTAGGTATTTCACTAAAGATTTTTTTTTATATTATAAGACTATAGTCCATTTGCATATATCAATAGTTTTTTTTTTTCCTTGAATTTTTACCATATATGTAATGTGTTATCTTATTTTATGATCTTGTATGGTTGCATACACTTTGCTAGATGTTCATGTTTGTATGAATGGTTCTTGTATGCTTAAGTGTAATTGAAAGAATGTTTTGAAAACACTAATTCACCCCCCCTCCACAACCTCTCATTGATTATGCTTATAATATGTCATTGCACTTATCTGAGATACATCTATACACTAGTGCACATTGAGCAAATCTGTCATATTCTTCTAAAATTTTGAATCAGAAGAGTAGTAACAAGCCAAGTTTAAAGCATACTAAATCTAAGTCAAATAAAATATTTTAAAGTATCAAATTAAAGTCATTTATTACATTCATATAATGAAAGATCACAATGGCACAATCACACTAGGTGAGAGAAGTACGTGTGACTTGATTTCCCTCTTTGGAGCATTGGCTACATAAGTAACTATCGATCATCAATATGGGTGATTGGGGTCAGCTCAGTGCATTACACTTTCTTGATTTTTAAAATTTTTTAACCCTCATAAGAATATATAAGGTTTTGAGGTGAAGGACATTGATTTTTGAAGTTACATGCATCATCAAGATTTGACATCTTGCATACAAAGCTTGCAAAGACAAGCAAAGGTATCCATGCGATCACATATGCATTTTTCAACATAAGACATTATTGACCACTCAAATCAGTACCAACAATTGATATTAACCTAAATTTTACATAATCAACCCTATGCAATCAAAAATTCAATTCCAAAACTTGATGGATCATATACATGTTTCAGTCTATTTTCCACTCCCATAACATAATTAATCAAAAAAACTAAGTATTCATCCCTTTGATGTAATTACTATGTTAAGCATAAACCACTTCTAAAATCATTGCAATCTATTTCAAACTTTTACATTTAATTTCATATGTAGTAATCTCACATTAATTTATATCTTATTAGGGTTTCTAAAATCAAATTAAGACAAATCATATGCTACATTTTAAGGTTGATGTTAAACAAATAACCATGGTAAAAAAATCATAAGAGACATGGATGACCATCAAATTTAGTCATTGAATAGGTCTCATAACATATAAAATAGTATAAGTTTTTTTGCATTTATTATTTAAGAAGCAAAGTAATAAATCAATTGTCTTATCTTTTAGAAATGATGGATAATAATAGCCAAGTGTTTAAGATAATTCTGAGATATGTGATTGACCATCATTGTTTGTGTGTTGTTATTACTTGTCATAGGCATATGGCACTATAGTTTTCACTTAAAATGATTACTTTGCCTTTAAAACTATTTCCAACTAATGCATATGTACTCTTGCCTAAAAAATTAATAGTTTCTTAATGTTTGACTCAAGGCAATGAATAGTTTATTGTTTTCTCTATTGGTGTTAAAGGGTGATTAAATTATGTGAATTGTCTCTAATGAAAGGCTTTTGCATGCTGTAATTTTTTACATGGGTTTTTACTAGCATTGAAAACATCATAAATATTTACCATAAGTATAGTTACAGTGTATATTTCTTGTTTTATTTTCATACAGCCACTGTTGTAATAAAGGACTATTTTCCCTACATACGGTGGCCAGTTTATATATAATCCTACTAATATTCATCTCAGCAATTGTGACTTTTTTCTTTTACGCCTTTTGACTACATATGGTGAAAAAATCTATAGTCGGTAACACATAAAAAGACCTTTTTGTCTGTTACTATAAAGCTTCAACTAGAGCAATCACAGTTTAAATAGATATAAATAAATTAGAAATTGTTATTATACTAAATTTCACTTTCCCATTAAATAAAATCAAACTAACTAAAAATAAAATAAAAGGCACTCCAACTTCAAATTCCTTATATCTTTTCAAATAAGATAGACAGTAAATAATAGGAAAATTATCTTATGAGGATATGATATCATTTCCAAGAAAATATTATCAGCATAGATGTTTTTCATTTCACCAGTGAATTTTTTTATTTAATTAAATAAAAACCTTAGTTTTATAAGGCCCTGAAACCAGAGTATAAACAAAGTGCAATAATTTGAAACAAGCCCCACGAGATGAGAAACAAAAAACAAAATAACAAGACTAGTAGTTAAATATCAAAGTGAAAGATAAAAACAAAAAGAAATTAAAATAAAAAGTTACTCTGACACAGGGGATCCCTCTTTAAGTACCCTATCAACCTCTATCTCCTTCTCCTACTCAACCTATTTATTCTTGGTGATTATGGCCCTAGTTCTATTGCCTGGGCCTTCCACATCCTCTTTAGACATGATCATTTTAGGTCTCTTCCATGGTTGTTCCTTCACAGGGGTCTTCTTAGTGGGGGATTTTAGGGGGAGCTTTGGAGAAGAAGCATTTGCCTCTTCAAGTTGCATCTTGGAAGTACCTTCAACCTTTCTTAGTTGAGAGAAAGATTGAATAATTTTGGAGACCTCCTTGTTCATGGAATTTCAATTCTGGATTAAACCTATCAAACACATTCATAACTCATGTAATTTGGTATTAAATCTTTTTAGTTGATCCTTCTTGGTTTTAATTGCTTCTACGAAGGGGGTCTTGCCTTTGTCCATCACCTCCACCTAGTTTCTTTCATCTAGCATAATGGGTTTGGGCTTGATGATAGTGAGTTTCAGGGGAGGATTCTCGATAGACCTCTTGAAATTGGGACTAACAAGGAAAAAAATAGGCATTAGGTAGTGAGATACCAAGGTAAGATCTTCCTCAAGGGAGTCCTCCTTAGTATAGGACCCCTCTGATGGGACCTCCTTATCCCAAAAGGTCTCACCGTGTTTTAACAACAAGAGAATGAGTCCCTGGTGGATGACAGGATTGGCTTCATTGATTTGGTATGTGAGTGCAGTACACTCTAGGGATTTAAAAAAGTATTATAAAATTATTAATAGCTATTTACAAAATAAAAAGGAGGATTGTCAAATTGACCCATCGTTTAGCACTAACATTATATGAAAATTGTTTTAATTTCAAATCTCCTAACTAAAAGTGATTGAAATTTTTCAAAAAAAAATCCAACTACTTCCTCCTAACTTTTTTTCTTTTAACGATATTAACTGTGACATACAATGAATACAAAATTCATGGTAATTATGTCAACAAAATAATGTTCTCTCATATTCCAAAGCATGTTAAGCTCCAGTCTTGAATCTCCATATGTACTCTGATGGTAGGGAGTTGTACTATTTGTGAGTTAGGGTCTCCCATCTCATCACCCCAACCTACCCCTACCCCTCTCCAATCTAGGAACCCTAGCGCTTAGTCTGGTCTAGTCACCTTCTTGTAGCCTCATCCCTCTCATCTCCAGTCACCTTCTCATCACCCCAGCCTTCCCCAATCCCATATTAAACTCCACCATCGATACTAATACCATTATAAATTACATTAAAACTATGAACTTACTCTGCACCATATTGTGCACTTTTTTCTCATGCAAAAAATTACATGAAACAATTGTCATAAGCCATCATAGGAAGTTATCATAATATCTTTGTATCATTGCCACCATAAAATAGATATTTTAAAAATAATGTTGGTCTTGGTTCTCCCTCTATAGGCCATGAAATTCCCTAAAACCAAAAATCCACCTTAAATAGGCAGAAACAACGATAAAAACAAATCACCCCAATGTTAAATGTTATTGCTAAAGCTACTACTCTCTATAGCCCAGTGCTCAACATCCAACTATGCACTTTAGACAGATGTTTATCTTAAACCGTTATAAATCCTAGATGTAGTTCAAAGGGTTTATCATGTGTAGCTTTCATGTAACTTTAGGGTGCTTGGGCTTAACAGCCACTTTGTAAGTTGTTCATTTAAAAAAATATTAATATCCATTCTAATATAGTAATATTATATATATATATAATACTTAATAAAAGACTATTATAATTGTAATATAAATACTATTGTTACAAAATATATTCTATTATTATACAATAGTGTATATATACCCATACATATTAGTAATTTTTTCAAATGGGATTTAGGTTGGTCAAGCAAGATTTCGTACAACGAAAGTGTAAACTAGCATTCATACCTCACCCAAAACTCATGGCCATCTAGCCCATTAAGCAAAAATAATCTATGATTCATTTTAAGTAATATTTTTGCATTTTTACATTTTTAATTAATGAAAAATACAAAATTTAAATAAAGCCAACCAACAAGCTTGGATAAAGGAAAATTATAAACTACAAAATTTATTCGCTCCAATCAACTATAGCAACTTGTGACCAGGTATAATTCATACAGACTAACAACTTCATTTCATTTTTATTTGTCTTATAGACAATATGAAACTAAGAACCTAAGAAAACATTATTAGTTATTTCAATAACCTTGGATAACTTTTCCATAGAAATTATAACTTATGTCAGAAGTGATATTGTGCACCAAATTTGGGATTCACACAAATATTATCAAAATGATAATAAAAACCCAAAATTAATGACACTAGTAGGAAGGGATAGAAAAGGTAAATCATATTGATTTGAATTCACTTACCATCACCTTTACCTCTTCATGACTCCGATCCAAGATTGAGAGTTGTATGATCCTTGCTTGATTTGTTGATTTATTGGATTGTTTCAAGACTTGGCAATGGATTCAAGAGGTTATGGATGTTGATAATAGTTTGATGAGAGCTTTGATTGCTTGATGAAGTCACTATAGCATGCACTTGTTCATTCAACTTCTCATTATCTTGAGCAAGGGAGGGAGTCTTGGTTTTATAGAATGGTGGAGGAAGATCTTATGGTTCAAATTTGAATTTGGGCTATTAAGATATAGGGTGGAGGATTTTCAATGAAATTTTTAATTCCATGGAATCCTCTAGAATAGAGGACTATAGAAGAAGAGGGCTAAAATGGAGAGATTTTTAGAATTATCCAATTCTATAAATCTCTTCATAGGGTTCTAGGGGTTTACGAAAGGCTAGTATAGGGTGGTGGGTGGGTAGTTAAGATTTTTTTGAATTTTAAATTGGCTAGTGGGATTAGGGAGTGGGTTTGTAGGTAATAGGCCTAGTTAGGGGTTTAATAATGGGATTAATTTATTTTAGGATAATGTAAAGGCTTCATGGGATATAGGAATGGGTATGGGGATTAGGTTAAAAGGTTATATAGGGCTAGGGATATGGTAATTAGGATAAATTAGTGAGAATTAATAAAATTAGTGGGGAAAGCATATTAAAATGCATACCTTTTACCCCTCTCTAAAAGGGTGTTGTGAGCAAAGAGAAGTAACAATCTTTCAAATAAAAATTGTAATATGGGATATGATGTTGATGCTCCCTCAAGGGAGCATGCAGGGAGACCAATAGACCCAGATGGTCTCTTGATTAAAGACTCTAGGGTGGGATTTAGATATTGATGTTGATGGAGAGTGGAGGCCCTAAAGTGGATTAAAAATATGCCCCAAGGTTGATTAATGACTCGAGTGATGGGTCTAGGCAATTGACATTCCTACCTATAAAATGATATGATTGAATAAGATTGAATGCATTCAAGAAACTGTTGGGAAATAAATAACGAAAGCACACAATTGATTACCAAGCAACTTAATATGCGGAAATTAACTAGAATACACAAGTAATTAGAATTCAGAAATAACACATGATATGAGAGACAATACACAACTTGTATTAAAACTCTTTCAAAAGGAAATACAACAAATAAGGCTGCCACAGTTCTTCTTCCTTACACACCTCTAGGGCTCCCACACCTCTAGGGCATAAACAGTAAATCTTCCCTCAAAGCTCTCTCTCTTAGGTCCCAACACCCAACTCAAACACAGAGTTGGTGTTCACCTCCAACCAGCCAGTATCCACTACTGCCAGTACCCCTGTGCTCCACGCACTCCATAAGTGCTCCACACACTCCACAAGTACACAAACATACTTCCAATAGATCTCCCCTGAACTTGTAACAACCTACAACTCAATAAACCTTACTTATGGAAGGATCTTCCTTGCCTTCCTCTTTGCTCTCTATGAGTACCCACTATACTCCAAGTAGATCCCACCTGATTTTGCTCCCTGTTGTGTTGTTGTCCTATCTGATCTTGCACACCTGCAAATCAATTTGGTTTTGCACACCTGTGAACCTTGACCTTGCACACACATACACTTGCAGATCAATGATCTTACTTACCATGTAGATCTCCTAAAGCAACCATGCTCACCTGATGACTAAGATTATACATACATGAAGAACCCTGCTGATTCTCTAATCCAGCACCCACACTTGGTACTTGGCACTAGGAGGAACACACCATTTCTCTCCTCTCTGAAGGAGCTTATTTACTCTCTTACTCTCTAGCACAAGTTTACAATACAACTAATGAGTCTCTTAAATAGATCTCATGCAAATAATAATTAGACACCTAATTACAATAATTAGATCTGCAGCTTCTAGTCTAAATTTGGCTCTTGACATGCAAACACTTGGTTCATTAGCTAACTGCCCGTAACATTCACAGTCTGAACCACACAGGTGATCGATGTCGGTCCCTATCTGCCCGGGGGTGCCGACGTCGATTGCTCTCCTGTCTTATCCTACCGATGTCAATTGGTCAGACTGATGCCGATGTCTATGACACTCCGCAACCCTTCGCAACCTCCTTCCCTACTTGCATCAATGAAGCTTTTAGCTCCACAACCTAACAATCTCCCACTTGGAGATAAATAGCTACACTATACCTATACCCCATCTAATCTATTTCCTAGCTTGTATCCCTCTTCAAGTTCAATCTTGAAGACAACCCACCACACAACCTGTGGTGCACCTCCTGTCATCTGAGTACCCTACCACATCTAAACCTACAAACCCATGTAGTGAAGTCCTAACCCTGAATAGCATGAATCCCTACTTCTAGTCCCTCTCACATCCTTGAGAACCCACTTCTCTGAATTGGCTCCTAACTCTCTGACAACACCCACTGCTTGGGAAAACTTAGGTCTATGCCAGACCTCATGTGATTTTGGATACTAAACTGTCCAGCCCTTAGTGTGCTCCAACTCTGCATCCTGAACCTCACCAACACCTGACTCACATCAGCTCCCACTAGAGACAAAATCAACTTGTGATCCTTCATGTCTCCCATGTCAAAGAATTTTGCTGCTCCAAACTCCTCATGACATGCCACTAAACTAATCTTACCCTTAGCTCATCAAAACCCTATATGTACAAACCTATTAGCTAGCATACCATCCACATACAGCAACAAAATGATGTTGCAATCATCATCCACCTGATAAGATAAACCACAGTAGTTACCCTGACATTGACTAAAGCCATGCTTTGTCCTCCACCTGTCAAACCCTGTACCACTGTCCTACAGCTTCCTCAAGACTATATGACCTGGTCTTCTGTCTCACGTATCCGTTCTCTCTATTATTCAACTAAGGTATCCATTCTTCTCTATGCTTTCATACCTGCTGGCAACCCTACCAAGTCTCCGCTTGGTTCTGCATCATATACCTGTCATGCTCCCACCATTTTTTGGATCCTTCCTGCTCTGCAGTTAGAAACTAGTATAAAAAAGAGGAACAACAAATTTGAGGCTTACTTACCACCTTCAGTCCTCCATATAGGCATTTAAGACTCCTTGATAGCTTGTTGTCCACCCAAAATCTATTACAGTGATCGACCTCAGTCATCACATAGTCTGCATCTGATCGACGTCGGTTCCCATGCGCCTGTCCTAACTACCAACCCTACCGATGTCGGTGTCCTCCTGCTGTCGACATCAATCCTCCTGACCGATGTCGGTCTTACCTACTGCCAATGCCAATTTTCTTACTGACACTGGTACCTGTGTTTTTTTGTGAGTGATGACTTTTTACCTGTGAGCTCCTTTGAATTAAAACCCATGTCCAAACTACCCTGCTCAGAAGTATCCAACCCCATCCACTGGTCTCTGTCCACCATCTCCTCCAAGAACACCAAGGCTTTCTAGTTCTTAAGCCTATCAAATATATCTATCTTCCACTTAAGAACGTGCATCTCCTTCTTGCTCATGTGACCAAGCCTACAAAGCCACGTCTCCACAATAGAAGAAGAAATAGTAATATAAACAAGTAGATAAAGAGTACCTATTTTCTTACCACCAGTTAATTCAAGTGCATCCACTGTGAGAGTTCTTGTGCATCTCTCATCACCCAACTTTTCTGAAAAAATTAGCCACATCTCCAAACTTGGGACCTGCATGACCTCCTTCAACACCCATGTGTTGGTCGCCTGTAATTTCAGCTTCACTTCCCCTTTGCCAGTTCTTTGACAAGGCTCACCAGCTCCTCTCCCTGGGGCTGCATGAAAAGAGGCAAAAAAATCTATTAACCAAGATTCAACTTTATCCAAGAAACCTCCTAGAGCATCCTGTGCAATAACACCTGCAACATCTGCATCTTCAGTTCTTTCATGTTGATCTGCTACCAACCAACAATATTCTTTTACCTGCTCCTTCTTTCCATAGGACCGTAAGTGACTATCTGTGCTTTTCAACTCCTCCATTCTTAGCTTACTTTGATCTGCCATTGCTCTACTTCCACTCAATTAGAAACCCCTGAGAGTGACCTGTAACCAAACACAAAACCTGCTCCCTGCAACCTTAGCTCTGATACCACTTGTTGGGAAATAAATAATGGAAGCACACAATTGATTACCAAGCAACTTAATATGCGGAAATTAACCAGAATACACAAGTAACTAGAATTCAAAAATAACACATGATATGAGAGACAATACACAACTTGTATTAAAACTCTTTCAAAAGAAAATACAACAAAGAAGGTTGCCACAGTTCTTCTTCCTTACACACCTCTAGGGCTCCCACACCTCTAGGGCATAAACAGTAAGTCTTCCCTCAAAGCTCTCTCTCTTAAGTCCCAACACCCAACTCAAACATAGAGTTGGTGTTCACCTCCAACCAGCCAGTATCCACTACTACCAGTACACCTGTGCTCCACACACTCTACAAGTGCTCCACGCACTCCACAAATACACAAACATACTTCCAGTAGATCTCCCCTAAACCTGCAATAACCTGAAACTCAATAGACCTTACTTATGGAAGGATCTTCCTTGCCTTCCTCTTTGCTCTCTATGAGTACCCACTGTACTCCAAGTAGATCCCACCTAATTCTGCTCCTTGTTGTGTTGCTATCCTATCTGATCTTACACACCTACAAATCAATTTGGTTCTGCACACCTGTGAACCTTGACCTTGCACACACATACACCTACAGATCAATGATCTTACTTACCATGTAGATATCCTAAAGTAGCCATGCTCACCTGATGACCAAGATCATACATACATGAAGAACCTTACTAATTTTTCAATCCAGCACCCACACTTGGTACTGTGGCACTACGAGGAACACACCATTGCTTTTCTCTCTGAAGGAGCTTATTTTCTCTCTTACTCTCTAGCAAAAGTTTACAATATAACCAATGAGTCTCTTAAATAGATCTCATGCAAACAATAATTAGACACCTAATTACAATAATTAGATCCACAACTTCTAGTCTAAATTTGGCTCTTGACATGCAAACACTTGGTTCGTTAGCTAACTGCCTGTAACATTTGCAGTTTGAACCACACAGGTGACCGACGTCGGTCCCTGTCTACCTGGGGGTGCCGATGCTGGCTGACTTTTGACCGACATCGGTTGCTCTCCTGCCTTATCCTGTCGATGTCGATTGGCCTGATCGATGTCGATGTCTGTGACACTCCGCAACCTCCTTCCCAGCTTGTATAAGTGAAGCTTTTAGCTCCACAACCTAACAGAAACTGATAGGTCTAATAAAAAGGACATATGATATAGAAGGCTTGAAAAAGAGGTTAGAAATTAAACTAACAGTGTGATGAAACAGAGCCATTTTTAATTAAATTTGGAGCTTATGAAAATAAAGGATGTAAATCCATGTACAAGATGATAACAATAGATAAAAATGATTGTAGAATAGTGATAAGAGGGCTAGGGACGTTACTGGGGTGTGAAAAAGGGATTCAAGTTCATAGCTAGGAAAAATTGAAAAAATTGACAGGTGCGGGCATAACATGCCTCGAGATATTGGTAATGGCATTGGGGGTATGGACAATATTAGTTGTATAGAAAAAAATTGGGGCGGGGCTGGGGGGTTAATATAGGCCAAAGGGGTAATGGGGAGGCTCATTTGGACATTGAGCCTTCTGAAGATCTAGAGCCCCTATCAGAGACCATGGACTGCCTTCCGTGATCATCACACCATGGACAAAGGGTGTGAGTTCATCAGAGGGTGCTAGAGGCTGGACCACCAATAAGTGAACATTATAATTTGTAATTTTTCATGATTTTTGGTAATTTTGATAGAGGGTTTAGGGTTTTTTAGGTCGAAACAAAATGATCCCATGACTAGGTTTTGTGCCCACAATCATGAGGTTGCATATGCAAGTAGCGAGATCGTCAAACGAGTCATGGGATTGTAAGCGAAAAGGAGTAAGATTGCAATCCCACCAAGGATAGTGGTGAGATTGTAATCCTGCAACTGTGTAATGGTGAGATTACAATCCCACTATTGGGGAAGTAGTGGGATTGTAATCTTGTAAGTAGGGAAAGGGTAGGATTATAATCCCATGATTGAAAATGGTGAGATTACAATCCCAATAATGGGAATCATGGTATTATAATCTTATGACTGAGAAGTCATGGTATTGTAATACCACTACAAAGAAATGTTGTATTTTTAGAAGAGTGGTAGGATTGTGGGATGGGGTAGATTGGCCTAGTTTGGGGTTAGGTGATGGAAAAAAATAGGACACTGGGTAGGATTAGGTTATTGTTAGAGGATAGGGGGAGGGATTGAGATAGTTAGTTAGGGGGTGTAGTGGGTTTATGGGGCTTAGAGAAATGAAATATGCTACAAGGGTATGGTTGGTAGGGATAGGAGGAGGGGTAAAGATTAGATGATTAGATGGGCAATGAGTCAGGATGAGGGAGTGGATAATGGTTTTATTGATGTTGTGGGTTGCATGGTATAGGAGTGTTTGGGGATTTTAGCATCATGGTCATGTCATCCAAATATTATTCATGAGATGTGGAGGGTGACACCTATAGAGTATGGCATTTTGAAGTTGGTGGGGTTACACGGTATGGCATCTATGTCGTCGATTCATATTGATCAGGGTCTCATTACAGCATTAGTAGAGCGAGGGCACTCAGAGATGAGTAGCTTTCACTTTGTGACCAGGGAGATGATAGTCATGTTGGAGGATGTATATATGATCTTTCACATGCCAATGAGGGGGAGGAGGATCTATTAGAGATCTAGGATGTTGATGTAGACACTACAGCATCTCAGTGGTAGTTTACAAATTGGGGTACACAATGAGATCATCAACCTAAACCAATGTAGATGAGAGGGGACCCTGAATCAGTTGACTATAGTGATGATGGCTCTTATGTCTGGCATCTTGTTGTCAGACAAGAGTGGTAGATGGTTTCACCAAGGATTGTGAGATGTGATTGCTGACATGATTCAAGAGTATAGAGTTTTTACTTGGGGTCTAGTTGTTTTGGCCCACTTGTACAAGGAGCTCCATCTTGGGGCATACAAAGGGGCACATAGCTTTGGCCCATTAGTGTTAGTATAGATATGGAGTTGTGAACATATTGTGATCCAGTGGACTTTAGGTACTCTCTTATATTTGAAGCTTGACTAACCCTTAGTGTTCAGATGGAAGGTGATTTTAGGAGTTGTGTTGGGGCATACAGGCAATATGGCATATTATTGGAAGGCCTTCAGCACACTATGCCCTAATCACATTACCTAGATGATGTATCATAGCATAGCATTTGAATGGGATAATGAGGATTGTATGTAGTACATGCTCACACTTTGCTAAATCATAAGGAGACGTGATTATATCATCAAGAGATATAGACCAAACTGGGTGTAGTAGTAGTTCAAGTTTGTTCAGGACTTGTCACCTCTAAATCATATCTTTGCACATAGTGAGTGGGATAGGTTGCACTGGGGGAGGCCAGTGGAGAGGCTAGATGCCATTTTTGATAATGATAGGGTGGCCCACAGCATTGGAATATTGCCATAGTTATTTTAGATCTTGGGGTGATTATTGCATTTATGGCATGGTGGTATATTCAGGTGTTGAGATGATTGATATGGCCTCGAGCGATGGCTAGTGAGGTGGTGAGATGGGTACTAGTGGCATAGGCATAGATTCACTATCATGCATGGTGGAGGATACAGGTGCCAGTTCAAGAGGTGGTGGATGGGGGAGGGGGAGAGGATACTATGGACATTAATGAGGATGATAATTAGGGGTAGGGGCAAGTGGTGATATAGATAGTACCTCAAGTGGTATCCCCCCAGATACCAATATATCTAGTTATGATAGGAGTGACATAGGGGTTCCAGGTATAGACAAGTGGAGGAGTAAGGCCCTCACATCCTCCTAGATCTGTAGAGGATGAGGCCCTAATTTCTAGTTTGCATGCAAAGATCCATGCTTGGATCATAGAAATTTTAAGGATCTCGAGAGAGAGGGACCAGCTACATGATCACTTGCAGGCTTTGAGGATGCAAAAGGATGAGAGGGTGACATAAGCATGGGGGGAGATATAGGTATTATAGACCTGTATTGCCTAGAGGGATAGAGACTTGGCCCAACTTCAAATGCAGGTAGGATTATTATAAGGGTAGGTGTTATAGAGGGATGGCTAGACATAAACATTATAGGCACAGGTGAGCTAGAGGGACGCTCAAAATTCCTCTCTATAGGCATAGGTTGGTTATCAAGATAGCTAGTTAGGGCAGACCCAGGTGCAGATTATTTTATTACAGGGACAGGTGGATGGAATCCCTAAGTAGACAACCCTTTTATAGTCACAGATTCAAACACTATAGAGTGAGGTGTCCATTTTGTAGAAGGCCCAAGATGTAGTAAATGAGGGATTACAAGGATAAGGGATGGTGGGTGTCATGCGCCAAATCATGTTGATCACTCAAGAGGATCAGTACTACCAAATGCTATATGAGGTATTCGTTCCATTTGAGAGGTGAGTAAGATCCTTCTGAGCTAGCCAATCATCAATGAGATAGCCATCTAGGAGCTGAGGATCGAGGCTGCCACCTTCATTCCATCCTTGACATTATTTTTGGACATTATTTTTATGTATATGTATTGAGGATATATTATAGCTCATTTTTTCCCCATGGACTCATGTGATTTGTACATATATTTTTAGCATGGATCCCATGTGGATGTTGTGTTTTATTCATGATACATATGATGATTTATCTTGACAGTTTCATGTGGATGTATGACATTATTATGAGATGGTACATTTATTATTGTGATGTGATGAAGTTGCATTTATGATGATGATGTTTATTGTTATGTGTTATGGCATTATGAGGATGTGATGCACCTAATGTTATTTTTGTGATATGATGATGTTGTTTATGGTGTTGATTCATGCATTATGGTGATGTGATGTAAGTATTGTTATTTTTGTGATATGATGATGATTTTCATTGGTCATTTTCATGGGTTATGAATATTATGAGGATGTGATGTGTGTGATGCACTCTAAGTTGATGTTTATATGATGTTAGTTGATGCAATGTGATGTTATTTGTGATTAGTGGCAAATTTGATTATGTGATGTGATGCCATGTTAGTTGATTTCAATGGTTCATTAATGCATATGTGATTTTTTAGGATGCTAGATGATATGGATTATGGATGTTGTGAATGTGTTATGGTGGGTGCTTATGTGAGATGATTTGGAATATGGAGGAGATATATATTATGCTTAGCGCTAGATGGCTTTAATGATGGATGCATAGTGATGTGATATTTTTATATTTTATATTGTTATGGATGGATGATGCATGTGTTTTATGAAATAGGATGGATTTTTATAATTATGATTATGTTAAATGGATTTTATAATGGACTCATGATAATTTGATATGGTTAGTGTTTTATGTTTTTATTTAGGAGTGATGAATATATCCTATGGAATTCGATGAATTTATGATGGATGTATGTGAGATGTGATGGATATTTTGTGATTATTTTATCTCTTTTTGTTGATAGAGGTTTCATCCCCTTGATTAGTGTTGTATTCCAAATAGGAACGCTCCTGCACCATGTAGGTATAGTGGGTAGGTGGGAGGGGTTTGGTTATTGTCTTAGGGTAAGATGGGGAAATGGGCAGTTAGATGTTAGTTAAATGGTAGGAGAGGGGTGGGGTCAAGATCGGGATTGTCTCTTTGAGAAGGTTTTCAAGCCATCAATTTATGCAATCTTTTTTGTTGTTGCATCTTTGTGAAACATTTTGATGGTCATGGAAAGGCCTTGGCATTAAAAGAATGATGCATGAAAGGGACTCCATTTTAAGGGGAGACCTATTTGGAGATGAATCCCCAATGTTCATCCAATCCATCCTTGTCCCTAGTAATAGGTATATAAACTATGCTAAAAATAAAATAGTACACTCATATATAAAATCATTCATAACCATTCACAAAATAAATATGTATTTAAAACATGTAAATATGTAGAATGATGATGGGTGGATATAGGGTATATTGGATATCACTAGGGAGGATAAATTGGGTAGGATGATGAAGATAGTGGCCGAGTTATGCTTGGTCATGAAAAGCATGGCCAAGTGTTGCCTACATAGTCTAGAAAGACCTTAGGCCAATGTAGTTCTGGCTAGTGGATAGATGACGATGATAATGGTGATTAGTGATTAGAAAGGGATGAGGATGAGGCATTTAGTGATGATGGGGTATGATATATATGATAGGCTTGAGGATGATGATTAAGTAGAGGATGAGTGATATATACAATTTATTTACAAGATGTATGATTCTCAAGGACTTGGGCCCATGATAAGGCTCAAATCATAAATTACAAGAGTAAGAATCTAGATGACCCTTCAGGAGTCAGGATCGTAAAGACTTGCTTAGGATCCCTAGGTAGAGAATGATTATATGGTAATATGACCCTCCATAATGATAGTGGGAAAGAATGGTTATAGGCATATAGATAAGATGGTTTTGACAAAATGTGTTATATACACTAGCTGAGGCTAAAAAGGAGACATATATGTCAAACAAGACTTGTAGAGGGATGATAGGGATAGTGTGGATTGGATATGAGACTTGGAAAAGGAGATGATGATTTTCCTAGTAGAGAGATGACTTTTAGGAGGATCCCTCTAACAAGTGGTCCTTGGGTAGCGCTTTCTTCACCACCTGCTAAAATGATGATATTGGTATACTACTGATTTGCTTAATAGATTCCCACTATTGAGACCAGGGTCAAGATATCCTTACTACAACATCAAGAGCTAGTTTTCACCATATTACTTGCCCAAGGCACCAACACGCTAGTTTTCACCATTGGACCATTTTTATTTTTATTTTAATATATATATATATATGAGTGAAATTGAATAGAGGAGGCACCCTATAGATGGAAGATATGGATGTGGGGACTAGGCATAAAAGTGCTTGAGGTGAATGGCATTCATGGGATCATCTAATCCAAACTTAATAATGATAACATAAGGGCCAAGCCAATTAGCTTCAAACTTTCCCTTCTTGTCTCGATCTGCATTAGTATTTTTTTTATTTTCTTTAAAAACCAAGTCACCTACTTCAAAGTATCAGGTCTGGACCTTTTTAGGATATTTATTCTTAAGCCTATTTTGATAGGCCCATAAATGATTTAGAGCTTGTTATCATTTTTCATCTAGGAGTTCTAACTCTTGAAAGCATTCCTATTAGAGATTGTGATCAGTGATTATGCCTCATAATGAGAGATGAAGAGAAGGGAGTTCCACTTTCATGGGGAGTATAACTTTAGCTCCATAGACCAAGGTGTAGGGAGTGGATCCTATAGGTGTTCAGACACTAGTGTGATAAAACCACAAAGTGGGATAAAGCTGGGTATGCCAGTTACACCCAGCTTGGTTGATAGTCTTCTTTAAGATTTTGATCAATGTCTTATTTATTGCTTCTACTTGACCATTGCCTTGGGGGTAATATGGGGTAGATAAATGTTGTGAGATGTGATATGTTTGACATAAGGCTTTCACATCTTGATTTTTAAAGGATTTGTCATTATTTAATATTATATTGGCAGGAATGCTAAAGCGGTAAATGATTTGATTAAAGATAAATTTTGAGATCTAAAGGCTTGTTGTATATGTCAATGGAATTGCCTCTACCCATTTAGTGAAGTATTTTGTAGCTACGATAATGAACTTATGTCTATCTGAGGAAGTGGGATTGATTTTACCGATTAGATCTAGGCCCCATACAGAGAAAGGCCACGGGCTCATGATAGGTTGTAATACTTGTGCTGGTGCATGAATGAGATTCCCATACTTCTAACAATCAATGCACTTTCAAACATACTGATAGACATATTGCTCCATGGTTGGCCAATAATATCCAATGCAAAGGAGCTTTTTAGCTAGGTTCATCCCATTGATGTGCCCTCCACAAATACCATTATGGATATCCTTGAGGGCTTGAGTTGCCTCATCCGATGTGATACACTGTAGTAGGGTTTCGTCAGAGCCGCATCGATAGAGTGTTATCAAGAATGGTATAATAGACAGTGTAATGGATGAAGGCTTTTCATTGATGGCGGTTTAGGTCAAGTGGGAGGATATTATCGTGAAGGTACTGATAAATGTCATGGTACCAGGGTAGATGAGGATTATTGATAGCATAAATTTGATATTAGAAATATTGTCATTGATGTCAAAGGTCTAACATTATTGGTGATAAAGGCCCCATTGCATTTAATGATATTTGTAATAGTTATATCTTAGCTAATGTGTGTTAATATTTATTTAATATTAATGAATATATTTTTGATTACATATAAGACAAAAGAAGGGCCCATGGAGAAGTCAAAGAGTCATGGGGTAAAGACAAAAGAAGAATGGGATGCATTTTCCCATGAAGAGTCATCTTAGAGAATTCCAAGAGTCACCAAGTGAAAAAAAAGAGGAAGGGTGCAATTTCTCATGAAGGGACACTTTGAGGAATACGAAAAGTCATTAAGATAAGGACAAAAGAAGAAAAGATGTTTTTTTGCTTATGAAGGGTCACCACATGACTTTTCAAATGCAAGGATACGAAGGGTCATACAAGTTTGGTGTCATTTTCCATGAAGATTGAAGGGTCACAAAGGGGGAAGGCTAAAAGTCATTTGGAAAGATATAAATAAAGGCTTGAGAAGCCATTTATAATATGTGAGAGAGAATATGATTTGTATTTGTTATATGTAGCTTAGAAGAGTATAAGAGAGAGAGGAAAGAGATACTATAATGAACTATCATTTGTTGAGATAACAACATTGAGAGATAGTTGTGTGGTATACACAAAATGGGTTGGTGCTCTTGTGGTTTGGTGTTCATAAATTATTATTGTGTTAGTGCTCAGTAAAGGGGTTGGTGCTCTTGTGGATTGGTGCTCATGAATTATTGTTGTGTTGGTGCTTAGTAAAGGGGTTGTTGCTCCTGTGGATTGGTGCTCACAAATAGTTGTTGTGTTGGTGCTCAGCAAAGGGGTTGGTGATCCTGCAAGTTGGTGCTTATGAATTTTGTAGTTTTAGTTGGTGCTCATTCATATACTTGAGATTGTTCTCTATGGTTTTTCTCACATTGAGTTTTCATGTTAAATCTAGTGTCTCTCTCTATCTTGTGTGGTGTTTATTATTTTAGTTTTATTGCATATCTTGAATGTATGTTAAAATAGAATTTGATTAAAAAAAAATTATAAGATTTATGATAGACTAATTCAACCCCTTTAGTATATCCCATGATTAATAATTGGTATCAGAGCTGGTTTCTTTTGAAAAAGTTTTACAGCTTGAAGATAAATCAAAAAAATAAAAGATGGTCAAGCAGCTAAAGAAGGAGAATAAAGAATTGAAATCTATGGTTTAGACTCTTAAAGAACAGGTGTGTATTTTGGATTCTAAGTTGGCTATAGAAGCAAAAGAATATAAGATATTTTTCAAGATCTTAAGAATCACCTAGAAGTTGTAAATTCAAGTTTAAAATCAAAAGAAAAAGAGATTTTATGTATGGCCATACATGAAAATGCCTCTGCAAGAAAAAGTATAGATGATCAAGAAGAAGAAGAGGATGAAGTTGAAGTGAATCTAGAAAAAGAACTCATTTGTGCCTTTGAAGAGTTAAAATTTGCTGAAAAGAAAAATCAAAGATTGAAGCGTCAGATCGAGAAAAATGAAAAGGAGTCAAAGGAAAATAATTGAAGATCTACAAGCACACTTTGAAAAAGCCAAAAAAAATGAAGATCTAACGACACAGTTAAAAATAGTAAAAAAATAATGTGAAAGGTATGTTATTGAAATTGCTTCTTTAAAAGCAGATCTTGATAAAATAAATAAAGCAATCAATGATAAAGCAGCCAATGATTCAAAATTTGAGAATAGCACTAATATGTTGAATAAGATATTAGAAAGCTAAAAGGCAATATCAGATAAGATAGGTATTAGATTTGAAAATAAAAAGAGCTATGTTGAAGCTCTTACAAAAGAAGAAATAAAAAGGGAAGAAGTGAAAAATAAAAAAGACATCTCAAACAAAGAAGGCTGGAGGGAATAAAGCTACAAAAGGTAATCAAGTCAAAGATATACAAACAAGTCCTATTTTTATGGTTACTATTTTTATTATAATAGATATGGTCATAAGAAATTATAATGTTAAAAAAGAGCTAACAGTTTCAGAAATAAGGAAAAGGAAAGTCATGTAGAGTCAAGTAGAAGCTACAACTCTTTTTCTCCTCTATCAAGCTTTGATGAAGAGGCCATAATTTGTTACAAGTGTAAAAAATTTAGACACATATCTCAGTACTGTAGAAGTGTGTTCAAATCAGTCAAGAAAGACTAGAGTTTTAAGGCTCCATTCATCAAGAAGAAGGTTTAGACATGGCAGAAGAAACAACTTGAAGATTCTATGTTGGTTCAGACAGCTTTGCATGTAAAAAATAAAGAAAAAACATGGTTCATTGATAGTGGATGTTCAAGGCACATGACAAAAGACAAGAGCAAGTTCATAACCTTGAAGAAGATCAATGGTGGCACAGTGAAATTTAGAGACAATACTACTATCAAAATTGCTAGAAAAGGTACACTAAGTTTGGATAATGGTAGAACTAAAACTAAAAATATTTTATATGTAGAAGGTCTTAAATATAATATTTTGAGTGTAAGTCAAATGTGTGATCAGGGGAACACACTAAAGTTTTATGCAGAAGTTTATGAAATTAAAAAAAAAGATTCAGATGTATTGGTTGTAGGTGCTCAGAGAATAGATAATAACTTGTATATGCTATCATACATCAAAGGTCAAAGATGTTGTTTGAGTCAAATTAAAAAAAGTTGGCTATGGCACAAGAGAATGGGGCACATATATTTTGACAATCTTGTCAATATTAGCAAAAATCAAGCAGTTAAAAATCTTCTAAAAATTACAAAGCCATTCGACACGCTTTTTGGACCTTGTCAGCATGGAAAGCAGGTTAGAAAGTAGTTCAAAACAAAAGTGTAATTGACCACTCAAATGCTAGAGCTTGTTCACACTGACCTATGTGGACCTATGAGAACTCAAAGTACTCAAGGTGATAAATATTTTATGTTGCTTATTGATGATTTTTTACGTATGACTTGGGTAATATTTTTTTAAAAAAAATCAAAAGTTTCGAGACATTTCAAAGCATTCAAATTATTAGTTGAGAATGAAACTAGTTTGAAGATTAAGTGTCTAAGATCAGATCGAGGAGTAGAATTCATGTCAGATCAATTTATTGAATTTTGTGAAGATCATGAAATAAAGAGACATTATTCAGCAGCTAGAACTCTACAGCAAAATAGAGTAGTTAAATAAGAAAATAGAACAGTTTAGGAGATGGTGAGGATAATGCTAAATGAATCTAAGATAGTAGATAAATATTAGAGAGAGACAGTTGGTACAGTAGTGCATATTAAAAATAGAGCATTATTAATAATTAATAGTGATAAGACTCCTTATGAGCTATGAAAAGACAAACCAAAAATAGTTGATTATTTTAGAGTTTTCGATAGCAAATGCTTCGTAAAGAGAACTGATGAAAAACTTGGTAAGTTTGAATCCAAAGTAGATGAAGGTATATTTTTTAGTTAGTCTTGCAAAAATAAAGCTTATAAATATTATAATAAAAGAATCAAAAAAAATTGAAAGTGCAAGTGTCAGAATAGAAGAAGATGGAACACAAAGAATTAGTGATCCAGTAGACATTTCTGAAATCATTGAAGAGGAAGGCTTTGAAAAATCAGATGAAGATGAAGAGGAGAAAAAGGGCATCAAAACTCCATCTAAATACGTTTAGAGAAATCATAATAAAAGTGACATCATCAAGGACATAAATGAAGGAATTCACACCAAAAGAATGATGGTAAGTAAATCTGAGCAAGTTAATTTCTCTTTGTTATCTAAAATTTAGCTTAGAACTTTTTCTAAACCTAGACATGATGAGCATTAGGTTAAGGCTATAGATGAAGAATTAAATCAAATAGAAAAGAATGATACTTGAGAATTAGTGCCTAGACCAAAAAATCATAATGTGATAGGAACAAAATGGGTTTATAGAAATAAGTTGAATGAAAATAGAGAAGTGACCAAAAATAAAGAAAGATTAGTATGTAAAGGATATACTCAAATTGAAGGAATAGATTTTGAAGAAACTTTTGTACCAGTGATAAGGTTAAAGGCTATTAGAATATTTTTTGCATATGTAATGTTTAAAAATTTCAAAGTATTTTAGATAGATATCAAATCTGCCTTCCTAAATGGGAATCTTGAAGAAGAGGTCTACATTAAGCAGCTTGAGGGATTTATTCTCTTAAATATTAGTAGCCATGTATGCAGATTGAAGAAAGTATTGTATAGATTAAACTAAGCTCCTAGAGCTTGGTATGCAAGACTTGATAAGTACCTGCAAGATCAAGGATTCAAGAGAGGATTCGCTGATAGTAATCTTTACATCAAAATAGAAGGTGAGCATCAATTGATTGTTGTGGTATATGTTGATGATATCATTTTTAGAAGAAATATTGAAAAGATGACAAGAATATTTTGATAGAATGCAAAAAGAATTTGAGATGTCTATGCTTGGAAAATTATCATTTTTTTAGGATTAAAAATATTTCAATCAAAGAAATAAATAATCATATCTCAAAGTAAATATGCCAAAGAAATGTTGATGAAATTTGATTTTGAGGATTGTGCACCAATTGACACACCTATGTGTACAAGAAATAAGGTGAGCAAGGATAAAGATTCATATGTTACAAATCAATCTTTGTATATATCTATGATTGGTAGTCTTTTATATTTGACAGCATCGAGGTTAGATATCATGCATGCAGTAGGTATGGTTGCAAGATATCAGTCATCTCCAATAGATAGTAATGTTCAGTTGGTGAAGAGAATATTTAGATATATCAAGGAGACTTTGAATTATGGATTATGGCATTCCACAAGTAGAGATTTCACTTTAGTTACTTTTACAGATTTAGATTGGGCAGGGTGCTTGGATGACAAAAAGAGTACAAGAAGAGGAGATTTCTTCCTTGATGATAGCTTAGTATCATGGCTAAGCAAGAAGTAAAACTCAGTATCACTTTTTACAGTTGAAGCAGAATATATTGTAGCAGTATTCTGTTGTACTCAAGTGATTTGGATGAAGCAAACTTTGGAAGATATCAAGGTAAAGTATGATGACCCTATTTCTATTTTTTGTGATAACACAATTGCTATAAATATTTTGAAGAATCTAGTAATACATTCAATAACAAAACATATTTATATTAGATATCACTTCTTGAGAGAGAAGGTTGCAGATCAATAAGTTAAGATGGAATATATCAGTACTACAGATCATATTGTAGATATTTTCACAAAGGCACTACCAAAAGACACCTTTGAGTATATGTGAGAGAAGTTGGGAGTAATTTTTTTTACTTCTTGCCATTGAAATTTAGCATCAGTTGAGGGGGAGCTAAGTGATAGCTCCAGATAGGCCCTTTGCCATTGATGTCAAAAAGAGAGAATAATAGGTACAAGTATAAGTACAAGTATAGGTGCAAAAATAGGTATAGGGAACATGTACAGATTACTACAATAAGAGAGAGTTACCATATGTTTTTAGATCATAATATATGCAGGTTTCAGGATGTGGCAGTTTCAGTATTGAGGTTGCCATCAATGATAAAGGAGGAGATTATTAAAAATATTGTCATTGATGTCAAAGGTCTAGCATTATTGGTGATAAAGGCCCCATTGCATTTAATGATGTTTGTAATAGTTATATCTTGGCTAATGTGTGTTAATATTTATTTAATATTAATGAATATATTTTTGGTTTCATATAAGACAAAAAAAGGGCCCATGGAGAAGTCAAAGAGTCACGGGGTAAAGACAAAAGAAGAATGGGATGCATTTTCCCATGAAGAGTCATCTTGGGAGATTTCAAAGAGTCACCAAGTGAAGATAAAAGAAGAAGGGAAAATTTTCTCATGAAAAGACACTTTGAGGAATATAAAAAGTCACCAAGATAAGGACAAAAGAGGAAAGGACACTTTTGCTTATGAAGGGTCATCACATGACTTTTCAAATGCAAAGATACAAAGGGTCATGCAAGTTTAGCACCATTTTCCATGAAGATTGAAGGGTCACAAAGGGGGAAGGCCAAAGGTCATTTGGAAAGCTACAAATAAAAGCTTGAGAAGCCATTTGTAATGTGTGTGTGAGAGTATGATTTGTATTTGTTATATCTAGCTTAGAAGAGCAGAAGAGAGAGAGGAAAGAGATATTGTAATAAACTATTATTTGTTGAGATAGCAACATTGAGAGATAGTTGTGTGGTATACACAAAAGGGGTTGGTGTTCCTGTGGGTTGGTGCTTAGCAAAGGGGTTGGTGCTTCTGTGGGTTGTTTCTCACGAATTATTGTTGTGTTGGTGCTTAGCAAAGAGATTGGTGCTCTTGTGGGTTGGTGCTCACGAATAGTTGTTGTGTTAGTGCTCAGCAAAGGGGTTGGTGCTCCTGCAAGTTGGTGCTTGTGAATTTTGTAGTTTGAGTTGGTGTTCATTCATATACTTGAGATTGTTCTCCATGGTTTTTCTCACATTGAGTTTTCACATTAAATCTGGTGTCTCTCTCTATCTTGTGTGATGTTTATTATTTTAGTTTTATTGCATATCTTGAATGTATGCTAAAGTGGAATTTGATTAAAGAAAATTTTATAAGATTTATGATATACTGATTCACCCCCCCCCTCTCAATATATCTCATGCTTAACATTTGAAAGGGGGTCAATGATTGATGAACCAGACTAAGTAAATGTTCAATCAAAAAATTACCTTCCAGGACATGTTTAGGAAGATCAATTAATGAGCGAGAGTTGCCATAGAATTAGCCACCTTGTTGTTTCCTCGTGGCACTTGATCAAATGTGATGGATTGGAAACTTGTTTTTAGCTTATCCACCAATTGTTTGTAGGGAAGCAGTTTCTCATATTTCATTTGGAACTCTTCATTGACCTATTTTATGATTAACTATGATTCCCCAAATACTTGCAAGTGTTGGATATTCCATTGGATAGCAAGATGTATTCTTGTTATGAGTGCCTCATACACAGAGATATTATTGGTCCAGGGGAAAACAAGTCGAAATTCTTTTGGAATAAGGTCACCTTGCAGGGTGACCAAAAAAATACCTGCCCCAAATCCATGAGTAGTAAATGACCCATCAAAATAAAATTTCCAGCCTTCTTGTGATGTATGCATAATGGACCCATCTGGGAATGTTGTTACAATCGGCTCAATTGATTCTAATGGTGTTATCACAATTTGATCCATGATGACTTGTCCCTTGATAGATTTTGGATTGACATATTCGATGTCAAATTCATTGAGTAACATGATCCATTTTGCTACTCATCTTGCTAATGTTTCTTTGGACAGTAGGTATTTAAGAGGATTAACTTTGGCTATTAGATATACTTAGTTGTTGAGCATATAATGCCGAAGCTTTTACGATATGAAGACGACAGCTAAACAGGGCTTCTCTACTAGTGTATAATTTAACTCATATAAGATGAGGGTGTGACTGAGATAGTAAATTTCATGTTCCTTACCTTTATCATTATGTTGAGCCAATAATGCACCGATGGCATATGGTGTAGCAGATATGTATAGGAATAAAGGTTTTCCCGAAACTAGAGGTGATAAAATATCTAGATTTCACAAGTATTGTTTAAGACTTTCAAAAGCTTTTTGGCATTCTTCATTCCAATCGAAGCTGACCCCCTTCTTATGCAGATGGGTAAAGGGGTGGCATTTATCAGTGAACTGAGAAATAAGTCACCTAATTTCTTGAAGCTTACCTTGGAGACTTCATAGTTTCTTGAGTGTGCGTGGAGGTGGCATTTTAGTGATGGCTTAGACCTTTGCTAGATCCACTTCAATTCCTCTTCATAAGACAATAAACCCTAACAATTTTCCATATGTCATGCCAAAGACGCACTTCTTAGGATTTAGTTGCAACTTATATTCTTGTAGTCTTTCAAATATCCTTCTGAAGATAGCAGGATGTTTGGATTGCAATCGTGACTTTTCCAAGATATCATCCACATAATCTTCCACTATATCATGCATCATGTCATGGAAAATGACAGTGATTGCTCGTTGATAGGTGTTCCCAACATTTTCGAGGCCAAATGGCATGACTTGATAGTAGAATGTACCCCATGGCATGGTGAAGGCCATTTTATGTTGGTCCTCAGGTGTGATCTTGATTTGGTTATAGCCCGAAATCCATCTATGAGGGATAACATTTCATAGCCTACTATTAAGTCCATGATCATATCTATGTTAGGTAGTGAGAAGTCATCTTTTGGGCATGCCTTATTAATGTCTCAAAAATATCTAATATCTGAATGTTGCCTTGTGGTTTAGTAATAGGAATAATGTTGGATATCCAATCAAAGTAATCTATGGGGCAGATGAATCCTACTTCCAAAAACTTTTGTAATTCTTCCTTAACCAATAGTGCCACCTTTGGATGCATTTTACACATTTTTTGTTAAATAGGTTTGGCATTAGGATGAACATCAAGGTGGTGGACCACTAATGAAGGATCCAAGCTGGGCATATTCGCATAGCTCCAAGAAAAGACATCAATGAACTCTCTTAATAATGTGATGAGAATTCGTGCTCCAAGTGAGTAAGAGATGCCCCCAATTTTACTATCTTAGGATTTTCTTTAGTTCTAATGTTAATTTCTATCACTTCCTTGATGAATGAGGGTGACTATTCTTGGAGATAAGGGGGATATTTGACTTTTGTCATGTTGGAGGCAAAAATTATGGGCAACTCAGTATCAATATCCAAGTAATCCTCTGATTGAATAGAATTAAATGGGACATCATCCAGTTCTATAGAAGGCTCCTCATCATCTTCAGAACATTCTTCTTCTTCTTGGATATGCAATGATTCTCATTCTCCAAAATAAGTTGATTCACATAAATTGATAGAGAAGCCCTTCTTATGATCACCTGACGGCATGAAAGTTATTACCCCCAAGTATTCGAGGATGGCCTCATCATTTTGGAACATATCAAAGGTAGGCTCTTGTTTGGAGTCCCAGTCTATGAGGGCAAGGTAATGGAGGGAGACACTGAGAGTGGATATGGTAGTATCAAGAAAGAGGTTCGTGGCAGCCAACTCTTCAAAATGACTACAAATAGACCATGTTTCAATATCTTCATCATGGAGAGACCGCTCATTAGCCAAGATAGAATCCAAGATGATATTGATCAGGTCACTACCATATGGTTTGTAGCCTAGACCATAATAGGATAAAGTTTCTTGGAACTCAATCGTCCTTCTTCTTCTTTGCCTAGTCCTTTGCCTTTATAATTCATATTTTCCATCATACGGTGGACCTTGGGGTAATGTTGTTCAGATGAAATGACAATGTCATCATCAGGTAAAAGCCAATAATCATCTCTATAGTCATCAGATTAAAGTCTTGCACTCCCAAAAGATGTGGGCCCAAACAAATATTGAATGGGTCTATTTTCCTTCTTATCGAGGGACACATAGCTGCAGGGAGATAACAAAAGATGGCCAATGCATAAGGTTTTATATTCATATTCTCCGCAGCCAATGGATGTGATTTTTAGTTTGGTAAACTCTGGTGTGGGTGCGGATGTGGATGTTATTTAATTAGGGGAATATATTTTGCATCTGTTGGACTAAGGATAGTATTTTCAGTGTGATGCAATGGGGAGATAGATTGATCTATCTGACAACTATGATGGTCAATGACTCCTAGGATAGTTACCTTCATGCCTGAATGAAGAAACTTGAGACATTGATATAGGGTGGATGGAACAGCTTGCATTTTGTGGATCCAAAGTCTCCCGAGAAGCATATTATATGGTAAATCCACATTAACTACATGTACCAAAGTTTGATGCACCACGGGTCCCACTGTGATAAGGAGATAGATAGACCCTACTGATGGTCTTTCATTATCATCATAGGCCTTTATCATAATCAAGGTGGGTCCAAGTGATGATTTAAAGTACCTTAGCTTCTTTAATAAGTCCACGTTACACAAATTAATCATAGATCCTCTTTTTATAAGGATGCAGGAAACACAGTGATGTGCAATGGTGACTTCAATGTATAGCGGATAATTAGGTGATAAATCTTGAGCACTGAAGGTGAGCTGTGGGGAAGGGGATAGATGTGACGCAAGTGCTTGGAATTGATTTATATCTAGGTTACTCAATACTTTTAAATCATTAATCACTTGGTTTAATGTTTCCTTATGCAAAGCAGATGTCTTAAGGAGCTCCATGAGGAAAATCTGAGCAGGAGTTTTTTCCAACTATTTAATGATATCATATGATTTTTTTGACCCATTGGCAGTTTTCTTATAAGTATTCCCCTTAGGCAAAACAGATGATGTAGAAGGCTATTGTGGAGGTGATGTGGGAATGACTATTTTATTATGTTGAGTGGTGTTGGTGCAATCAACGGTGCCCTGGTTAATTTTCAAAATGGGAGAAGTGGATGGGGTGGATCCAAGAATTTGTTGGGTTTTTATGGTATTAATGTAATGATATGGAATGGCATGATAATTGGTGCAATTAGAGGATGATGCCTAACCCTAGTCTTGTTGTGGCCTCTGATTTTTTTTGCTCGTGTTTTGGGAGAGGATCTTTATAGATTCCAAGTTGTCCATTTCTTGATTGATTTGGAACAGGTTCTCCTTCAAGTTCTATGTCTCTTTTCTCAATTAAGTCTTGGATATAATGCTTCAGCTACATGCAATTCTCAATGTCATGGGCCTTTACCCTTTGGAATTAACAATATTCATCCTCATGGTACCAATCAGGTTTAGGCTATTGATTATCCATAGGTCAAATTTTATGGCAGAGTTATCATATTTGTGGCAATTAATTGTTCCAAGATGATTCTAATGACACCCCCAAATTAGTTAGGGGCCTTTTCCCTGTATGAGGTTTAGGCCTTCCTCATGGAACCTTGATGGCAAAGACATTAGGTGATTATGTGAAGCCTTTTCTTTGGATTGTCTACACATGTTGTTCTTTGGAATCTGTCACTCCATCACCTACGACATTCCTATTTTTATTGAAGACCTTAGGTTTATTAGAAGAGTTTTTTGTATTTTGGTTTTGATCATTATGAGAAAACAAATTGATAGTTCCCTTTTCAATAAGGGCCTTTTCGATCTGCATTCCCTTCTCTATGATTTCATCAAAGTTCTTTTTACATTGTAATTTCCGCTGATACTTTAGTTTCATGTTGATGTTGTTGACAAAGATTTTAGCTAATTCCTTCTCGGGCACTCTGCATCTTAGTTGACTTGCCAATTCCCGCCATCGTTGTAGGAAGTAAACAAGGCTTTCCCCATTTCTCTGTTTTATGTTATAAAGGTCGATGATGGATATGTCATGCTCTATGTTAAAGGAGAAATGTCTGACAAATTGCTCGGTTAGTTCTCCAAAGCTTGAGATCGACCCTTTAGGTAGGTGCATGAACCATTCTAATGTTGGCCCAGTTAAACTCTTGGGGAATAACTTTAATAATTAAGCATCCTCATATGCAACCTCATGGTAGGCAGCATAGAATTATTGTATATGGTCCCTTGGATCCCCCTTTCCTCGATATTTTTCAAATTTTAGAGCTTTAAAATGTGGGGGGAAAGGGATCTATAAAACGTTGATGTCTAGAGGTGACGAATGAAAATCCTCATATTTGTATCTAAGGGCTTGAGACCGACGATCCACATGTTATAGGTTTTCTTTCATCATCTTCCATTCTTGGGCAAAGGTATGATCCCCAAGCGGATTGATGGGTTGATTTTGGCTTCCTTGTGGAATATGGGTAGGGGGGTTGTTAGTGGTAGTGTGGTTGATATGGCTGAGTGTATTGGGATTGTTAATGGCATCATCAGGGTTATGGACATTATTGGAGGTGTTGGTAGTGTGTTGTGGTGATAGTGGTTTTTGGTTTCAGAGGAGATTACTCTATTGTGTGAGTTGGTCCAAGCGGTCTTCAATGGTAGCTTATTTCCTATTAGCCTCAATATGTCTATTAACAAGGGGTGGTTGTTCTTCTCTATCTTCTAAGAACCCATGGTCTACCTCTTGGTGAGTGTGATGGAGTGGGGACTCAGACGGGCGGATGATATTATTCAAATGAGTGCGATCATAGTTTGGAGGTAAGGTGCCCCTAATTTCTATGGTTCAGGCTAATACTTGATCTCAGTTTTCATATAAGTAGTGGTCAATGAGGTGACAGACGTCATCATTATGGAGGAGATTATTTCTATCATTCTCGACCCGTGGTGAGGGGATATCACTGTGAAAGTCCTCATATTCCTGAGTTGGGTCTTGGATCCTAGTATTGTTATCTTGATTTGAGCCTTGTCCTAGACAGAGTTGAGCTCGGGTTTGGATGGCCATGATTAAAGAGTGAGAAGATGAAATGTGATGAAATATGATATGGGTGTTTTGAATAATTTGTCTTAATCAAAAGATTAGACTACTAGTGTTCAAGGACTAAGAGTGTTGGTGGATGGGACAACTAGAAATAATCAAGAAACAAGAGTCTTTAAAGAAATCAATCTAGCAAGAATACGAGGGGCTGATAGGATCAAATATTTTTGTCAACCAGCAAGTAGACAAGTGGATGGGTGCTAGGGAACAAAGATGTTTGATAGAGACAAAGGGATAAGTATGGGTGCTAGATTGAGACCTTATAAGGCTATGTTTAATAATAATTCCCAGCTATGATAGGAAGATGACCAATGATATGTGAGGGATGGGTGACCACCAATAGTTTGGTCTTTCGTCAATAACTAATATCTAAAATGAGGATGGGGAGGAACAAATGGATGGGTGATATATATAGGAGGTATAGAAGATGTGGGCAAGGGCTACTTCTCAAGATAAATGGATGGGAGAGAGAATGAGTATGTCAAAATAAGCTAAGATGGTGGTATGTACAAGATCAATATAGGAAAAACATAGGATATGTACAATTATTTGCCTATGGATGGATGGGTATAAGAATGGGATAAAGTGGATACGGATGAGTAATTATAATAAATGAATTAATAAGATGGGTGAATTATGTGAATAAAAGATGGTTTATGAGTGATGTGGATTTAAGTGTAGATTTGGTAGGATGAGTGAGGTGATTATTGAGGTTCAAAAATAAGGACTATGTGGTCTTTTTATGGGATGATTGCAAGATATGGGTTATAGGGGAAATGGAAGGAAGTAGAAATATGGGCTATATAGATGGGTTATTTACTAGGATTATGCAAAGAGTGAAGGATATAGATATGTATATGGATATCAAGTGAGATGGATTAGGTGTTTATGAATTTAACTTGACAAGGTGGAAGGGAGATGGATAAGTAAAGATGAAATGATAAGTGGAAAATGAACTTTATGGGGGAACTATGGATCAACCAATCAATCGAGATGGGATATACATGACTTAGAGATGATATGGATGGGGCAAGGATGTAATTTCATAATAATGATGTGGGTGGGATAGCTATCTAATCGAAGGTGATAGGTGGGTATTATAATGGTGATGGGATGGGGTAAGGGAGAATGGATATTGTAGGATGCAAAAAAGGGGGATGGATCAAAATGGAAAGTAGATGATATATAGGCAAAAGAATAAATTTGTGACGTGGACAAGCTATGGTATGTAAAAATTATTAGAGGGAAGTATAGATGTAACAGAATATAAGGTAAGAATAGATGGGAGATGGGTGAATTGATATGGATAAAAATATGGGTTCTCAAGGATGTGAGCTGAATAAGATGTATCAAAATATGGGTATAGGTAATGTTGGAAATGATATGGTAAACAAATATATGAGATGGATTTATGACTATGGGATGGATATAATATAAATATAGGGATGATCCGGATGTGAACAAGGTGTGGGGACTAAGTGTATGGGGTGGATGTGATGTGATACTCAAAAGGTATATGGATAGATAAGGGATTTCTAAGGATTATGACCTATGAGGGTGGATGAAAGGGGTAATAACAAAAGGTATATGGAATGATGATGGAAGGATATATGCTAAGTGGGGAGATACAAAAAGATGGTGATAAAATGATACTAGGTGTGGGATGATGATGGTGTGGGATGGAGAGAAGTGAACCCTATATTATTTTTCTAAGGTTATGTACACACAAAAGTTAAAGGTGTGGCCGACTCAGCGTATCAAATAGAATGGGTCTTTTTCACAACACGTAAATAATCATGCACAATACAGCCTTATTTAGTAAACCATATGGGAGTGTAACTCGATGTCCACACGATCTAACAGCTACACAAGTGAGGTTGTAAATCGATGACCTATTGTGGAATCGATCGAACCCTCTTGACCTTGTTTGCCTTGATGGTCATTTGGGTGTTGATACTAACGTCGATAGTGAAACCCCTGTTATGATTGAAGTCCACTACTCTAAAGTATACAAAAGGCTCTAGGGGAGTCCACGATATACACGATGGTACATTGGGGCCCAATTCCATGTAGGACGTTGTCTGATTGCCTTGGGTATATAGACTTAATCATCCTCACTCTCGGAACCAATTATGGGGAATTCTACTTAGGCCGTAACGACAATGCTCTCCTAAATGTTATACTCCGTTAGAACACGAAGTGTGGTCAACGCACGATGGTGAAATCTATGACACTAACCCCTAAAGAGTAACCTGCGTGCATGGTGATGAAATCCATGTCACGGGTTATCCTAAGGGAGGGCTTAGACACACAAGCAAGCTCACGATATAATTAATTAACCATTTTTTATTACCTATGTGAGATTCACAGGATACAACAAATTATATACAAATAATAGACACACAACAATCAAATATTTACAAGCAAGGAGACAATCACGTATTCAAATCACAATTTTACAACTATGATAAATGTTAAGCAAAATTAATCAAAATGGCACCCCTCCTTGCAAATACAAAGGGTTAAAAATCAATAGAGGTGCCTCCAAAAGCCCTCCAAAACTTGCAAAAAAGTTTAGTTAACTGAATTCTGCAATCTTGCAAGTACACAGGGCAATACCACACCCAGAATAGACAATACCGTTACTGGGATGCAATATTGCTAATGACAAATGGTGGGATTGTCTACAATACCGCTAATGGAATTGATAGAATCGCAACTTAAGATCAGATTCAAATAGTCGTTTTGTAACAAACTTATCCTAATAAGTTTTAAAAAAATCCACATATTATAAAATAATTACAGGGCTTTGTTTTTAATACAATTAATGGTAAGTAGAGGACTGCAAAACCCTAAACTGACCCTAAAGATGCTATCCTATAATATCGCTACTCTAAGTGGCAATCCCGCTATTTACATGGCAATCCCGCAACTCTCGAAATAGAGGTATTGCAATTTTCACCCAAGTCAACCAAATGTGGTTCCAACAATCTCTTTTAGATCTGATAGGCCCTACAAGACAGAATGCTTCTTTAAACCAATGCTCAAATTTGCAAATGACAATAAACAAGAGACAAGGAAAATGTTTGCTAGGGTGAGTTTTGACAAAATATGATGTTTTGACCTAAAAGATGATGTTTTAGAAACTTTTTACACCCAATATACCTCTCTATATGTTGACAAAAAGTAGATTGAATACTAACGAGGTACCAAAGATTGACAAGGGAGAAATTTTACCAGTTTGTGATGATTAAATAATACCGCTACTTACAGGTCGATACTGCTAGTCCCAGAGTCGCGAGATTGTCAAAGATCAACAAATACCTACCCCTTGCTCTAAAGTGGTCTCCTTAGCTTCTTTTCTTGCACACAAGGTAAACTGTAGAAGACAAGCATGCTACAAAATCACAATGAGGTCACAAACCACTGATAATACGGACTTAATAACTATTTCTTGCAATACCGCTATTGGAACCTACATTACCGTTATTACTGGGCGATACTACGACTTACATAGTGGAAGGATTGTTGAAAATGCATGAACCTTAATTACAGCAAAATACCACCCTGACCTACACAGTAAACAACACCCTTGCCGACAAGCACACAGTCAGTTTGATATAATAAAAAAATGCAAGATTCTCAACAAGGGACAATACGCCACTAGAATCATCAATATCGTGAGTAGCAAGGCAATCTCGTGATTGGTAAAGTCACGGTATTGTTGAACCTAAAACCCTACTACAGCGCCTAACTGCTAACGGTCTAGTTGACAATACCGTGAGTTGGGATGACAATACCGCTATTTAGAGTAACAAAACCGCTACTTGCAAGGCAATACCACGACTTTCCTGGAACACATGAAAATAAAAAATTTGACCTTGATTCTACATCCAATTGGCCCTGCAATCACTTGAAAAGCTTCCAACAAGTATATTAGCCTAAATAAAATAAGTTGGTCCCACCGCGATCGCCAAAATGTGCACCAAACTTGAGATTCACACAAATATTATCAAAATGATAATAAAAACCCAAAATTAACGACACTAGTAAGAAGGGATAAAAAAGGTAAATCAAAGTGATTTGAATTCACTTACCATCACCTTTACCTATTCATAACTCCGATCCAAGATTGAGACTTGTATGATCCTTACTTGATTTGTTGATTTGTTTCAAGACTTGACAATGGCTTCAAGAGGTTATGGATGTTAATAATGGCTTGATGAGAGCTTTGTTTGCTTGATGAAATCACTATAGCATGCACTTGTTCATTCAACTTCTCATTAGCTTGAGCAAGGGATGGAGTCTTGGTTTTATAGAATGGTGGAGGAAGATCTTATGGTCCAAATTTGAATTTGGACCATTAAGATCTAAGGTGGAGGATATTCAATGAAATTTTTAATTCCATAAAATCCTCTAAAATAGAGGATTCTAGAAGAAAAGGGCTAAAATGGAGAGATTTCTAAAATTCTCCAATTCTAAAAATCTCTCCATAGAGTTCTAGGGGTTTAAGAAAGGCTAGTATAAGGTGGTGGGTGGGTAGTTCGGATATTCTTGAATTTTAAATTGGTTATTGGGATTAGGGAGTGAGTTAGTACGTAATAAGCCTGGTTAGGGGTTTAATAGTGGGATTAATTGGTTTTAGGATAATGTAAAAGCTTCATGCGATATACAAATGGGTATGGGGATTACGCTAAAAGATTAGATAGGGCTAGGGATATGGTAATTAAGCTCAATTAATGGGAATTAATAAAATTAGTGGGACGAGCATATTTAAATGCATACAAATATAATTCCCTTGTTTTGGACAAGCAAAGTTTCATAAAATTAAAGTCCAAATTGATGATCATACCTCACTCAAAACTGAGAGTCATTAACCCATTAAGTAATAATAATTTGCAATTTATTTTAACAATATTTTTCTATTGTTACATTTTCAATTCACGTAAATACAAAATTTATGGAAAAGATCATAATAAAAGAATTAAAATAGCAATAAATATTTCTATTTGAATGAAATACCTACACAACAAGAATATTATTCATTTTGATCTAAAATGTTATAACTCATTAGTGAACATGAAAGATCCTTGGTATATCCCATTTGTAAGGTATATGTACATTGTTTGATCACTTCATCTACATTATGCTTGTAACAAGGAATATATTTCATAAAATGTTATATATTTTATATGGTGACATTGAAATGTTTATACCAGTTGCACAAAGCTTAAAGAGAAAAAGGCTCCCTTTCATTGTCACAAAAAATGACAAACAAACATTAAAAAATACACTTTACAAATGATATCAATAGTTTCAATAGTTTTGTAGAGAAATTCATAACTATAATGTATTATTACTTTTTAATCTTCACAAATATTTGATTTTGAAAATATTTCTTATAAATTATGAAATGACTTTTTTTTCCATTATACTTTAATTTTACCATATTCTATCACAATTATATTTATAAATAACTTATTCAAAAAAATACTTGTACAATATCGAAGCATATTTCAACATTTTACCACAAAATCAGATAATATGCTATTTTCAATGATAATATTCATATTATATCTAATGACAAGCAAAAATATTTGTATTTGTCTCGTTATATTCTCTCACCATAAATAAAATTATATTTACTTAATTCCCAATCTAACACACCTATCATTTCAATCATCTACCTTTCAAAAAGATGTACCATAACTACAACATAACACTCGTGTTACTTTCTTAATATTATGTTTATTATATATATTTATAATTTAGCTTTTCAGTTCCTCGTTAAATTAAATGTAGGGGAGTGAATTTTAGAGAGAATGGGCGGATTCGTCCATACCTTCCCACTATAAAAACTGGTATCCATAGTGTACCTGCCAACTCTTGGGCGCAGGTCCCCACTACGAACAAAAACGAAAATATCTGAATTAAATATTTAAACTGTGAAAGAAGGCGATGCACCTTTCATATGACTTTATGCATTTCTGGGCAGAAATCTCGCTAAAAAAGACAAGAGACAATAGTCCGCCCGTGTTTTTAGTTTTAAAGTCCAGTACAGTAAAGACAAAAAGTTGGTGGCCCAAGCTGTAAGAATAAGTACATTTTCTCCGGAAGAATGGAAATTTTGTGTATAATAAAACTTTGCGCTGAAGAGAGCTGTTCTTATTCTACACCGTACTTGTCTTAAACAGACAACTTGTAACGGCGGGCTATCACCAATGTCACTTTATTTACATTCATTCAAAACCCATTTTTGGCACTCTCCCGTCCAAAGTCATTATCATGGGGAATTTGGGCAAGACACACTAGAACAAACTTCTCTGCCGTAACACCATACATTCACGTTGACGAAACCGGGAGCCGGAGAAACTGGAGAAGCACTGTTTTTCCCTGTAATACTAGACATTTCCTCTGTGGCATCCTTGTAGTCTGACTCTGAGAAGCATGACTCTCTGTTAATGTAATTTATGAGAGCGTCGCCTATTTGAGTTGGATCTGCTTGATGATGTTGCCTGGAATTAGGTGTTTCCATAGGACTTGCAGGAGAAGGGCTCTCTGACGGGAAAAGGCAATGCTCTTCTGCGTCTCTTGACTTTAAAGAAATTATGCTTTCATTGTCGATACATCCCCCAGCTGGAGGACTGCCCTGTAAGGACTTTGTAAAATCATCCTCTTTGATAACGTCGCCAATTCGTGAAAGGATATTGAATGCCAGGCTCTCCAGTACTCTGGAGTAGCTCTCCAAAATGGAATGTCCAACATCCTATACCAACACAAGTAAACAAACAGTAAGATTGCCAAAATACTAATTTCGCTTGAAAACTCTGTTTGAAAACAAGGCCGCAGTGATATCCAGAAATAATGTTTGAAGTGAAATTACTAGGTTGCAGTCTTTGTGTAGATACCCATGACCAGTGTCTAATCCTTATACCTAAAAAGGCTCAATTTCAAACTCATGGTAAAGTAGGACTAACAAGAACACCCAATTAGGAATACATTTCTAAGTTATGCCATACAGTTGAAAAGTACAAACATGAACGCCACACAAGATGACAAGCACCAGGAAACATAATCCCCAGTTTCTGTACCTATAAAACAAAGATGACAAGAACTGCAAGGGCTATATCTTTCTCAAGTCATGCAATGAAAGAAGGAAACTATATAAAACATGGAGGCGACTCCAAAATACATACATACCCTGTTGTATTGAATTTTGGTGATGTCCAAGAAAGTCTGTGGTATGCTTGGGAACTTATTCTTTAGGTGTAGGAGTATACTATCTGCCCTTTCCATGTAAAGCTCTTTTTTCCCAAGTTCTGCTTCAGATTCTTTCACCAGTGACCATGAAGATCTAACGCCAGTTTTTCCATCCTCAATTGAAATACTATGCCTACCTTGTAACCTTCTTTTCCATGTGTATATTGCCGCTTCCAATCGGTTGGCCATTTCTAGGGCATTATGCTCAGTTGATAAATCAAGCGAAGTGAGGACGCTTTCAGTAGATGAATATTCTGTTGTGATAGCTCTATAGAGAGCATCCCCAAGGCTTGATTTACCAGTCTGCAAAAGTTTTAACATTTACATTCATATATGGGGATTGGAAACATGCACATTGGTAAAATAGCTACATGAATATAGGTCATAAGCAAACTACAGCAGCTCTATAAAGTGAAGACATTTCACGGTTGCATCAGAAAATGTTCAAAGCATACAAAATGTACAGGAAACAACAAAGGTAAGAAGCATTTGCTTTGCATTGATTTAAATCCCTAAGATTTAAATTGGCCAAAGCAAACATTACAAATTATAATGACCTATAAATGTAGACTAAGTGCCAACACACATTGAGTGCTAACCTAGGCTGCTGTATATCGGAGATATGCCAAAATAATTCAAAATTGCTTCCAAGTAATGGTTTATGATATCCATCCTTCCGCAAGACCACAGGATCAGAAAATGAGGCAATTCAGCAGTGCATTTCATAGCAAAAGAAGACAAATTTCAATCAATAGTTGAATGTTCCTAGTGACAAAAATGGGAACTTTCCAATCTAGGGTGCACGGCTACAGCCTTAGGTTCACAGTAGAGAGACAGTATCAACAAAACAATGGATAATAAACAAACTTCCAGCATGAAGAATATCACAGAAGAATCTCGTTTCTCAGGAAAGCATAGGTAATGGTAATACAGTAGTGCATCTCCCCACATCTGGAAAACCGAAGTTCTTATTTAAAGACTAGAACTCTACAAAAAAATTCGATGTCTACAAAGTTGAGAGGTAAGAATTCACACTCCATGCCCTGACAGAGGAACCCTTGAGGGTCAAGTAGCTAAGAGGCAGACCCGGCCATCAGCCAGAGACCAGACAATAAAGGCTAGCTGATCTATGTTTTACAGCGAGGAATTAGAGCAAGGTCTTGGCTTGGAAGCTAGCCTAGGGGAGCTTAACTGGTGGAGATAACAATCCACACTCTAGGAGGAGGAACTGCTAAGGTCTTGTAGCTCAAGTAGTAGAAGAGACAATTGCCACTGACAGAGGCCAAGGGATGGGTTGTCCCGACTTGAGTCGTGCTATGAGGATGTTAATATCTGACTTTGGAATTTAGAGAGAACTTCAAAAAAAGAATTAATGGATTAATAGCACTGCAAAGGGAAAACAGAATACACGAGTCCATGTCTGTAGTCCCAAACATTGAATTCTTCCACAACTTAGTGAATCTTTACCTTGGGAAGAGTATCCCAGAACACCTCTGGAACCTCCATTTCAGATAAAATCTGCTCATTAATAGATTTCGCAGCTTTGAAGATCTGGTTTATACAATCTCTTTGGTAAAGCAGCTTTTTTCTTGCTTCGTCTGAAAGCCCACTCGGAGGTACCTTTGGAATTGGCAACCACCACTTCTTCCCCTGTTTCATTTTCCCATTGCCGAAGTCGTTCACTTCCGTATTCTCTCCTCCTGCATACCAAAATTCTGTCTGGCCAAGGCTGTCCAAAGATTCCTTCAGACATAGTAACGAGTCAACAACAAAGTAAGAATCTCCAAAAAGAAAAAAGTGGCAGAACACTGTCATTTGATTGCAAAGAATGAAATAGTTGCCCCCTTACAATCAACATGGCATCTAACTTTCTCAATGCTGGAAGGTTGATATGGATGTCAGATCGAGGCCTCGGTGTCATGATCTGGAGACGAAATCACAAATGTAAATGACCGGAAGGTATATGAACTATAATGTAGTAAGGGACTGATTTGGTCACCTTAAATTTCAATGGTGCTGAGTAATTTGAATGACTTTGGAGCGACAAATTAATCGACAGACATTAGATAATTAATTACCTCTATACTCCGCCCATTTGAATAACTCTGTCTGGCAGGAACAAGCTCCACCATGTAATTAGCAGGAGAAATAAGCCAATCCATTTCTCTGCACCACTTGGCCTTTCGCTCCTCTGCTAATGGCTCGAGCCTCCATAATTCCCCAAACACAGAAGCTGTCAAAAATATTTAACACAACAGGCGACTCTAAGCTTCATTTTCGCAAAAACCCTTAAATAATGGAAACAAAGCTTTCAAGAGCAAAATAGCCTACAAACTTTGCAGCAAAAAAAATGAAAAAGAAACCTGAAAGATTGGTTATGGCATTAGACAGCGCCAAGGCTGTGCTAACTCCTTTACTTCCACCAGACATATCCTCTCCAAGCAGCAGCTTTGAAAACCTTTCCTTCATCATATTGACATCATCCCACTCCATGTGATGCACAGTGTTTTCATCAGGAACGATTTTGTAATGGTCAGGACTAGGGACTCCCAACAATTCTTCTTGGCATTGATCTTCTGGTAGCCTTCTTACTGACCACCTCGCAGTGGAAAATGAACCGAAACCATCTTTACTAGAAGAACAACTGGAATCGTCTTCCTCTAGGGATAAGGAATCCGTACAGAAGCCTCCACTGTCCATACTCCATCTCTTGAACACCCCATCCACTATCCCCATGTTCATCATTTTTCCTAAACATTAAAAGCCAGCATGAAATAAATTCTCAAGTCCACTAAAACACCACAAAACCATGAATGACCCCATGAATTATTAGTACTAGTATTGTACCACTAAAAAGACAGTTAAATAAATAATTGAAGGAATGAGTTGGAGGTCCTTACTTTCATCCTCTTCCATATCCAGGCTCAGTCCCTTGTCTCTTCGACAGCATCCTAATCTATGCATCCTGTTTAACAACCCTCTACAGGAAGCTCTGAATGACCCCGAAAATCTTTAGCACCTAATTATTTTACCATCTTCAGAATCTTACACATTTCAAGTTAATCAAAAAAAAAAAAAAAAACAGAAGAGAAAACCAACTAAAACACGCTGAATTCACGGCCACGCACATATAGCTGCCTGATTTCTTCTTCCTGCCAAAGAAAACAACATCCTTCTCCGTCCCCCACCCGAAAAACTTTAAAAAAAAAAAAAAAGGCCAAAAAAAAATGATGCTTCATACCTTCGCCTTGGTCTGCCTGTCCAACATACGCCAACCTTAAGCCCTGGCAACATGTTAGAATACGTGCAGATGTGACGCGTAGATTCATGGGAAAGTTATTCAAAACTATACCTCCACTTCCAAACCAGTGTATCTATATACCTGGCCAAATTTTCCATCGGACTCTTTCTTTTTTTTCAAAAAAAAGTGTGTTTTGAAAAAGCAGCTTTACGTTGAATTTCTTCACTATTGTGGAGTTGACACATTAAAAAAAGTGCCATTATTGTTAACTTTTTATCACAGAATAAATGCAACTGCTTCTGTGAAATCTGTGATGATACTACCTGTAAAAGTTACCCCGCCAAAATCACACAAACTCAACCCAATCGCCAATCCAAAAGAAAAAAACACAGCTTGATGCCCAAAATGACTTTTTGGAGAGCAATAATAATAATATGATTTGGAGTCGCCCAGAAATTTAACAAGATCCTACATTACAAGCTCATAAATGAAATTTATTACTCTGATTTCCTTCCTTCAGAGATTGCTTGAGGAATAGTAATTAGCGTAACGCCAAAAACATTGCCGTGTAATAAGGTCAAACATTGTTATCCTCAAAATTACTCTTTGCTTTGGTAGGGTGTCAAATGTTAAATATTTGTATGGAACTGCCTCGCCCGTGGTCCACCAATACCAGTAGCACTACCTGCAAGGTAGTTGCGAGGCTGAATTTGATGGTCGTATGATATTTAGGGGTTATTTTTATAATAAATTCAATCCCTTCCCGAAGGTACCTATGTTGCCGAGTGTCACAAATTCAACCCTGCATCCAAGTGGTGGCCTACCACCGTTTCATGTAAGTGTGGGTGAAGAAACTATAAATAGCTAGATCAAGATGGGTATGGAAGAAACCTAACTCCCTGACCACATTGAATTCATCAATAACTAGAGCAGTACGGGTAACAGAGATGGATTGAATTTGTTGTTAATGGAACTCAGGCTGCTCTGCTTTCAACTAAATACCAAGTGGAGAATCGTGGTGTCAGTCATCTTGTTTGACTGACAAATAAGCAATAAGAATCCTGATCTGGTTTGTGAATTAATTAATTTATAAGCTTTTGCTTTTGCGGGTGTTTTGCTTGGATGATATATTTACGTGAAAGTGAAGTGAGGGGTGGTTGAGGAGGATCCATAAATAGAGGCGGTGAGGGCCAGTGGCAACTCACGGGAGCCAAAAACAAGTTTAAATGTATGTCATTTACTCTTTTTCCATCTTCTTCAAGAAGCCGTCATGTTTTTGTCACCCCCAAACATATAAAGGACTCACGATAAAACATAATTATTTTAACCTTACAAGAAAGGAACTCTACAGGAAAAATTTATGGTTATTTACTTCGGTGGAGAATGCCTTTACACAGGCCGGGTAGAAAAGGACACTCATTAATTAACGAAATTAATAATTATTATAATTAATTAATTAAATATAAAGTAGAATGTAGCTTTACTTAAATAATATGAGAGCCAAAGGTTAAAAGATTTTCAAATCATTTTGGTCATTGAGAAAATTAAATGAATAAAATTTTGGACAAGAAAAATTGTATTCATAATATTTGCATTCAACAAAAATGTTTTAATTTACAAATTTATAGGATATTGATTAAATACAATAGATTTATAAAACTAATTGGACAAATATTGGGACCTCCGAGCTATAAATTAAATAAAATTATTTCCTTATAAAAATTTTCAAATACCCATAAATCCTTCAAAAGTTAGGATAAGGCTTTTAAAAATAGCCTTTACCTTATGGGGAGAGTTAGATTGTATATGATGCCTTCGGAGGAAAATTTTAATCCAAAATTTGAGGATCTTTCCATAGTTTTTGTATGGACAAGGTTATGTTGTCTTCTAAAGAAGGAAATTCTTCTACTCAAGTGAGGATTTAGAGTGGGGAATATAGTTGTATCAAAATTTTCACAAAAGTAGGTTTGTTAGCAATCTAAACTAGAATATATTTTAAAATGGACATGTCTAAACCTTTACTTAAAGCTATTAAATTTTAATCAAAATGTAAAGAATGGTTGCAAGAGTTTGATTATGAAAACATCCCTTTTACATGTCAGATTTTCCAACATGGGCATTTTTCAAAGATTGCTCTAAAGTAAAAAAAACTCTTGAGTTGGCTTCAAAATTTAAGGCCCCTAAAAAGAAAAGAAAAAAAAAATGAATGATAAAATTGGAAACCAAAAGGCACAGTTGGAATCATCAATAAATTTGAAGCCCTAATTCCATATCACAAAAAGACCCCGTGGAAGAAGAAACAATCTCACTTGTGAAGGAACCTTACCTTCCCTGATCCATGCATAACCTTGTAGCCTACCTCGTGACCATGCAAGTCTCCTCGCTTCTCTTGAAAAAATTGATCTCTTCACCTTTGCAGCGTCTCATAAGAAATATAAATCCTTACAGCAATGTGTGGCATTGGCACAACTCCTTCCAACATTCCGTGCAACTCCCACATTATGTGCAACTTTACTAACACTTTACAATATCCATGAAATACCATTGTACCTTGGCACATTACAATGTGTATCCCCAACTATGTCGCACAAGAACTTCACAATACTCATAGATTCTACAATATTGTGCACCTCATGCCATATCACTCACAGATTCTACAACTTCCCTCCATAGTGTTCACAACTTTTGTAATGCCATGCATTACCTCACACATTGCTTCTTTGCATACCAGTTGTCATTATAGATCTATGCATGACCTTTACACATCATGTTCACTTCGGCACACCAGATGGCACATTCCACACTTGTGTTGTGTTAAAACACCTTTACATCATAGCACATGTTGGATAACAACTGTCACTCAGTCAAGGAAGATGAAGTGACTATGTCACTGTGTGACTACTCTTCCATCAGTTATTGTCAGTTGTAACCATTATCTTATAACTATACACATCACTAATCAATATATGTGTATCCATTTATACTTCCATAGAACCATAAGATCACACACAAACCAAAAATGATTTTTTTTGGCATTTGCTTCAATAATCAAACACATATGTAGTCATGTATTATATCGCAATAGTTTAGGCAATCAACTAGAAAGCCTTCTTCTTTTAATACAAGAGTTTGCACTCTTAGTCTTGCTGACTCATTGTACGTATTTATACTTTTCCCTATTCTACATATTGAATAGAAGTTACATTTCTACATGTAAGTCTTCCACTTATTTCAAATGTACTTGGGTAGAATAGCCTAGTTAAATTTTCCTTTGCATTCTAAAATCCACTACTTATCTCCAAGTGTGTCTTTGTCCACTACACACCCAATCCTACGCAGCACCATTTGAATCATTATGCCAATAAACACGCAAATGTAATGAGGGAAGGATGGATTACCACTTGAATATATTTCATCCTATCCAGAAGGATGTCATAGCAATAATAAGATGTTTGATGCCTAGAAGCACCCTAAGGCAACCCCAGAGGTCCAAAATATCATTACAGACACCCTGGAAACACAACACATTAAACTCTTTGGTAAATTCTATGAATTGATGCTTCAACTCAACCTAACATCCACATCCTCCATCTCACATCATACTCACCAATGATTTCATCAATAGAAACCCTTCAAATTATAAATCAATCTCAACATCCCCCTCTCCAAATAAAAGATCAACACCATAACACTGGATGCCTAGATTTGGCACTCAAGGCATACTTCTTAGTTAATTGATTCACTAATGCTGATAAAATCATACTCCATGTATTGAAAATGTTCATTCTAGTGGTTCATTAGTGGGAAAATTTCAACATAATGCACACAATATTGCATTCCAATTGAGTATTGGAAGACTTTTGTTGATATGTTGAATGAGGAGTACTATCTTCTCTACCACTTTGAGGATGAATACATCAAGTTCCATTTGTTTCACTAATGAAAAAAGCAATCGGTGGAAGACTACACCAACAAGTTCCATGATTACACTGTGTGCCTATGTAAGAACTTGATGGAGCAACATAAGGTACTAAAGTACATCAATGAACTTTCACCTTATTTCCATGTGAAAATATAGTTCTTGACTTCTGAATCTCTAGGGCAAGCATATATCAATGCCACCAAAAATTGAAGCCAAGGCTAAGATAAAGTAACTATAGAATAGGATTGTGAAACAAGTTAGTTCATACATTTAAGACATAAAACAAATGATAAAGTATAAATAAATAGCATAATATGCCTACTCCTTCGAGGTGTGTGGATCAATGGAGTCAATATATTTAGACAAGAAAACATGAACAATGTCTTCCCTAAGTGGCCCTCTTCCAAGATTAGTCCATTAATGGTGTTTATGCTCGAATTTGGTGCTCCAAGTGTTTGTCAATGGAGTAGCCCAAGCGTCTCCATACATCTCTCCTTGCACTAATAGCTTTGGCTCTTGCTTTGATCAATTTTGAAAGGATGAGTAAAGATTTCTAGAAATTTTTTTGCATAGTTTTTCTATGCCAAAAAAAGTTTAAAGGTTATGGCCATGGCTCATGTATTTGTAGTTTTTCCAAAATGAAGAAATTGATTTGTGGCCCTCCATCTCAAGATCAAGATGGAGGGTCAAAAATCCATTCAATTTTGGAGGGACAAGTAATAAGTGTGGCCATCAATATTTGGAAGAATGGAGCATTAATAAGGCATGGGTAACCTTAATCATGATATTTATCTTCATTAATGCTTTGTGGATGACACCCCAATGATGATCTCATGGGTGATGTCATGGCCTAGATATTTTGAATTATGAATTTCCATTAATAGATATTCAGTAGCTTTCCATAGATTTCTCACTTAAGGTTTTAATCTAATTTGCTTTGCTTAATGATTTTATTGAGTTTTTTTGCATTTTTTTGGAAATTGGTCATTTATTTAATCAGAATGGTTGAAAATGTCAATTTACTTAGTCATAATTTGACTAAAGTTGAATTAGAATAAGGTGTCAATTGCATATAGGGTAATACCCCAATTAGGGTAGTATAGACACGAATTGACACATGCATGTGACATGTGTAGATGAATTAGAGGATTTTAGTGGTCTAGAACATCATTTTACTTGGTTGTAATTTGACTCAAAGTGAATTAGAAGAAGATAACAATTTCATAAAATATATTACCCTAATTAGGGATATATGGATGTGAATCAACACATACAGGTGATGTGTGTGACCAAATTATAGCGTTTTGGTGATTTTGGTCTAGTTTGTGTGTTATTACGAAAATTCATTTAGACTTGCAATCTAGCATGATAGTGATAGGAATTAGATGTCTACATTTTACCCCTGTTTGAGAAGGTGCAGTGAGACATTTGGTTGAAGCAATGATTTTTTAAAGAATAAAAATATCGCTTGAAATGATCATAATTAGAAGAAAATTCATTCCCACCTTCTGTTAAATTCTACATGAGTTGTAAAAAAATGGGGCTACAAAAATGCCCCAAACAACGTTTGGGTGGCCTATGATTCCCCATTGAGGGGATAATGATAAAATCTCATTTTTATGGGTTATCCCTCAATTATAATAAAGGAACACATAATTTAGCAAAAGAGGCCAAAAAATAGAATAATTAGAACAAAATAGTTTGAAAATGGATGAACGAGGCTAAAAAGAGACTCTCGTGAAGAACCAAGGTAATAATAAGTCCATGGGGGAGATTGGATCAGAATATGGAGATGGATGTGTATTTGTTTACCATGATTATGTTATCTTCCATGTTTATCATTTGTAGTTATTCTTGTTATGATATGCTAATGTATGCCAATGTTACAAGATGCATGTCCTTGATTAGCATACAAATTGTTGATTTATCCCTATTGTTGATTGATGCATTGCTAGATACTAGAGATTAATTCAAGATATGCACATCCTAAAATAATATAGAAATAGCCATAGATGTTGGGTAAATAGATGGATAACATGAATCGATACATAATCTAGAATATGCACATCCTGAAGTAACAAAAATAGTCATGCTTGTTTCTCATGTTTGGCTCATGATTGGAGAATGATATCCTAGTTAGGAAGTGGATATGTAAGATGGTACCTTTAGAGATGTATTTTGGTGCCACATTGTTTTGTAAGACTAGAGCAATTGGTGTTTAATAAGGCAAATGAAATTATGCATCATAAGTGTGAGTAACTTATAATAACATTGGATTTCAAATTGTGAATGGACCAGTTCAAATGTGAATATTTACAACTCAAAATAATGATAGAAATACCAAAAACCTAAGTTGAAAACATTTACATTTGAATAGAAAACAAAAAGAAAGAACCAAAAATTAAATACAAAACATAATAAACTAAAGAACAAGATATGAATTATCAAGACTTAAGTGGAAACAAGAATATAAAAAACATAAACAAACAATAAAACAATCTAAATACAAAAGTAAACAACTCAAACCAAAATTAAGGCAAAACTCAAGTGGTTTTGAAAATGTATGTAGACATGACACTCAAAATAAACAAACACACAAACTTATAAATAAAGCACACATAACACAATGCAATGAAGATAAAGAGATTCAATGTAAGTAATAAACAATTGTGCATGTGTATTAAATAAGGTGAGCTATGCTTGGAGTATGAATAGGTTGCCCTAAGCAGGGGAAATGGGAGAATAATGAAGGGGTGGTCGAGCTACCCCCAAATGTTCCTGGCAAATGGGTCTTACCTACATAGTCGAAAGGGACCTCAGGCTGATGTAGTTCTCATGGGAATCAGGATAGAAGAAATATGATGATAAGTAGAGAATAAATGGTTAATAGAGTAAAAATAGGAATGGGTTCACAAAATCATGAGAGCATATATGCCCAGAATTACTTGCAAAATGGTGAGAGTGTAAAGGCATAGGGTATAATAACATGGAAATAAGAGTGGCTGAGCTTATCCAAAATTACCCATGCATCCAAATGTTACCTACATAGTCCTTGTGGACCTCAAGCCGATGTAGTTCTCCCAAAAAGTGGAGTTTAATGAAAGAACATAAATTATGAATAGGATAAAGGGGAAACCCACCTAGAAGATGACATGGCTTTATAATTCTCATGAAGATTTTAAGGCCACCTTTTCTAACTAAGAATGCTTTTTGGATTTTATCTGGTGTTTTCTAATGTTTTTGGGTTTTTTTGGAATAAGGAAAGCAACATAATATGTTCAAATGTACAATGAACCATCTATTAAAGGACCCTAGTCCTTAGGTTAAATTTTAAACAATAGCTAAACCAATTGCAATGGTGCTCCTATGAACCAACAATAAAATCTAAGGCCTAGGGGAATACCACGCAACATCAAATAGGAATGAAATGACACGTAATTAGGAAATACTAAGAAAATGAACATTTAGAAGATGGTATCAAGGAACTATAAAATAGGTGAAACCATATGTCAACATGTCTTGAGATACCGACCCAAAAAATATATTACTGATGTTGATGTTGATGTTGATGTTGATCACTCAAAACTACCTGTGAAATAGTCATTAAAAATGTATACATACTTGTTGGTTTGTAATCAAGATCATGACTAGTACTAGGATTAGAACAACCTAGAATAACATGTAATGGTAAGCAATAATGGTCCAAGGAAAATAAATTTCTTATTCTAATAGAATTATAACAATTTACGTAATAATAAAATGTTCCAGGTAACACTAAAATGGTCTAGGTAATAATAGAATGGTCCAGTTAAGGGTATATGAATGGTTTATTTAACAATATAATGGTCTAGGTAACAATAAAATGGTCTAGGTAACAATAAAACAATCTAGGTAACAATATAAGAATGGGTTAGGTAATAAGGTACAAATGGTCCAACTAATGATATGCAATGGGTGCCCCCAAATCAAGGGCTTTCATAAACAATGGAATAAAATAAAACTCAAGCATGGAAATGATTGAGGTGCAATATATTTACGGGTTCTTCAAGCTCTTGTTCATCTAGAGTATCTGGCCTATATCCCCTAGAACCAAAATTTGTAGTTACCACAAATTGACCCAATCAATTGGCATCAAATTTACCTTTATTTTTATGCTTGGCGTTGGTGTTTTTCTAATTTTATTTTAGGACTAAGTCACCAAATTCAAATTATTTAGGGAGAATGTGTTTGTTATATCTATGACATAGCCTATTTTAAAAAGCTTGCAAATGGTCTAAGGCAACCCAATGTTTTTCATCCAGAAGCTCTAACTCTTACAATCTAGAAATTTTGCATTCTTCATCATCAATAAATGCCTATAGTGAGACATGCAATAAAGGCAGCTTGATCTCGATGAGAATGAAGGCATATGAACCTAAGACTAAAAAAGTATAGTATAGCTCTCGTAGGGGTTCAATGACTAGTTCGATAAGCTAAAAGGGTGGGGAACAACTTTAAATACTGACCATGACTGGTATCATTGACAATATTTTTAAGGATTATAATAATGGTCTTATTAGATGCCTTAGCTTGATTTTTGCCTTGTGGGTTATATGGTGTGGAACATTTATGTTTGATCTTGAAATAGGTGTAGAGGGTTTTGACATCCTTATTCTTGAAAGAACCACCATTATCACAAATGATTTTAGAGGGGATGCCATAGAGACATATAATATGAAAATAAATGGACTTAGTTGTCTTTTTGTTGATTATATAAGTGAGGGGTATGACCTTTATCCACTTAGTGAAATACTACATAACAATAAGGATGTGCTTGTGACCATCAGAGGAAGTAGGGTTTATTTTACTGATAAGATCTAGTCCCCAAGTTGAAAATGGTCATGGCATAGTAATCCGTTGGAGTGGTAGTGAAGGTGCATGTATAAAATTGTTATGTTTCTGACAAGCAATGCACATCTTGACATAGTTGCAAGCATCTATCACCATTTTGGGCCAATAATATCTTGTGTAGAGGATTTTTTTAGCTAAGACCATGCCACTGGTGTGGGCCCCACAATTCCTTTGTGGACCTCTTTAAGTGCCAATGCATATTTTCCCAAAGATAAATAATGAATCAGTGTTCCATCATAGCCTCTATGATAGAGCATATTTCTAAGGATGGTATAACGAGATGCTCGATGAAGGAATAGTTTTTTTGGTTCTTTGAAAGGTTCAACATAAGAGTTTGATCTTGGAGATAAGTACATAGATCTTGGTACCAAGGGGGATTGGGGCCAATAATATTACATACTCTCTCTAAATTTGGTGATATATGAGCTGGTTACAAAATATTATTGATGAGGAACTGATACTTTTTGGCATTATTGGTAACTTGTATCATGGACCAAATGGTAGCCATGGCATCTGTCATTTAGTTATTGGCTTGTGGTATTTATTCAAACTAAAGAAACTAAAAATACTTTTTAAGATTGTCTACTATATGCTTATAAGTTACAAGCTTCCAATCTCTTGTTTGGTACTGGTATGTGGCCTGATTGATGATTAGTTGAGAATCCTTGTATATCATAATTTTTTGGATATCTCAGTATATTGTAAGATAAATTCCATTAACTAGGGATTCATATTCGGCCATGTTGTTGGTACAATGGAAGTTAATTTGAAATGTCTTGGGAATAAGACCCCATTATAGTGTGACCAATAAAATACTAGTTCCATATCCATGGGAGGTGAATGAACTGTTAAAGTATAATGTCAACTATTTGAATTTAATGGCTACTTTATCCAAGGTCATGATTGATTCATATGGAAAATTGAATAAAAGAGGCTTGGTGTTGATCAAAGAAGCTTTAGTGAGATAATCGACCAATACTTTCCCCTTGATAGCCTTTTGATTCTAGTATTCCACGTTGAATTCACTCAGTAACATAACCTATTTGGCCATGTGGCCTGTGAGAGTGGTCTTTGACAATTATTCAACATGTAGTGTTGCAAATTTTGGGAAGTGAACACCATTACAAGACAAGCCTTTTATATAGGTTTATATTTATGCTCATAAATTACTAATGTCTAGCTAAGATAGTATACTGCATGCTCTTTTCCATGTTCATCATGCTAAGCCAAAAGTGCCCCTAATGCATGTTTTGTTACTGAAATGTATAAAAGTAATGGTTTACTTTGTGTAGGTAGAGTTAATACTGGTAGATTATCCAAGTAGGTCTTTAATTCATTAAATGCTTTTTCACAGCTTGTATCCCATTAAAATGTGACACTTTTATTCAAAAGGTGTGTAAATGGATGACACTTATCAACCAACTATTTTATGGAACAACTTATAGATTGAATTTTACCCAGTAAGATATGGAGCTATTTTAAATTAGATGGAGGAAGAAGTTCAACAATAGCCTTGAACTTAACCAGGTCTACCTCAATACCTCTTTGTGACACAATCAACACTAAAAATTTACCTAAAGTAATGATAAAGATGCACTTATTAGGTTTGAGATGCACCTTATATTTATGAAGGTTCACAAAGATTCACTGTAAAACACCAGGGTGGCTTGAACATGTTTTTGATTTAGCTAAGATATCATCAACATAGTCTTTAATGATGTAATACATCATGTCATGTAAGATGACAATTATGACATGCTGATAGTTTACACTCATATTATTCAAGCCAAAGGGCATGACTTGATAAAAAACATTCCCTATGGATTGGTAAATGTGGTCTTGTGTTGGTCCATGAGGGACAACATTAATCTGGTTATACTGTAAAAAGTGATCCATGAGGGACAACATTTTCTAGCCTACCATTGAATCGAATATCATGTTGATGTTAGGTAGTGGGAAATCATCTTTAGGGCATGTTGTATTAATGTCTATGAAATTGGTACATAAATGCATTCCATGTGGTTTTTTTCTCACTGGGATGATGTTAGATATCCATTCAAAATAGTCAAGTGGTCAAATGAACTATGTGTCTAGTAACTTTTCAAACTCCTTTTTGACCAGGATGGCTATGCTTGGATGCATTTTACATAATTTTTGTTTGACTAGTTTGGCATCTAAATGGATAACCAGTTGATGTACCACCAATGAAGGGTCAAGACCATGCATGTCTAAGTAGGACTAGGCAAATATTTTAATAAAGTATTTTAAAATGGTAATAACTAATTCACGTTCCTTGTTAGTGAGGGGTAAGCCTAGATAAACCATCTTAGGATCATCATATATACTAATGTTGACCTTCATTGTATCTTCAACCAATAATGTTGAGTCATCCTCAAGAATACTCAGTAAGGAAAAGAATGGATCCTCTTCAACTACCTGTTGATCACATCTTTGCCCATATAGGAGGGATTTGAATTAACTATGCTAGGTAATGCCCAACTGGGAAATACTTCAGAAAAAACTTAAGTGATGCATTCAAAAACATGATGTTCTTTAGAATTGATGCTAGAACTAATGGTATTGCTTGGACTACATGGACACTATGTTTCCCAAGGAAAGAGATGAATTCCCCATCCAAGAGTGCCTAAAATAAGTTTTCACTCATGGAATTGTCTTTATCTTTACTCTTTTCATGACCCAAGGGTTCCTTAAAGAGGTTTTCACCTGAGGATCTTGATGTTTTACTTTTATCATGACCAAATAAGTTTTCTTGATCTCCAAAATAGGCAACAAGGTCTAAATGGAAATCAAAGCCTTATTTGTGATTACCAACTAGTAATCCATCTCAAAGGCCCATAAAATAGATAATAGATTCCTCATTATAAAAACCATCCAGTGGTATAATAGAATCTTGCTGGTCCTAATCAACTATGTTAAGATGATGAAGGGTGAGTGGATATTGGGCTATAATAGTCATGATGGCATTGGAATCAAATAAATCAGTATCTACTAACTCATTGTAGGCACTATAATGGGATGCTTTGTCACTATCAAGAGTTTTATTGTTAGTTGATAAATTTGAATCACTCTCCAAATTAATAGGGTCACCCCCAAGTAGTGTAAATCCAAGACCTTGATTCTCTATAGATTTAGCAGCTGAAATAGGTTCAATAATTCCTTGTGCATTGGATCCAAATCCTCATTTTGTATAGTTGAGGCTATCCATGATTTTGTTTAGTATAAGGTACTTGGTACTCTAGAAGCAAGTAGTAAAACCATCACCATACAACCAACCCCCCTTGGCACTGGTGGCCTGATCTTGATTGGGTGATGTATTGGTACAAAGATGAGTGGATCTTATATAGTAGACTTAGATTTATTTTTCCAAATCATGTTGGTCTTACCATTATTTTTATAAGGTTTAGGATGACCATAGGACTTAGGAGACTTAGGCAATTTACTGATGTAGAACACATTGTTAATGTTATATGTAACAATACCATCATCTTTAATAGTGAAATTGGTAGACATGGTAATGGGAAATGGATCAGTAGAAGTGGAATCAAGGTCACTAGGGTTGATATAATTGGACTTGGGAGGTTTAAAAACCATCCCCTTACCTTTCTTACCTACCAATTCGGTGTTAGGTTAATATGTGTAGTTGTCATACTTAGCTTCTATATGTTTGCAATATTGGTATGGTTGTAAGTCATCATAAAAAATGACTTCTAGACCATAATGGGGGAACTTGATGCATTAATGTAAGGTGGAAGGGACTACTCATACTTCATGGATATAAGGATGACTAAGAAGTAGATTATAAGGTAGTTATATATCAATGACATGGCACAGGGTATCATAGGTAATAGGCCCAATAATGTTTGGTAAATAAATGGTTCTTATGGATTTTCTTCCTATGTTATCATAAGCATTGATGGTGATGGTATCTAGTCGCATATCTACTACCATATACCCTAAAATTTGGACCAATTTCAATGACACTATGTTCAATGTAGAGACATTGTCTATAAGAACCCACTTGATTTTATGATGGGAAATAATGGTTTCAATGTATAGGGAATTATTATGCAAAGGACCAAGGGATGACATATCGCACCAATTAAAGGTAAGTTATTAGCCCAGGGACAAATGCCCCATGAGCATTTGGAATTGGTTAGGATTAATGTCATTAGGCATAGTGGACTATTGAAGTAAATCATTTAATATGGTCTTGTGAACTTTAGATGTACATAAGATATTTAAAATAGATATATGCACATATGTTTTACTTAGTTGTTCATTGATACTATATGGCTTCTCGATAATGGGAAGAGTAGGTCTGGTCTTAGTCAGTATAGTGTTTAATTTAGGATTGGTCTTAATCGATACAATGTTTGGTTTAGGATTGGTCTTGATCAGTACAATGTTTGGCTCATAATTAGTGTTGGAAGAAGGCAAAGGGCCATGGAGGATAGCTTTCAACCATCTAGTTACGATTGTGCAATTTTGAGTCGAGAGGGAGTTATTGTAATTAGGGGAATGAGGAGTTCTAGGAATGGTAACCTGGAAAAACTAAGGTTTAAATGAAGTGTCAGAAATTAGTGCACAATTAATTGAAACAAAGGATGATGATCCTAAAATAGAGGGACCAACATTTTGAGCTATGCTGGAGGGTACACAGGGTTTGATCTTAATGGTAGTGACATGATTACTATTAATACACCCTACAATGTTATTATAATCATAGGGCACAACATGGTACTTGATTTAATTAGTTCAGGTGTCATGATCTTGATTATGATTATTGTTTGCATTTTGATTTTGATTGTAACCCTGATTTTGACATTGATTGCACTCTTGGCCTTGGTTCTAATTCCTCCTTTATTATTGGTCATTATGATTGAGAAATGGATATTTGTAGATACCCATATTTTGATTGGTGTTAGGAGGTTTATGGTTTATCTTAATCTCTCCATTATCTATCAAGTTTTCAATAATGTGCCTTAATTACACATATTCGTAAACTGCATGGCCAACAACATGATGAAAATCACAAAATTCATATTCATAATACTAGTCAAGTTTAGGCTGATTCTCAGGAAAGGGTTTCAGTACAGGCCAAATAATCATATTGACAACAACTAATATCTTGAACATTGACTCAATGGGATCCCCTAGGTCATTAAATGACCTACATCTAGGAAATCCTCTATGTGGCAGATCTCTTTGTAGTGTGAGTGGTGGATTCAATGGCATATTTTGAATAGGTGGTGCTAGAACTATTTGAACATGTATTGATTTGGTAACCCAATTACCTACCATGTTCTTGTTTTTGTTAAAGGTCTTATGATTTTCAATGATATTGGTCTAAACATGTGCTTGGGATTGATGTGATGTTTAAACTTGGGAATATATTTTGACCAAGCCTTTAGCAATAAATGCCTTCTCAATCTATACACCCTTGTCGATGATTTATTTGAATGTATTGGCATAAATGAGTTTTAGATTATGAGTAACCTTAGGGTGTAGGTTTTGTGTGAATATATCAGCTAGTTATCTATTTGGCAGATTATGTTGAAAGTGACTAGTTAGTGCTCTCCACCATTATAGATAGGCCATAGAGCTTTCTTCATTACTCTATTTATATTTACACAAGTCAACCACTATCAACTCATGGTCAATGTTTTAAGAAAAGTGGTTAATAATTTTTTATGATAAATCATTAAATTTCGTTATAGACCCTTTAGGTAATTTGAGAATCTACTCTAAGGCTTGTCCACCCAAGCTATGTGTAAACAAGTGCAATAAATACACACCATGTTAGGCTATCTCTTGGCATACAACAAATAAGGATTGTATACTCTCTCTAGGATCACCTTTTCCTTTATATTTATCAAATTTGGGTACCTCAAAATGAGGTGGGAAGGGTAATTTAAGGATGATAACGTCAAAAAAATAAGGGCATATCTCATTAAACTTGTATTTTTTGGTCTGGTTACTTGTTTGAAGCCTTGAGACTACCTCCTTCATTATGTTCCACTCTTAGATATTTGGAGTAGTTTGTGGTGGAAGGAGATAGTTCTAATGATTATTCATAGACTGATAGGTTTGGTCATGGTTGGTATGGGTAGGAATTAATCTTCCTTCATGTTCATGTTGGGAATGTGCACCCTATGTTCTAAGTTTTGTGCTTGGTTTAGTGTTTATGGCTAGATTTTAGGCACATAGGAATAAGTATGACATTGTTGATTTAGAGGGTTATGTTACCAATCCTTAGGTATCTAATGTTGATTTTAAGGGATCTATTTTTATGATCTATAATGAATATATTGATTTTAAGGAACTTGATGTTGATTTATAAGAAGATGTTACTTTTATTGGTTCACAAACATAACTTATTGTTATCATAAATTAGAAGAAGTTGGTCTTGCATTCTATGAATTATCCATCACTTGTTTAGGTGGTGTATTATTAACAACTTATTATTGGGAGTGATTCAACACTTACTAAGAAATATCGAGTACATGTCGTGCATTAGAATTGGTTTTTTGATGGCTGAAGAAAGTGTGCTAATATCAAGTAGAACTTAGTGTGAAGTATTCATTAGCATAACTTATTCAATAAACTAAGGGATTAAACTCATGGGTAGGGTTAACTTGGCCTATTTGCAGTTGTTTAGGTAATTGATTTTGATATATAGACATAGCATTGTTAAATGAGGTTGTAACCAAAGATGTCATTAAGTTAGCAACAAGCTGATCTGTATAGTGTTGACTAATTTACTATATAGGGGATGCAATAATATGACCCATTTGGGAGGAATCCACCAATGAACCTTTCCCTTTTCTAGAAGAATCAATGGTTGGTTTGGGTACTTGAGTGTGAGGTTGTTCTTGTTCAATAACTAGTTCATATTATTGCTCTTCTATTCAAATGAGGGTATGCAATTATTATTTTCAAAAATTTGAAGGGAATATAGCTCTTGATTCTATCAATCTTAAAAGATCCTCGTCTTAGTCTTCAAGTGGTTTATCGCTAATGTATTGACCTTGGTTTAATCCCACAATGGGATGGATTTATTTTTAATCAATGAAATGTTCTTATCCATCATAAAAAAAATTCTCCTCATAACTAGGGCCATAAAAGACCCCACTGCAAGTGTACCTCTACATGGTTAAAATAGTAAGCAGTCTTTGACTAATGTTTCAAATGTAGCTTGGTTCAATTTGAATTTTGAAAACACTATCAAATGGTCCTTAGAAACTTTAGAATTGACTTGGATAATGTAGTGGCACAAAATGCGAAGAAATAAAGTCTTTAGAATGTTTGACCTTGGTAGGTCAAAATTGGAAAATTAGAAGAAGGTAGAATAATATTAGAACTTAGAGTGTAGGCTAACACATGAAAACCTAAGTACAAAATATGTTACTAATGTGTAAAAGGATAATGAGACCATGGTTGGTCTTGATCATCAAATCAAAATAAGGTTGAATGGTCCAGGAACTCAAAGCGTATCATGAATGCAAGAAAAACTAAGTTCAAACTTTAGAAAAAAATGGGTAGCATAACTGCACATAATAGAAAATAAAGTCAAACGGTCTATGAAATTAGGGTATAGGTTAATGTAATAAAACCTAAGTTTAAAATAAAATAAAGGGGTAGCGTAATGGTACCTAGTGAGACAAAGGTTGATGGGTGTCGTCATCCCCTTCATTTAATCAACTTTCTGTTGATGTCATATTTAACCAGGGCTGTGTCTAAAGTTATATGCAACAAGAGGAATTGTAGCAATTTAGTAATTGAATGGAGGTATTTGTATTTTTATTGTTTTGGGGGGTTTTTAATGTCTTAAGGATTTCTTGGTTAAAACCTTATTGGAATCAAACTATGCAAACTTAATGGAAGTAAACACATGTTGCAGAAATGAAATTGATTGCAAGAAACAAACACACGTTGCATAAATGAAAATAGATTGCTAGAAACAAACACACGTTGCAAAAATGAAATTGATTTCTGGAAACAAACACACGTTGCAGAAACAAAATTGATTACTAGAAACAAACACACATTGTAGAAATGAAAATTTAATCTAAAACATTTGTAAAAACAAATTTACAACAAATCTTAACTTTAAGGAGTTGGAAGCATTTATAAATTTAACATAATTACCTATTTACTTTTGTGAATAGAAATATAAATACCAAAAAAATGGAGATTGATACGTCTTACTTCTACATTCGAGACATCGATACATATACCCATTGGGGGCATATTCTACATGACTACACGATCCAGGTTATGTCATTCCTACACCACACACCCTAGTTATCATGTTGACGTACATTAAGGGGGCATCTTACTTCTAAATTCAAGACATCGATACATATACCCATTGGGGGCATATTCTACCCGACTACATGATCCAAGTTATGTCATTCCTACACCACACACTCTATTTATCATGTTGACGTACATTAATTGATTGCTAGAAACAAACACACATTGTAGAAATGAAAATTTAATCTAAAACATTTGTAGGAACAAATTTACAACAAATCTTAACTTTAAGGAGTTGGAAGCATTTATAAATTTAACATAATCACCTATTTACTTTTGCAAATAGAAATATAAATACCGGCAAATATGAAGATCTTGGTTCTTTGAAGGAGCCCTTCCTCCGCCTATAACATGATTTGAACAATTTAATTTGCTTTCAAAATCGAAATGGCTATTTCATTGATAAAATGTTTTGTATTAAAAATGTATTGATATATCATTTTCTCTCTATATTCTATATTCCCATGTCTGTATATATAGATGCTTTGATGGCTGTAACTATTTCATAGATATGATGGAACTGAATCATACCCAGAATAGATACTGAATCAAGATGTGGTTGGATGTCTAACTGTGTGATAAATGTCTTGATTCTGCAAGTTCAAAAAATCAGGAATTTGTTCCTGATTTAATGGGATCATTGATCTGACAGATCACTAGTCATTTGGAATAGATCCTCATTAGTTCCATATATAGCCGCAAAAGTTCCAGAGCTTATCTATAAGAGTATCAGAGTTAAATATAGAGTTCCGGAGCTAAGTCCAAAAATGTGACAACTTGAAATAGTATGGTGGAGTTCTGAAACTAACTGTGATGGTTCTGGAATAGATTCTGTAGGTTTCGAAACTAACTGTGATGATTCTAGAACAAATTCTACAAGTTTTGGAACTAATCTAAACTGATTCCAATACTTCCAAAAACATGTAATCCACTTCATATTTATTCTTTAGCCTGATGATGACCTATTTTATTGCAAAACTAGAATTTTCCAACACACTTGTTAGGAATTATAGGTCTTTTAAAACGTTAGAATCACAATCAACAAAAGATGGATAATCACATCCTAACTCATCTCAGATCAAAATAAAAGTTAAAAAATGAAATCAAACTTAATAGAAAGAGAGAGTAAGATGAGGTCATTTATTATACTTTTATTGGGCATATCCTAGCCTCATCACTTCCCCCATACTTACTTATTTGCAAGTCCCTTTACAAACTTCATTCTTCAGATTTAGGATTGTATATCCTACATTCCATTTGATTACTTAGATCAAATGGCTGAAATTGAATATCCTAATGCTTTGACTCAGAAGTACTATACCCTGCTCCTGCTTCTACTTTTCTTTTCCATTCCTCAAATTGAGTGGGATGTTGAGGTTCTCTATTTTGCCAAGGAGATATGGGGGTGAGAAGTAGAGGTTGCCTTGTCCGAATTCCTATCCATATGCTCAGGGGAGTTTCATTGATCCAAGGAATTATTGTGCATAAATATTTTGCCCTTTCTAAACTCCAGATCAAATTTGAAGGGGATATTACTTCCCTTCTTTTCAATGCCACTGGGAGAAATTCCCATATTTTTAAACATGCATCATAGATATTATCAAAATTTGCCCTTTCATAGGAGGTGAAGACATCCATGCTTTGTTGTAAACTGAAAATATAAGGTCCCTTGAATTTATCATTAAATGCATGGGATTATAAATATGTAGCAAAGGTGGATGGATTACCATAATGAATTCTCATACAGAGACCAGATGAACTAGACTTTGACTAATGCTCTGACTCCCTTTCTTTCCATGCAATCTGATTTTGAAGAACAGAGACAAATGCGTTAAGTTGGCTTTCTCCTACATACAAATTGATCATAAAACCTGTATTTATTTCTAGCATAAAATTGTAGAGGTAAAATTCACAAAGAAGGCTTTTTTGTTTTCCATCAACCTACTTGCAACATCCTTTTCCTCCATTAATGATAGCTTAAATAGACCAAATAAATGCATGAAAAAAATAGGTCAATAGAACTCGTTATTTGTTTCCATCCACCATCATGAAAATACATAGTAAACTCCATGATTTTCAAAGAGAATTATAATCACAATGGGAACAAATAATGATAAATATTACCTACAAGGCAATTAAAATCATCTATGCAACATCCAGAGTTGTTCAACATTGAAGACAACGTTGGTTTGAAGGGGAAGGGCATGCTACGCCCCTAACCTATCACATGTATGATGATAATATTAGCTGACTTGTGGCTTACTTATCCCTCTTTGACATTATATTACATTTATCTATGCTTTCTCAATATATATTATCATGCCCTTAGAACATAATAATTACGTTATAATATAATATAATTGCTTTAAAAAATGAAACTATAATAAGCTTCTCAATTGATATAATATATTGACTAAATGTAGTCTTCATAGTCTAAGGTATAGGAAACCTATTGAGTCCATGATATTTAATGTTTTCTAATGATAACCACATGTTCCTATTAAACATTTCAAGTCTACAATAAAATGAAAATGATATTAGAGGTTATGTATTAGCTAAGGAGTAGGTGGTCGAGAAATTAGCTTCATCTTTTATTTCATGTGGAAGGCCACATGCTATCCTTGCCAACTTCCAACAAATGAATTATTCCTCTAAAAACATTCTATAAACAGGAGAAGGTCTTCTGCATGCAAGCAACTTCTCACTCATCATACAAAATATTTGTATTTTCACAAGACATTTATACTTATCATTTTCCTCCTTGTAAAATTTGTCTTCCCATTTCTTCCTTGCTTTCTCTTCTTCCACCAGTTTGCCTTTCAAGTTTGTATTGGATGCTTTGATTTCACTAAGTTCTCTACATGTGTCATCCCATAACTACTTGAGTGGCAAATAATTCAATTTAGTCTGTGCAGAGACTGTTGACACAGAGGTCTGTCTTGTACATTTTTCCTCATTCTCCATTAGTTGCCTTTTAGTTTCTGCTAATTCCTCATTCTTGGCTGTGAACTAGTTTGTTATTTTGCAAAGAGCATTTCCTTCTATTCTAACTTGAGTTTGAGGAAGTTCAATTCCTCATCCTTTTCCTTGATAATGAGTTCTACTCTAGAATATAACAAAGCCTATTTAATCTGTCGATTTTGTTCTTTTTGTGAAAGTTCTTGGGGAGTTAAGCATTCCTCTTCCACCATAGGGGATTTCCCTTTCCTTCTCCAAGATTCCTATTCATCTTCTGCATGTGATGGTGTTGCAGTCTCACTCATTTCTTGGAAAACTAGCTCCTCATATATTTCATCTTCTTTTTCCTTTTTGGCTTGGCTTGGTTCAGGAGGAGTCATGGCCATGCTGCCCAAAATATCAGTAGCTTCAGTTTCTAGCCTTTCTTGTTCTTCCAGCTCCTCTAAACTTTCTTTAGACTTTTTATGATGTTTTCTTTCTTGAGGAGTCTCAAAATGTGTAGACATAGGTCTCCTCTTAGAACTTCTTTTGGTTTTTTCCTTTTGCTCAGACCTAGGTGAACTGCCATTGTCAGAGATAGGTACCAGTTCTTCTATAGCCTCAGCAGAAGAAGAAATGGCTTGAGAAAGTATAGTAGGGTCTGCAATTTTAACTTTTCTTCCAAATTTTCTTCTTGTTGGTATTTCCTCTTCCCCTAATCTTTTCTTTTCTTCAAAAATGGTAGCAATTTTTAAATGAACTAAAGGAGTAGGAGGAGTTGCTATTGTTCTTCTGGGAATACTAGGGTTTTGTCCAAATTTGCTAAGAAATTTGTCCCACATTTCTTCCCCTTTTTTTTGGAAAGGAAATGGTGTTGGCATACTAAATGCACTAACCCATGATGTCTAATTATTCCTACACCCCAAGAATACCTTTGGGCCATGGTATGGATGGAGTCAAAAAGAAACCTTGGAAGGTTTACTATATATTCTAGTTTTTTGGCTCCATATCTGAGGTGTATAAGGATTTTTAGGACTTTTTTTTCCTACTGTCCCAAATTGTCCATCATAGGTTAAATATTCGACTATCCAGAATGCTACTCTATCAAAGGGTTTGGGCAAGCTGGCCCTCTTAACTCCTTTGATGATTTTCTTTGTATTATAAATATATTGGGGTTCAGCTTCCCCTTCTTTCAATAGGGTTTTAGCCAGGTCTTTCAATGTCCCTTTGATAGGGTTTGGGACATGCATTATTGGTATTCCAGACATCTCACTTATGATATTCATAGAAAAAGGAATGAAAACCTTCCTAATATTTGTCTTTGTTTTCTCTAAATTGATAATTAATTATCTTACCAGTTCATCATTATATTTAGGAAATTTCTTCAAAAACTCTAGCCATCCTACTTGTTGAAAGATATTTGCTACTTCTTCATCTGCAAGGAGTTGGGTATCATTGTCTGGTTGATCATTGTCTAGTTCTGACTTCTTTTTGATTCCCATGATTCATTCTTTAAATCTTTCATAAGTTAGCTAAAAATTGATTCTCATCTCAATGAAACTGATGATTTTGATTGCAAAACTAGCAGATTCGATGAATTCAGTTGTAGAATTACTATACTCAGTCACGACACTTATCAATTTTAGCTATAGAACTACTATACTCAGCTGCGGAACTAGCAGATTCAGTTGCTTCAATCGTAAGAATGATTCTTTATGGTTATCCACCAACTCATTCCATCATCAATATCCTTCTCATGATTTTGCACATTTAACCATGATGTATAATAGATGACTCATCATACTAATCTTTCTAAATCAAGTCTAATCACACATGCAAACTTTCATTAAACCTTTAACAAGTTAAAAATATAATTACCATCCTTAATGATGTAATCCCTCCATCATGTTGACACATCATCCTTGAAAAATGGTTAGAAAATAGTTAGAATTCAATAAAAAGTTTTATTTGAATTAGCCACTTATTTGAGAAGATCAACCATCATCACTAATTTTCAATTGATCTCTAATTTTTTTTTTTTGGGAAGAGAACGCCATTTACTGGTTTTCATTCTCTTCCTTTTTTTTTGGGGAAGAGAATGCCATTTACTAGTTTTCATTCTCTTCCCTTTATTTTGGATCTCTTCATCTAATTATTTGATCATTTTGGAAGAAGTGGGTTCTTCCATATGATCAAATTCTTTGCTTACTTCAATCTACTTCAAGAATTCATCCTTAGTAGGAAGCTTCTTATAAAGTTTTAGCTTATGTCCATTGACCAAGAGTATTCTTCTGCTACCATCAATGGGAAGTAACTAGATAGAACCATTGTCAAATATCTGCTTGATCTGATAAGGTCCCAACCATCTGGTTTTTAATTTACCTTTGAATTGTTAGTACTTAGAATCAAATAGCAATGCCCAGTCTCCTATTTTGAATTGTCTTTCCTTGATATGTGAATCATGTCATTGCTTCTTTTGACCTTGGATTATCTCTGTCTGGTGAAGTGCTTCCATTCTGAATTCATCTAATTCATTGAGTTAAAGGATTTGCTCCTTTTGAGCTACATCTAATTCAATTCCCACCTTAGCTGCTGTCCTCAATGTATGTAGTTTAAACTCAATAGGCAACAAGGGCTTTTTCCCATAGACTAACTCATATGGTGAAAACCCTATTATAATTTTCCATGTTATAATGTAAGCCCAGACAACTTTAGGTAGTCTTTTTACCCAATCTCTTCTTTCATCTTCAACTATTTTAGTGAGGATGTTTTCTAATTCTCTATTTGTTACTTCAACTTGTCCATTTCCTTGTGGGTGATAGGGAGATGACTTCCTATGATTGATCTAATAATACATTATGAAACCCTGGATCATGTTGGACATAAATTGTGGTCCCTAGTCTAGAATTAAGCTTCTTGGTGCTCTAAACTTTACCATAATTTTGTGCCAAAGGAAATCAACAACTACTTCTTTAGTGGCATTTGCTAAAGCTTGCACTTCTACCCATTTTGTTACATAATTAGTACACACAAGAATGTGCTCTTTTTCTTGTGAAGGAGGATTAAAAGGTCCAACAAAATCCAATCCCCATCTCTCAAATGGTTCAATCATAACTTGTGGTTTCAGAGGCATTTCATTGTTAATGGTTGGCTTTCCCATCCTTTGACAAGGATCACACCGCTTGATATATCTCTTCACATCTTTATACAAAGATGGCCAATAGTAACTAGTGCTAAGTATCTTGTGAGTTGTTCTTTTCACTAAATAGTGTCCTCCACTTGGTTCATCATGACATGCTCGGAGGATGTCAAAAATTTCATTTTCTCTTACACACTTGTGTAAAACCAAATCAGGACCACATTTAAATAACATTCCATTTAACCACTTGAACTGTGCACTAGTTTTAATTTATTTTTTAGTGAAAGAAGGAGGAAACTTCCCTATTGCAAGATAATTTGTCATGTTAGCAAACCATGGTGTGTTATCTGAAATAACAAATAATTGTTCATCTGAAAAGTTATCTTTGACTGGATCCTGCTCCCCTGTATTGGTCAATCTTGACAAAAAATCAGCCACCACATTAGATTTGCCTGGATTATCCACAATGGTAATATCAAATTCTTGTAGAAGTAATGACCATCTAATTATTCTACCTCCAACCACGAGTTTGTTCATTAAATATTTAATTATTGAGTGATTTGTATGTACAAATATCCTGTACCCTATAATGTAATGTCTAAATTTATTGATTGCATAAATCACAGCCAAAAATTCTTTTTCTGTGGTAGTGTAATTTCTTTCAGTGGGAGTAAGATTTTTAATGAGATAGTAAATAGCATACATTCTTCCTTCTTCATCTCTTTGTCCCAAAACTGCACCAATTGAGGTATTTAAGGCATCTGTTTGGATGTGAAAAGGTTTTTCCCAATTAGGTCATTGCAATATTGGGGCAGTTACTAATTTCTCTTTAATTTTTCCAAAAGCATGTTGACACTGTTCATCCCAAAGAAATTCACAGTCCTTGGTAAGCAATTTAAACATGGGGGCAACAATTTTACTAAAATCCTTGATAAAATGCCTACAGTATCCAACATGTCCTAAGAATGATTTGATATCTGTGGGAGTTTGTGGAATAGGCAAGTCTGAAATAATGTTGATTTTGTTTTGGTCAACCTAAATTCCTCTTTTTGAATTATGGTGCCCTAATACAATCCCTTCATCAACCATCATAAAAAATTTCTCATGACTAAGAGACAAGTGATGTTGTTCACATCTTGTTAATACTCTGTCCAAATTTTTTAAGGCATCATCAAATGTATCTCCGTACACAATAAAGTCATCCATGTATACCTCCACACAGTCATTTGTTAGGTCTACAAAAATTGCTAATACAACTCTTTGAAAGGTTGCTGGAGCATTACATAGTCCAAATGGAAATACCTTGTAAGCAAAGGTACCCCATGGACAAGTAAATGTAGTTTTGTCCTGATCCTCAGCAACAATTTTGATTTGATTGTATCTACTAAATCCATCCAAGAAGGAAAAGTATTGTTTACTTGAAAGGTTGTCTAAGACTTGATATATGAATGGTAAGGGAAAATAATCTCTTAGGGTGGCTTTGTTCGGTTCCCTATAGTCAACACAAATTATCTATTTTACATTCTTTTTAGGGATAATTACAAGAGGAGACACCCATTGGCTATCTGAGATAGGGTAGATAAAACCTACTTGTAATAGTTTTTCAATATCTTGTTCGACTATATCCCTTAAGGCTAGATTAATCCTTCTCTGGGGTTGCCTAACTAGTCTAATATTTTTAGTATAAATGTGATGAGTGCAGATACTTGGATGAATTCCCTTCACATCTCTATAGTCCCAAGCAAACACTTTAGTATGATCCTTCAGAACATCAAATAGTTTGGCTTCTTCATCATTCTTTAACCAACTATTAATATTCAAAAAATTTCCTGGTTAAATCTCAACATGTTTGGTTTCAGGATATGATGAACTAATTTGTTGAAAGGGTTCCATTAAGGTGTTTAGTGGACAAACATGTGGTAACAATATATGATATGTAGCAACATCCTCGAAAGTTCCTAGAGGCAGAATGCTGGACAAAGGACAATAAGAAGAGTTATGATACTTATTTTGTTGTAGATCAAACTTCTTGTTATTGCTATTTTCCAAAAATTCTTCACCATCTCCTGATATCTATAAAGCTGATGCTACAGATCCTTCCTCTCCCAAAGAGAAATCACGTTCTTCTGGAGCGAAGTTATCTTCACTTGCAGAGAATTGGTGTGGTTTTAGAAGTAACTGTGATGGTTCCAAAACTAAATGTAATGGTTCCAGAACTAACTGTGATGGTTTTGGAACTAACTGTGATGGTTTTAAAACTAATCTTGACTGCTCCAATGATGATTGATGTTCATTTAATGAAGGATTAACCATATCATCTATTTCTCGTACATGATCCTGCAATGTTATCATAGCCAAAGAAGACAAATTTTGCTCATTAATATCAAGATTATCAACCCATAATTTTGCTTGATTATCAATAAAAGGTCGTGTAGATGGATATAATGAAATTTGGCTTAGAATTCTTACCATTTGAAATAGTCATATCACCTAACCTGTAATCAATTAAGGTAGTAACTATAGCTAACCATGGTTTCCCCAAAATAATGGGATAACTAAGTTTTTTACCTTTTGGCTGCAATATAAGGAAGTCAACTAGATATTCCCATAATTCCACCATTACTACCACATCTTTAATAACTCCTTCTGGTTTTGATACAGACTGATCTACCATCTGCAATATGGTATTAGTAGGTTGTATGCCTATTAATGGTAATGTTTTCAAAGTGTCCACTGTCATTACATTGATAGCTATGCCCAAATCAATCAAAACGTTATGTATATCCTTATTCCCTATAGAAATAGAAATAACAGGGCTTCTAGGATCTCCATATTTAGGTAGTAGGAGTTTTCCTGCTAATAAATCAACAAGTTTCCCATCCACCTGAATAGTCTTGAGGTACTGCTTCTTTCTTCCAAGTTTTTTAGAACATAACAATTTGATTAACTTGTTTAACTCTAAAATATTCTTAATTTCTTTTAATAATGGTATTTCAATATTCAATCTTCTTAGTTCCTACACCATTTCAGATTCCTTAAGTTCTATGGTTTCTTTAAGTCTTTCTAGAAATGGAATCTCAGTAGAATTTCTTTCTGGTTTCTTATCTTTTTCTTTGTCATCTTCCTTAGGTGTAACTATGCTAGGGGTTTTAGCTTCTTATGTCATCTCAGTGATTATAACAGGTAGACTGCTAACTATTTTGCTACATCTGGTTTGAATGTTCTTACAATTCATTGTATTTAAATCAACTGATATTTTTGGTTATGTTTTATATACAGGAGTTATTTGTTTGTTTTTTGGGTTTGCTACTGGTTGTGCTGGCATTTAGGTTTGGACTATGTTTTTGATCTGTGGATTTTGTGCTGGAGGTCCCATTATGGCTTGTTGGTTTTGATTTGGATATGTTTTTCCTTACACATAATTACAAGGGCTCCATTTAGGTTGTGGCCAAGCATAAGGATTTCCTTGACCAACCCAAGGTTGCTGATGTCCTTGAGTATACCAAGATTAACTTACCCAATCCTGAGGATGCCATGTGGGTTGAGGGGCCCAAGGTGGCTATCCCCAACATTGTGGTACTATTTGAGCTGCCCATGGCATCATCCAGGGATTAGGAGCTGGTCTTGGCATTAATTGTCCTTGGTTAGGTTGTCTCTAAACAAAATTTAATTCTTCTGTGGTGGATGATGTATTGGTTTGTTTGAGTTGATTTTTTATGAATGGAAGAAGAGAACAAGTGTGAGTATCATGTTCTTTAAATTCATAGACAAGACATACTTCTATTTTATCCAAAGGATATTCCCTTATTGCATGCTTCTTCTTGCATCGAAGACAATACATGGCTAATGGTTCAAGTTGGGAATTTGTTTTAGCTTACAATCCATCCATGGTGGAGGTTAATTGAACTAATATGTCTATTTTAAAGTTTGCCAATTCATCCATCAATTTGTTCATATCTAGATTTGAATTTTTAACCATTTTCCTTTTTCTAGGTCCACCCCTTGTTCTTGAATAGTTTTTACAAATTTCTATGATTTCGTCCATTCTTAATTGAGTAATGTTTCCTCCACCAATTAAATCAAGGGTTTCCCTAGATTCATCATCTAGACTTTTGAGAAAAATGGTTTTATTTTAAATCTTCTTGAAGTACAAATCCACATCTTTTACTCACAAAGAGGAATCTGTCCAAATAATCTTCCATATTTTCATCTTCTTCCTGTTTGATTTTGAAAAAATCTTCCTTTCGATTTCTTCCTCTATAATAATCTTGATATTTATCTAGGAAGATAGTTTTCATTTGTTCCCAATTGGTAATAGAATTAGATGTTAATCCCATAAACCACCTCATTGCTGCATCCTTCAGGGTAGATGGAAACAACTTCAATTTTTGATTATTTGTCTTATAATCATAAGTCTGACATAGTAATTTAAACTCAAATAGAAATTGGTCAGGATCTTCATATGACATTCATCTAAATGTGGGCAAGTGTGCAGGTGATATGTTTTTCGTAGTGGTTTCATCATCCTTGTTATGAATGGGATAGGTAAATGTTCTCTCAGGTTCTCTTCCAGCTTCTTGTTCCATCTATCTGGTGTTTTCTAATTCCTTTTCCCAATAAATATGGTATGTGGTCTATTTTGGGGATGGTGAAAAGTCAGGAGTAGGGGGTTAACTACTCAATTGAGAATCAAAACTTTCCCTCAATGGATCTTGAGAAATAATCCTCTTCCCTAAGATTTTACTTGGTTCTGGTGACTGATCCAAAAATCCCAAAGATGAAAATTTTGCTTCTTGTCTTGTACAAGATAATGGTGCCTCCAATTCTTTCTCAATGTCCTTTCTTAAACTAGAGGATGATAGAATTTCTTGTTCAGATATTTTGGGGAGAAATATACCCTTGGAATCTTGTGGTCTACTCATAAATTAGGGAAAATATCTTTAATTACTAAATGAATGATTTTTTCTCTTATTGACACCTAATTAGAAAATTACAACTAGTGTTCCCCAGCAATGGTGTCAAAAATGATGGGTGTCATCATCCCCTTCATTTAATCAACTTTCTGTTGATGTCATATTTAACCAAGGCTATGTCTAAAGCTATATGAAACAAGAGGAATCGTAGCGATTTAGTAATTGAATAGAGGCATTTGTATTTTTGTTGTTTTGGAGGGTTTTTAATGTCTTAAGGATTTCTTAATTAAAACTTTATTAGAATTAAACTATGCAAACCTACTGGAAGTAAACACACATTGTAGAAATGAAATTGATTGCTGGAAACAAACACATATTGTAGAAATGAAAATAGATTGCTAGAAACAAACACATGTTGTAGAAATGAAATTGATTGGTGGAAACAAACACACGTTGCAGAAATGAAATTGATTGCTGAAAACAAACACACGTTGTAGAAATGAAAATTCAATCTAAAACACCTGTAGAAATTTTTTTACAACAAATCTTAACTTTAAGGAGTTGGAAGCATTTATAAATTTAACTGAATTACCTATTTACTTTTGCAAATAGAAATATAAATACCAACAAAAATGAAGATCCTGGTTCTTTGGAGGAGTGGGCCCTTGCTCCACCTAGAATAGGATTTGAACAATTTAATTTGCTTTCAAAATAGAAATGGCTATTTCATTGATAAAATGTTATATATTACAAATGTACTGATCTATCATTTTCTCTCTATATTCTATATTCTCTATTCTATATTCCTAGGTCTATATATATAGATGCTTTGATGGTTGTAACTGTTTCATAGATACGGTGGAACTGAATCGTACCCATAATAGATATTGAATCAAGATGTGGTTGGATGTCCAACTGTGTGCTAAATGTCTTGATTCTACAAGTTTAGAAAATTAGGAATCTATTCTTGATTTAATGGGACCATTGATCCGACATATCACCAGTCATTTGGAATAGATCCTCATTAGTTCCAGATCTAGTTGCAAAAGTTCTAGAGCTTATCTATAAGAGTATCGAAGCTAAATATAGAGTTCTGGAGCTAAGTCTTAAAATGTGATGACTTGAAATAGTATGGTGGAGTTTTGAAACTAACTGTGATGGTTTTGGAATAGATTATGTAGGTTTCATAACTGATTGTGATGATTTCAGAACAGATTTTGCAAGTTTTGGAACTAATATGAATTGAGTCCAATGCTTCCAAAAACATGCAATCCACTTCATATTTGTTCTTTAGCATGATGATGACTTGTTTTATTGCAAAACTAGAATTTTCCAACACACTTATTAAGAATTACAGGTCTATCAAAATGTTAGAATCACAATCAACAAAAGATGGATAATCACATCCTAACTCATCTCAGATCAAAATAAAAGTTACAAAATGTAATCAAACTTAATAGAAAGAGAGAGTAAGATGAGGTCATTTATTATACTTTTATAGGGCATATCCTTGCCTCATCAAAGGTTATTGTTTCAAATGATAGATGTGACATTGTGAAAATAAGGCCAAGCGTCAAATGCTAATGCGAATAATGTAACACCTCAATGTGTAAATAAGTGATAATGTGTAAAATATATTATCAAGACTCACACTTAGGTAAGGATATAATAATCAAATCAAATCCAATCTAAGTTGTATGACCTAAACACAGAGCAAAAAACTCAAGCCCAAGTGATAGGCAAGACTCAAGTGTAAACTAATTATCCTTAGATCAAATAATTGAAAATGGATATTGAATTTGGTTAGAGAGATTTTAGGACATTTTTCATTTCTGTTACATGGTTATTTAACTCACAATGTAAGTAAATAATAAGAAGCACCTAAGTGCACACTCCTATGCTAAACTGACACAAGGTGTGCATAGTATCCACCAAATTTCATCGATATATCAGTTCTTAAAAGGAATTAATTTTTAATCCAATAGATAAAGAGTGCATGTAAGTATAATTTTTAATCCACCCTTTATCTCTCAAGAACTGATACATGACATGGAACTTAGAGTACCAAAGTAACTCTACATTAGGAGGACAATTTATAGCAAGTGGGGCAAATTAATCTAAAAATTTTAGATTGTCTTTTCTAAATGGTCCACAAGTGCCTAAAAACACTTGGGCACAATAAATATCCATCAATGGATTCAAATTATGGGCACAATAAATATCCATCAATGGATTCAAATTTCCTAGTTTGTTATGCAAGGGTCTTATGCCTTGCACAATGACTTCATTTGTGTACTACTTAGTGAAATCTAATGTTTAAACTATTGCTTGACTCGAATCCTCTTCCATATGGTCAGGTTAACCTCTCAATCACTGTCCCATCCATTTAACATGCATAATTTATATACCCCTCTAGATAAGTGGGGTTGGAAGAATGATGGAAGATGAAACCCTAGGTCAAAGTCCACCTAAGGAACTCATGAGGAGCTGATGAACTCCTACTCATAAGCTAAAAAGAAAATAAAAAGAAGAACTAGGTCATTTTTGACTCATCCAAGTCCTTTGGAATACGGAGAGAGCATACATGACATTTCTTTAGGTTTTTCCCAATAAAACAAGTAAAAAAATGCTTTTTCGTCAATCAAATTCCCTAAAGGGGACAAGGGGAGATCATAGGCACAAGATTTTACTAAAACTACCCTAGTGTTTTGTAAAAATGAAGAACAAAAAGCAAAGTGTTATTAGGAGCTCTAAGTCTAATTGTGATTGTTCTTTTTAAAACACTTATGGAAATGTGATTGAAATTTGGCCTTTGTTTAGAATTTTGAGATGACAAAAAATAAATCTCTTTGCATAAGATTTTAAAGCACTAAAGGCCAATGTGAAATGGTTTCATTAATGTGTTAAACTCCTTCTCTTTTGCTTAATTCCATGCAAGAAATATTAGAGGATTGGTTTATGTTGTATTAGATAACGAAGGCCACCTACAAATTAACTCAAAACCATGAAAAATATTCCCTCTAGAATGATTTCATAGTTACACAATCAAGCGTAAACTATGAAATTATAGGTAAATGAAAAACACAAAAAATCATGAAAATACAAAAAACCTTACAAGGTGATTTTTTAGTTACCTTGATGATTTCATTGTTCAAAATAATGATTTTACTTCTCAAAATAATGATTTCACTTCTCAAAATGATGATTTTGCTTCTCCAAATGGCAATTTCACTATTTTATAGAAAACCTATAGACAAAAACAAAGAAAAGTAATTTTGCACATATCTAGAACAATTTTGCAATTAAAATTTATAAATTCATAATGATATCGCCCAATTTCACAATTATGATGTTTTCTTAGTTATAACACATGCTCCAATTTTGTAATTATAAAAAATCTACAAAATAAAATATAAAACAAAATAAAATGATTTCGTGAATATAGATAGTGATTTCATAATTCATATTTTCAAATTTGTAGTTTTACAAAAACATAAAAAAACCCTAAAAATTGTAGAATGAATTCATAGTTACCCCTCATGATTTTGCAACACAGTACTCTAAATTCATGATTTCGTAGAGGAGGCCTAAAACAAGGATGATTTCATGGTTTTATGAGATGATTTGTTATTTCTTGTAATGTTTTCATAGAAGTTCCTTCCCAATCTATAATTTCATAGTGGATATTTTTGCAAATCTGTAGTCAATCACAAACATGCCAAAATTAGTTTAAAAACTTGAAAATAAGGCAATTAGTAAATGTTTTTCAATTATTTTAGAGTGCTAAAGTACTCCTAATATGGATGTGGGGTGCATGTCCCATGGGCATGCTAAAATGTAGAATAGGAGTCTGAAATAAGTTAGTTCATGCATTTAAGACATAAAACAAAAGCTAAAGCATAAATAACTAGCATGCTAAGACTAATCCCTCAAGGGGCATGGATCAATGGAGTTAAGATACTTAGACAAGAAACCATGGACAATGTCTTCCCCAAGTGGCCCTCCTCCAAAATTGGTCCATTAATTATGTTTGTGCCTAGATTTAGTTCTCTAAGTCTTTATCAATGCAATATCACAAGCGTCTACATACATTTCTCCTTGCACCAATTGCTTTGTCTCTTTCTTTGATAAATTTTAAAAGAATGAGTGAATCTCTATAGATATATTTTTTTTATAATTTTTCTACACCAAAAATAAATTAAAGGTTATGTCCATGGCTCATGTATTTATAGTTTTTTCAAAATGAAGAAACTGATTTGTGGTCCTCCATCTCAAGATCAAGATGGAGGGTCACAAATCCATTCAAAATTTTAAGGGTAAAAAATAAGTGTGGCCATAAATATTTGGAAGAATGGAGCATTAATAAGGCATGGGTAGTCTTAATCTTGATATTTATCTCCATTAATGCTTTGTGGATGACATCTATATGATGATGTCATGGGTGATTTCATGGCCCATATATTTTGAATTATGAATTTCTAATAATAGATATTCAATAAATTTCCATGGATTTCTCACTTTGTCTCTTAATCTAATTTTCTTTGCTTAATGATTTTGTTAGTATTTTTACAATTCTTGGAAATTGGTTGCTTGTTTAATCAGAATGGTCAAAAATGTTAATTTACTTAGTCATAATTTGATTGGAGTTAAATGATAAGAAAGTGTCAATTTTGTATATGGTAATATCCCAATTAGGGTAGTATAGATGTGAATTGACACATGCACATGATGTGTATAGACAAATTAGAGGATTTTAGTGGTCTAGAATGTTATTTTGCTTGGTCATAATTTGACTCAAAGTGATTTAATTGAAGATAACAATTACATAAAATGTATTACCCTAATCAGGGATATATGGATGTGAATCAACACATGTAGGTGACGCGTGTGACCAAATTATAGTGTTTTGGTGATTTTGGTCTAGTTTATGTGTTATTATGAGAAGTCATTCAGACTTACATTCTTGGCATGATAGTAATAAGAATCATATGTTTATAGTAACATTTAAACTCTTCATCTAATATCATGCACAAGATCTAGCCTATGCACAACACACCATCTCAACCCCCTTTATAGAAGAAAACATGCAAATTACAAGGGATATCACCCTAAGAAGGTCTCACAATACTAGAAGGTTTATACACTTGTTAACTCAAATAAAGGCAAGAAAAAACTAGGTGTCAAGTGATGTCACCAACATTGCTCACATGCCCATGATGATTTTGAATGCTACACACAACAATATTTGCTAGTATAATGTACATGAGGTCCTATAGCCACCAAAAACATTGATCTAGATATCTCTTATCTAAGCTCACTAGTACCATGGTAAAACATACTTTGAAGGAGAGCGAGTGTATCTTTCAAATAATTTTTTGGGTTAAAGGACACCCTCTCCATGTCATCATTGATAATGGGAATCAAAAGAATATATTTTAACAAAATGAGGTTCAATGTCTTGTGTTTCCTATTACAACACAGCTGCACCCATACTCATTTGGGTGGCTATAGTTAAGAAAGTATATACAAGTCCAATGATAATGTACCTTCTCATATAAATTCAAGACAATGGAGGATAAAATCGCTTGTGATGTTACACCTCTTTAATTTTGTGATAGATTGTTGGGAAGACCTTACTTGTTTGATTGTGAATCTACATACCAGTCAAAAATGTAGAAATGAAATTTAAATCAAATACTAGTTATTTAGCCTCTTTAAGTCATCACCTATGACCAATGACACATTAGTCTCTTCCAAACAATTCCTTAAACTCATCTTTCACATGTAAAAGTGCATGCTACTCATGTTTTGTCCTAAAGCACTTATACAAGAGATTAAGAAACATTGACAGTACATACCACACAAACATCATTGCGATAACAATAGTTTATAAGTTATTGAAGTGGTATGGTGAAGTCTTCTTAGAACTGAAAGGGATCCCAACAAATTGTGCAATAAAAAATTTCATAAATTTAGTCCTTGGATCCCATCTTCCAAAAAGCCCTTTGTCCCATAGATTAATTTGATGAATCCAAATGCTAAATACAAGATATCCTTGATCAGGGAAAGACTAAACCTAGATCTTATCCTTGTAAGTTTTTGATAGTCCTTATGCCAAAGAAATATAGGACTTGGTACCCATACATAGACTATCACACACTTAACAAAATCATGGTGAAGAATTAGTACCATGTCCGCACATTAAGGACATTTTAGAAAAATTATAAGGCACTCAATACATCACTAAGATCAGTTTTAATTCAAGTTATCACTAAGTTCCAGTCCATCCTAAAGATGTCTAGAAGACAAATTTTAAGACAAGAGAAGGATTTTACAAATGGATGGTCTTGCCTTTTGATTTGACTAATCGACAATGACATTTATGCACCTAATGGATGACATAATTTAGTCATTTCTCAATTAATTCACCATTTTATTATTGAATTACATCCTCATCTACAATAAGACTTTAGAGGAGCATTTGGAGCACATTTCACATGTTATAGACACTCTATGCAAGCATAATTACAAACAAACTTAGATAAGTGTTCATTTGACAAAGCAAACACATAGTGCTTGGGATACATCATCAAATGAAATGGTGTAAATGTAGACTAAAATAAGGTCAAGGTGATCCATGATTGGCCTACTCCACATAATCACATAAAATCGAGTAGTTTTCTTGGACTTTCCAACTTTTATTACAATTTTATTCTTAGGTTCTCAAACATGCATTACCTCTCAGCCAAATCATACACATTAAATAAACCTTTATCTAGACACCTAAAAAAAATTGATTTTGAGGATCTAAATAAATGCTTCTGTGCAACACCTATTCTCACAATTATAAACATTATGTATTCCTTTGAACTTCACATTGATGCTTTTGAATATGTACTTGGCATGAACTCATGCAACATGTACATCTAGTCACATATCACTCATAGATGTTTAGCAACACAATTTAATAATATTTTACATATGATAATAATTATATGTTATGTTTAAATCATTGAAGAAATTATGTCACTACATTTTGGGTAAGGAGGTGGTCATTCATTCTGATCATAAGCAACTTCAGCCCTTACAAAAGTAGAGCTAACTAGAGAATATATGACATGTTAAGTGAATGACTTACCTACAATAATTCCATCTCTTGATAAGAAAAAAATATAAAGGATCATAAGGCATCATAATTATTTAATCTTCAACTAGTTCATATGCTCATCACAGTGCTGGACATGTGCAACCACAACTTCATAGATTGGGTAGCACTCTATACATTTAATAAGGAACTCATAGATGCCTACATTTCCATTGTAGCTAGTAAACAAGTTCAAGAGTTCTAATTGTCCAAAAAGATTCTCTAAAATATTGGACATCTTTGTGTTCCTGACATTTCACTTTGATAAAGACTCATTTACAAGGCACATTACACCAAGATAGCGAGCTAATTTCATAAAGACTCTAGCTACATGACAGTCACACTTCTATTAGAAATTTATGTAGATATATGTGGAGTTATACATAATTATTGGATTCCTTATTACATATCAAATTCCATGGATAAGAAGCTAGGAATTTACAAATTTCTACTAGTTCCATCCAAATCATGGGAATCCATCAACATGGATGTCATGACTAGATTGCCTATGATGAAACACCAACATGAGGTAGTGTTCATTATAGTGAATAGATTTTAAAATATGGTTATTATTGATGTAGTTGATTGCACCCTTGACAAGAGGCTGAGCTCTTGCCTTCCACACGCAACAATGGAAACTCCCCTCTTGCCTGTGGGCCTGGCAAAACTAGGGGGAGAGTCTCTAGATAAGGGCTAGCTCCCTTTGATGTATCTTTCAGGTCCTAGATTTCCTACTGCTAACAAATAAATGAAAAGGGAGGGGGGTTGAAAAGGGAGAAGGATGTTGAAAATAGAACCTAAACCTAAACTAAAAAGGTGATACACCAAGAAAGTTGATCTACTTAGCTCGAACCTACACTTTTCACCAAGGACAAGCTAACATACACTTCATTTGATATGGGAAAATCTTCTATATTAGTGAGTCAGGGGTCTATGGAGATACAGGGAGGAAGAACTACTAGAGGTGTTTTGAGACACTCTATGGCAGCCTTTTCACATGCGCTTGTATTCCTACTGGAGACACTTCTAGCAGACCTGCAAAAGAAGAAACCTCACAATGCACTAGACATACTGAAATTATCCTGTGAAAGCATAAAGGAAAATAGCTTAACATAGAACAAAGGCATAGACACATATGAAAGTGCAAACTTAGAATGGAGGTAAAAATATTATGTCTTGATTCAAGGTGAAATCTAGCAGAGTTCCACCTTACAAGCCCGAGAGATTTTTGGGCAGAGCTTTGCCTTACAGGCTAAGAGAGATCTTCTTTCTCAAAATGAGAAGTTTACAATATATAGAGAGAGAAGAATTAAAGGTGCCCCTTTGGAAAAGACTTTTGGTTCCCTTTGACAAGTTGGCCCATGTGCATTGAGAGCATTGGACAGAGGAAGTCGCTTGATAGATAATGTTGTGTCGGCTCCTGCTTTGACTTTGGAGTTCAAACATTAAAGTGAAAGTATGGGCTGTGTCTCTTTTCTAAAAACAGACTGCTTACTTTCAAATATTCATGCAGTTTGTCTACTCATAAATGAAAAGTGGAGAAAATAGGCCGTGTCGCTTATTATTTGTGCCATTTGATGACCACTTGGCAAACACTATTCCAATGGCAGGAGTAAATCCTTGAGTCGACACCTCTCTTTGCCACCTGGATTGTTTGTCCATTTTTGCACTTTATCTCTTCTAGATCCTTCAACCCTCAGGGGCTATCTTCTTGGCAGGTCATTGAGTTCACTCATGACCTATCCTTAAGCTTTTCAAAATCAATGGCTATTTCACTGCATTAAATTTAACGTCTGTGCACCTGTCACTGGGCATTTGAACTTCCAACGACTAGTTCACCGTGCTTGATTTTAATGTCTTCGAGCCCGTCACCCCTTGGAATTTATTTAGCCTTTTCCTTTCTTTTAGATTTTCTCTGGTTGAGATTTTCTTTCAGCCATTTTTCCCATAGACAAAATGTCTGCAAGAATTGTCTTGCTCGCTTCCTTTGCTTCAAAGTTTTCTCTCGATCTTTTCTCCCGCAGCTTTTCCTAAATTTCTTTAGACTTTTTGTCTGAAGGAATTCCTTCAGAAAAAAGTTTGAAAGAAATCATTCTTTCATTTGCCTTGTCTTTTCATGGGATTTTCTTTCAAATAAATACTCTTATTCACTTTTCTGAAGGAATTCCAACTTACCTTGTGCATTTTTCTGAAGGAATTCCAACCCTTTCAGCCTTCTCTTTGGTCCCTTTGCAAATGTTCCCTGCCCTCCGCAAGGGCACTTGGAATGGTCCATTTTTCACCTAAGTGGGAACTTGTCTCTTCCTATAGAGTCCATAGAGATGCCTATAGAGTCCGTAGAAAATTTCCTTGTAGAGTCCATAGAAAAGCCTGTAGAGTTTGTAGAAAAGCTTGCAGAGTTCGTAGAAACAAGACTTCTGCAAAATCAAAAATGTACTAGCTCATAACAGTAGGGGAAAAAAGGGGGGACCAATTTTGGCCTGCAGGACCAAAATGGTCAACAAATTGGTGACTCCTAGGGGAAGCATGCTTACTATGCTTAGAAACCTGTTGCCTTAAAATCCATTGGGCACGGAGTCAGAAAGCAGCTTTGAAGAAAGGTTAACAATAGCCTTGAGAGATCCCAGAATCAATCATGAGCTTTTACCCCAGACATAAGGGAAAACACACATAAGGCTAAAAACACTACTTGTGCAAACAATACTTAGGGAAAATAGGAAAAGAAACTGAAAGCAAACTACTATGTACAGCTAACTAGGTATATTTGCCTCCCTCCTAGATCAAAGGGAAAATTTCTTAAGTCCCCTTCTTGGCAAGGAAACTTATGGTGCCAGACAAGTGGCTGAATGGAATGGAAACTTGGTGACCTGCTCCTCTTGCCTGCCACCTTGATTAGCTTGCATCCGAGTGGATCAGAGTCAAACATGCTTCCAACATATATGTACTCTTCTTGTTCTTAGAATCTTGTTGAAAAATGGTCATTCATGCTAGTGCATCTCACCAAGAAATCGATGGCTAATGGCTCATCACCATAGGCCCTTTGATGTGCATGGTCCCTTTGCAGTGCATCATGGTTTGACCCATTCCCTTCTACTTCATTGAGGATCCTATCAAGCTCATCCTCTGCTCCCACATGGCCTTCTTAAATAAGGGTGACTATTGTGATGTCTGAAATGGAATCACAAACTGATTGCTCATCCCATAGAACATCACCTTCTTATTCAAGGTTCTCTTCTTCAAAGCTTACCCCAAGATGGACCAGCCTCTCCTTTTCCTACTCAAGGATCAAAGTCTCTAGTTGTTCAAAGACATCCATCTAATCCTCCTCTAACTCAGGCTCCTCAGCATAGTCATCCTCCTCATTGAAGCAATAAGGAAGTTCATCAAACAAAGGAGGAGAGAGCTCACCATGCTTACATTCCTCTTCGTATTGCTGGAACATCTGGATGTATGCATGCCCTGTGTCTTCTCCACTATCGATGTCTTCAAAAGGAGCATCCATGATGATTTCCTCCTCATTGACATCCATGATAGCCTTTTGGATAACTGTAGATTGGATCTTCTGCTCCTCAGTCACTTCCTCCAGAATAGGTTCCTCCTTGAGAAGGGATGAAGTGGAAAAACCATGTGGAAGAGGAGGTAGTCCTTGAGCTAGAATCGAATGATTATCCTCTTTCCATTTGGCTAGCACTTCATCTATATCAGATATGACCTACTAGCTTTCTTGGAGGTGTGTAGATGGGGTGTGTTCAGACATGTCCATCACACGTTGGCTGAGGAATCTCACTTTGGATTCCAACTCTAAAATTCTCCTAGCTAGATCTTCTTGAAAGAGCCTTTCTTGGAGGTCACAAGCATCATCATGAGCAAGAGCAGCCTCGACTTCTTTAAGGTTTCGAGCAAAACCTTTCTCCTCCTTCTTGCCTCATGATTCCATTGTTTGCTTCTAGCTCATGACCTTGGGATTGGAAATTTTCCCTTGGGAAGAAGCAACAACTTTGTCTTCCTCAAGGTCCTAAGCTAGTTCATGATATTCCTTCTTCCAACTTGGAATTTGGAGATCATGTTGAAATACTTGAGGAGGTTAGGGAAGATTTGGGAGGGTTTGCTCATGTATAGGAAGAGCTACTTCAAGAGAGATGAGCTAGTTCATGGTATTCCCTTCAAAGGAGGATTTGCAATCTAATGTATTGAAAAGATTCATCTCTATGGGGGGTTGCTCTAGTTCCCTTTGATGTTTGAAGGCTAGGCGCACGGGGTTAAGAGCAAGATTGATTGATGCATCAGATGATCTAAAATGAGCAAGTGCTATCTGATAGAAAGGATTTGGTGCATAAGAGGGGGATTTATTTAGAATAGGAGGGGGCACACAAGGCTGACTGCCTTGAATGAATGGAATCTTCCATTTTGCTACCTCCTCCTCCATGGATTGCAAGACCTGAGCTTACCTAAACAAACACTCCTCTTTGTACATCAACTATTGTTGATATCTATACTGCTCACTAATCTATCTATTTCCACCACCTACTTCTCAAACTCCAGTGCTACTTCCCTTATTGTTGAAGTGTAACTAGGAGAGCTATTTGGGGTGATTCCATGAATAGTCTGAGCTTGATCAAAACCATATGAAGGAATACAAGGCCCATGATTTTGTGTAAAGGGATTATACATATGAAAATAAGATTTCTTGATGGCACCAGAACTGCTTAACTAGCTGATTCAACTCGAAGTCACCATTGGTGTTGATGAAAAAGCCTCCAAAGGCTCGTTGGTTGAAGAACACAAAAAATTATTCAACTCTTTGGAAAAAACTTGTCCTAGTTGGTCCCACCGACTATGCCAAAAACTATTGAAGCAGTGGATTGCACCTTTGATAGGAGGCTGAGCTCTTGCCTTCCCTACACAATAATGGAAACTCCCCTCTTGCCTGTGGGCCTGGCAAAACTGGGGGGAGAGTCTCTAGATAAGGGCTAGCTCCCTTTGATGTATCTTTTTGGTCTTGGATTTCCTACTGCTAACAAATAAATGAAAAAGGTGGGGGGTTGAAAAGGGAGAAGGATGCTGAAAACATAACCTAAACCTAAACTAAAAAGGTGATACACCAAAAAAGTTGATCTACTTAGCTCAAACCTACACTTTTCACCAAGGACAAGCTAACATACACTTCATTTGATATGGGAAAATCTTCTGTATCAGTTAGTCAGGGGTTTGTGGAGATACAGGGAGGAAGAACTCCTAGAGGTGTTCTGAGACACTCTATGGCAGCCTTTTCACATGCACCTGTATTCCTGTTGGAGACACTTCTGGCAGACCTACAGAAGAAGAAACCTCACAATGCACTAGACATGCTGAAATCATCTAGTGAAAGCATAAAGGAAAATGACCTAACATAGAACAAAGGCATAGACACATACGAAAGTGCAAACTCAGAATGGAGGTAAAAATGCTATGTCTTGATTCAAGGTAAAATTTGGCAGAGTTCTGCCTTACAAGCCCGAGAGATTTTTAGGTAGAGCTTTGCCTTACAGGCTAAGAGAGATTTTATTTCTCAAAATGAGAAGTTTACAATATATAGAGAGAGAAGAAGTAAAGGCACCCTTTTGGAAAAGAATTTTGGCACCCTTTGAAAAGCTGGCCCATGTGTGTTGAGAGCATTGAGAAGAGGAAGCTTCTTGATAGATAATGCTGTGTCAGCTCCTGGTTTGACTTTAGCATTCAAACATTAATGTGAAATCATGGGCCATGCCTCTTTTCTACAAATAGACTACTTCCTTTCAGATATTCACATGGTTTGTCTGCTCATAAATGTAAAGTGGAGAAAATAGGCCATGCCACTTACTATTTGCACCGTTTGATGACCACTTGGCAAGCACTGTTCCAACTGCAGGAGTAAATCCTTGAGTCGACACCTCTCTTTTCCACCTGGACTATTTGTCCATTTTTTCACTTTGTCTCTTCTAGCTCTTTCAGCCCTTGGGGGCTATCTTCTTGGTAGGTCACTGAGTTCACTCACGGCCTGTCCTTAAGCTTTTCAAAATCAATAGCTATTTCACCTCCTTAAATTTGACATCTGTGCACCTGTCACTGGGTGTTTGAACTTCCAACAGCTAGTTCACCATGCTTGATTTTGACATCTTCGGGCCCATCACCCCTTGGAATTTCTTCATCCTTTTCCTTTGCTTCAGCTTTTATCTGGTTGGGATTTTCTTTCAGCCATTTTTCTCGTGGACAAAATATCTGCAAGAATTGTCTCGCTCACTTCCTTTCCTTTAGAGTTTTCTCTCTGTCTTTTCTCCCGTGACTTTTCCTAAATTTCTTCAAGCTTTTTGTCTGAAGGAATTCCTTCAGATAAAAGTTTGAAAGAAACCATTATTTCATTTGCCTTTTTTCACGAGATTTTCTTCTGTAGAATTTCTTTAGACAAAATTTCTAAAGGAATTCCTTTGGACATTTTGTCTGAAGAAATACTCTTGTTCACTTTTTCGAAGGAAATTCCAACTTGCCTTGTGCATTTTTCTAAAGGAATTCCAACTTGCCTTGTGCATTTTTCCAAAGTAATTCCAACCCTTTTGGCCTTCTCTTTGGTCCTTTTGCAAATGTTCCCTGCCCTTCGCAAGGGCACTTGGAATGGTCCATTTTGTGCCTAAGTGAGAACTAGTCTCTTCCTATAGAGTCCGTAGAAATGCCTACAGAGTCTATAGAAAACTTCCTTGTAGAGTCCGTAGAAACACTTGTAGAATTCGTAGAAAAGCCTGTAGAGTTCGTAGAAAAGCCTGCAAAGTTCATAAAAATAAGACTTGTGCAAAATCAAAAATGTACTGGCTCAGAACAATAGGGGAAAAAAGTGGGGGACCAATTTTGGCCTGCAAGACCAAAATGGTCAATAGTTATCATGGTTTCCTACAATAAAAGAACTAATGTAGTTGACATTGCATAAGATTTATTTAGCAATGTATGGGTCTTATACCCATTGGATTTGTTAAGTTGTGGGCATCTTACTCACATGTGATAATATGTAGGTGTTATCCTTATATAACCCCTATATTATTGAGCTTTAAATTTTATACACATGTCTTGCTAACATTTTCACCTTACATATATAGCTAAACATGCTACTTGCTAGGATATAATCACATAACATATACACAACTTAAACTATTAATTTTAATTTTATGTCCCATTGATGCTTCTCACTTGTTCATAGTAGATTACAATCTAGATTTTATATTGTGTTAGCCCTTGGCTATTGTGATATTATTTTATTGTTAAATATCTATGATATTTTTTGTGTGTATGAAACATTTGAATAAGTCCTTGCTTTGGTCCTTGGCTTTAAGTGTGATATGTGTGACATTTTAATATATCTTTACTTTGACCCTTAACCTTATGTGTGGTGTGCGATAATTGAACATTGATTTGTAATGGCCCTTGGCTCTATGCATGTGTGACATTTGAATGTCTCTTGTTTACACCATTCATCATGTCTATGCATGTTTTGGAAATCTAAACATGTCCTTCCATTTGGCCCTTAGCCCATATATGCCAACTTTATATCATTTGTGTTTCACAATCTTGATGAGTTTGATAAGTACCATGGTCCATATCATGTACTCCTGACATACTAATATATTAATTCCATGAACTTCAATGATACATTTTATAGGCATTGCCTCTTAAGTTATAAGCAAAAATTCAATAATTTTATGCTAACACATGTACATATCCTATAATTTTTAATGATGACATCCTCTTATGCATGCTTCAAGTTAACTTTTCTTTTGAGATGAGTGACTTTTTAAGAGCAAACTAACTCACCTCACAGGGGGGTATTTGAGTGGGATTTTTATGCATGTGATAAGCCATTTTCAAAGAGAAAAAAATTAGTTGTGGACACAATCATAGTTTTAATTTGAAAATTAAGTTATTGACACTTATTATTGGGGCATATGCCATTGGATATGCACTCTTATTTAAGTTTCAAGGAGTAAGTTCACACAGTTTCAAAATTTACAATGAGCATTTACATATATTTTCAAATTCTATAATTTATAATGGGGGAATAAAAATATGTTTATGACACATCCTCTATTTCGTCGACATGGTATGAGCATGGATATACTCCATTTTATTGTGATCATGCTTCCTTATACCAAGATATATGAATATTTTAAAATTGAATATATAATCCATTTACACTAGATGATTTAGTTTAATTACATAGTGCATAAACTAGGGTCAACTAAGCACTCCAACATTATATGTGCAATTTTTTTAGGATTCAAACCCATTTAAATCTTTGGGTTACAAATATGGACAAACACAATTAGTTTCAACATTCTTTAATGAGCAACACTTTCAATTCAAAAGAGCAAATGTAAGTTGAGGATTTATTACCCCCAATTTTATCCAATGGTTTGGATAAGGAACCATCTTCTCCAAGTGTTTCATGGGAGGAACCATTTATTTAATGATTCAAAGAAGCATTATCATCAAGAAAAAAACAAAAATCAACATGGTTTTCACACATTCAGTCTCCAAAAGGCCTTCCCATACCTATTTGCATTTTGGAAAATGTGAAATAACTTCATTAAATTCACCTTTTTAAGTTTTCAAATTCCTAGACCTAATCTCATAAAAAGTTCTGATTGTCTCTAAAAAATCAAAATTTTCAATCCTAGACCTAATCTAATAAAAAATTCTGGTTAGTTCTAGAGAATGAAAATTTGGAATCCTATACCTAATATAATAAGAAGTTTCAATTAGGTCTAAAAAATAAAAATTTCAAATCCTAGACCTAATCTCATAAAAAGTTCTGGTTAGGTTTAGAAAGTGAAAATTTAAAATCCTAGATCTAATCTCATAAAAAGTATTGGTTAGGTCTAGAAAGTGAAAATTTGAAAATATTGACCTAATCTCATAAAAAGTTATGGTTAGGTCTGGAAAGTGAAAATTAACTCAAAAAAATTAGACCTTCAAAAAAATTAAATAAAAAAAACCAACTCAGGCTCCAAAAGGCCTTCCTAGAACTATTTGGGTTTTAGAAAATGTGTAATCAAGTCATTAAATTCACTTTTTTAAGTTTTCAAATTCCTATACCTAACCTCATAAAAAGTTCCAATCATGTCTAAAAAATCAAAGTTTTCAATCCTAGACCTAATCTCATAAAAAGTGTTGGTTAGGTCTAGAGAAAAAATTTGAAATCTTATACCTAATCTCATAAAAAGTTCTGATTAGGTTTAAACAATACAAATTTTAAATCCTAGGCCTAATCTCATAAAAAGTTCTAGTTAGGTCTAGAAAGTGAAAATTTTAAATCCTATATCTAATCTCATAAAAAGTTTTGGTTAGGTCTACAAAGTATAATTTTGAAAACATATACTTCATCCCATAAAAAGTTCAGGTTAGTTCTATAAATTGAAAATTTGAAAACATAGACCTAATCTCATAATTTTTTTTGGTTAGGTCTAAAAAATCAAAAATTGAAAACATAGACCTAATCTCATAAAAGTTCATGTTAGGTCTATGGAACTTAGGATTTTCAATTAAGACCAAATCAACTCCAAAATTCCTGATTACAACTAAAATGTGACAAGTTGATCTCTAAAGACTAAAAAATGGATAAAAACATGATATTAGAACCATAAGATGAGAAATTAAAGAAAGGAGGCAAGTTTATCCAAGGAAGACCAGATTGTGACCCAATTTTACAAGATTTTGCAAGTGTCATAAGTGCACCTAGAATGCATTTAAGGAACACGTGTAAAATACAAAAAATACTCAAATGAGCTTCATCATCTTAAAAATATAGGTTTTGGGAATTTAATTGACACACAAATCAAGATGCCTCCCTATGGAGCTCAAAGAGATAAGTAAGCTAAACTTCAAATATAAATTGGGAGGGCTAGACTCTAGCTGGACACTAAGTTCTTATATGAAATTTTATTACATAAATGTGGTCTATCTAATGGCGATGGTTATGGGACCCAATTTGGCATGAAAAATGATGTGATCTTCCAAATAAACTTGAGAGTGTTATGACCAACAAGTCATGAGCATAATCGGGAGTGGCTATAAAAATAAAAAGAGGTTCCCTGATTCTAGAAAGAATTAGAGCATGTTGTGTAAGAAACATCTTTTAAAATAAACATATTATGAGACTTGAGTTGATTACACAAATCCAAAGCATCACTTACAAAGGTTTTAACTAATATATTTGTGGAAATAAAAGTATTAAGATTAATCTAGTCTTTATATAAGTTTTTAAAAGTGTTCAAATGCAATGCAGGATCAATGGATCCATTATAACTGATAGTAGGAACAATACCATCGATGCCAATATTTTTAATTTAAGGAACTAAAAGTTCATTTTTAAAGTGTTTGATAGCCTTGTTAAGGAGTGGGGGTTGAGGTATAAGTTACCTTGTGCATATCTAAAGGCAGGGCAAGGGATGGGGAGGGCAGGGGTGCAGTGGGCATTAAGCTTTTTCACTTGCCATTGAGTGGGTTGAGGATGATTTTGTCATTGCAAAACTTTGTTTTGCATTTGCATAATTTTATTTTCACTATTAGTTTGAAAATTAACCATTTGATTCATGGATTGTAAAAAATATTTAATTAATATTAATATGGCTTGACTAGCAGAAGCAGTGTGAGATGCAATGGTGGTAGTATTGACTTAAGCATTAACATTGGAACTTTGAGTAGGCCCATTAGAGGAAAGCTCGGCCATAGTATTTGAGATACTAGGTAAGGTAAAGGAAGAATTAGTACATAAAGTTGGAGGCATGGAAGAATAATAAGGCATGGAAGAAATCATAGGGTGACTTGCCCCAATACTTGTAGAAAATTTATGTGTGGGTGAAAGGGGAAAGTTAAGGTAAGGTCTTATCATGAGATTATAGATTAGAATGGGATATTTTCACTAATTTTGAGGATTTTCATTGATGAAAATCATCATTTCACTAGTGGATTTGAGATCACTCTCATCCTTGACTAAAGGCATTTTTGGAGGATAGTTAAGTGGATCTAGAGATTTTCTTCATGTGTTATCATAAGCCTTGATAGTGATGGTATCCGGTCTCATATCTACTACCATATACCCTAAAATTTGGACCAATTTCAATGATACTATGTTCAATCTAAAGCCATTGTCTATAATAACCTACTTTATTTTATGATGGGAAATAATGGCTTCAATGTACAAGGGATTATTATGCAAGGGACCAAAGGATGACATATCTCATCAGTTGAAAGTAAGTTGCTGTCCCAGAGACAAATGTCCCATGAGCATTTGGAATTGGTTAGGATTAATGTCATTAGTCAGAGTGGACTATTAAAGGAAATCATTCAATATGGTCTTGTGAACTTTATATGTATATAAGATATCAAAAATAGAGATCTGCACATATGTTTTACTTAGTTCTTCACTAATACTATAGCTTCTCAATAATGGGATAAGTAGGTTTGGTCTTAGTCAGTACAATATTTAATTTAGGATTGGTATTAATCATTAAAATGTTTGGTTTAGGATTGGTATTGATGGGTACAATGTTTGGCTTAGAATCAATGTTGGATGAAGGCAAAGGGCCATAGAGGATAACTTTCAACCATATAGTTGCAATTGTGCAGTTTTGAGTTGGGAGGGAGTTATTGTAAGTAGGGGAATGAGGAGGGCTAGGAATGGTAACCTATGAAAACTAATTTGCAAGTGAAGTGTCAAAAATTAGTGCATAATTAATTGAAATAGAGGTTAATGATCCTAAAATAGAGGGACCAACATTTTGAGCCATGTTGAATGGTACATGGGGCTTGATCTTAATGGTAGCAACATGATTACTATTAATATGCCCTAGAATGTTATTATAATCATAAGGCACAACATGGTACTTGATTTAATTAGTTTAGGTGTCATGATCTTGATTATGATTATTGTTCAAATTTTGATTTTGATTGTAACCTTGATTCTGATGTTGATTACACTCTTGGCCTTGGTTATGGTTCCTCCTCTATTGTTGGTTGTTATGATTGGGAAATGGATCTTTGTAGATACCCATATTTTGATTGGTGTTAGGAGGTCTATGGTCTAGCTAAATCTATTCATTATATGTCAAGTTTTAAATAATGTGACTTAATCACACATATTTGTAAACTACATGACCAACAACATGATGAAAATCACAAAATTCATATTCAGGATACTAATCAAGGTTAGGCTGATCATTAGGAAAGGGTTTTTGAATAGGATAAATAATCATATTAACAACAACTAATTTCTTAAACATTGACTCAATGGGTTCCCCTAGGTCATTGAATGACCTAAATCTAGGAAATCCTCTGCATGGCAGAGCTCTTTTAGTGTTAGCGGTGGATTCAGTGGCATATTTTGAATAGGTAGTGCTTGAACTATTTGAACATGTCTTGATTTGGTAACCCCATTACCTACCATTTTTTTATTTTTGTTAAAGGTCTTAGGATTTTCAATGATATTGTTCTAAACATGTGCTTGGGTTTGATGTGATGCTTAAACTTGGGAATAGATTTTGACCAAGCCTTTAGCAATAAATGCCTTCTCAATCTATATGTCCTTATCAATGATTTTTTTGAACGTGTTAGCATAAACAAGTCTCAAATTAAGAACAACCTCAGGGTGTAGGTTTTGTGTAAAGATATCAACTAGTTGTCTATCTAGTAGATTATGTTGAAAGTGACTAGTTAGTGTTCTCCACCATTGTAGATAGGACATAAAGCTTTTTTCATTCCTTTGTTTAGATTTACACAAGTCAATCACTGTCAACTCATGCTCAATGTTTTAATAAAAGTGGTTAATAAATTTTTATGATAAATCATTAAAAGTCATTATTGATCCTTTAAGAAATTTAAGAAGCTACTCTAAGGCTTGTCTACCCAAGCTACATGGAGATAAGTACAAAAAATACACACTATTGTAGGCTACCTCTTGGCATATAATAAAGAAGGATTATATATGCTCTCTAGGATCACCCTTCCATTTATATTTATCAAATTTGGGTACCTCAAAATGAGGTGGGAAGGGTAATTTAAGGATGTTCATTTCAAATAGATAAGGGCATATCTCGTTAAACTTGTACTTTTTGGTTTAGTTACTCATTTGAAGCCTTGAGACTACCTCTTTCATTGTGTTCCACTCTTGGATATTTGGAGTAGTTTTTGGTGGAAGGAGATAGTTATACTAATTATTCTTAGACTGATAGGTTTGGTCAGGGTTGGTGTGGGTAGGATTCAATCCTCCCTATATGGTCCTATTAGGAATGTGCACCCTATGTCTTATGCCCTAAGTTTTGTGTTTGTGGTTGGTTTTTAGGCACATAGGAATAAGTATGACATTGTTGATTCAGAGGGCTTTGTTACTGATCCCTAGGTATATAATGTTTATTATAAGGAATATGTTGTTACAAGCTATAGGGAATCTACTGATTTTGAGGAACTTGGTGTTGATTTATAAGAAGATGTTACCATTATTGGTTCACAAGCAAAACTTACTATTGTCATAAATTAGAATAAGTTGGTATTGCATTCTATAAATTATCCATCACTTTTTTGGGTGGTGTATTATTAATGACTTGTTATTAGGAGTGATTCAACACCTATTGAGAAGTATTGGGTACACATCGTGCATTAGAAATGGTTTTCTAATGGTTAAATAAAGTGTGATGCATATCAAGTGGAAATTGGTGCAAAGCATTCATTAGCATAGCTTGTTTGAGTAGAACTAAAGGATTTACCTCATGGGTAGGGTTAACTTGGTCTATTTATAGTTGTTTAAGTAATTGATTTTGATCTACAAACATGGCATTATTAAATGAGGTTGCAACCAAAGATGTCATTAAGTTAGCAACAAGTTGATATGCATAGTGTTGACTAATTTGCTATATAGTAGATGCAATAATATGACCCATTTGGAAGGAATCCACCAATGGACCCTTCCCTTTTCTAAAAGAATCAATGGTTGGTTTGGGCACTTGAGTGTGAGATTGTTCTTGTTTAATAACTGGTTTGTACTTTTTTTCTTTTATTCGAATGAGGGTATGTAATTGTTATTTTAAAATATATGAAAGGAGTCTAGATCCTAATTCTATCAATCTTAAGAGAGCCTCATCATGGCTTCAAGTGGTTTATTATCAATGTATTGACCTTGGTTTAATCCCATAATATGAGGGATTTATTTTTACTCTACCAAATGTTCTTATCCATCATAAACACATTTCTCATCATAACTAGGGCCATAAGAGACCCCACTATGAGTGTACCTCTACATGGTTAGAATAGTACGTAGTCTTTGACTAATGTTTCACATGTAGCTTGGTTTAATTTAGATTTTAAAAACACTATCAAATAGTCCTTAGAAACTTTAGAATTGACTTGGACAATGTTATGGCATAAAATGTGAAAAAGTGAAGTCTTTGGAATGGTTGACCTTGATAGGTCGAAATCAGCAAATTAGAAGAAGGTAGAATAATATTATAACTTAGAACGTAAGCTAACAAAAAAAAACCTAAGTCCAAAAAATGTTAGTACTATATAAAATGATATTAAGACTATGGTTGGTCTCGATCGTAAAATTAGAATAAAGTTGAATGGTCCAGAAACTCAAAGCGTATCACAAATGCAAGAAAATCTAAGGTCAAACTTTGGAATAAAATGGGTAGCATAACTACACACAATAGAAAATAAAGTCAAACGGTTTATGAACTTAGAGTGTATGTTAATGAAATAAAACCTAAGTTTAAAATAAAAAAGGGGTAGCGTAATGGTACTAAGAGAGACAAAGGCTATTATTTTAAATGATAGATGTGACATTGTGAAAAAATGGCCAAGTGTCAAATGGTGATGCAAATAATGTAACACCTCAATGTGTAAATAGGTGACAATGTGTAACATATAAGAACAAGACTCACACTTAGGTAAGGATGTAATAATCAAATCAAAATCTAATCTAAGTGACATGACCCAAACATAAAGTAAAATACTCAATCCCAAGTGATAGGCAAGACTCAAGTGCAAACTAATTGTCCTTAGATCAAATAATTGAAAATGGATATTGAATTTGGTTTGAGAGATTTTAGGACCTATTTTATTTGTATGACATGGTTATTTGACTCATAATTCAAGTAAATAGTAATAAGCACCTAAGTGCATTCTCCTATGCTAAACTAACACAAGGTGTGCATAGTATCCACCAAACTATCATTGATATATTTGTTCTTAAAAGGAATTAATTGTTAATATAATAAATAAAGAGTGCATGTAGGTAGATTTTTTAAATCCCCCCTCTATCTCTCAAGAAATGATACATGTCATGGAACTCAGAGTGCCAAAGTAACTCTACATTAAGAGGATAATCCATAGCAAGTGGGGTAAATTAATCTAAAAAGTTTAGATTGGATTTTATAAATGGTCCACAAGTGCCTCAAAACACTTGGGCACAATAAATATCCATTAATGGATTCAAATTTACTAATTTTTTATGCAAGGGTCTTGTGCCTTGCACAATGACTTCATCTATGTACTACTTAGTAAACTCTGATGTCTAAACTATTACTTAACCCGAGTACTCTTCCATATGGTCAGGTTAACCTCTCAACCATTATCTCATCCATTGAACATGATTGATTTATATACCCCACTAGATAAGTGGGGTTAGAAAAATGATGGAAGATGAAACCCCATGTCAAAGTCCACCTAAGTAACTCATGAGGAGGTGACGCTCACAAGCTAAAAAGAAAATAAAAATAAGAACTAGGTTATTTTTGAGTCATCCACGTCCTTGATAATAAGGAGAGAGTATACATGACATTTATTTAGGTTTTTATCAATAAAACAAGTAAAAAAATGCTTGTTTGGTCATTGAAGTTCCCTAAAGGGGATAAGGGAAGATCACAGGCACAAGATTTAACTAAAACTACCCTAGTGTTTTGTAAAAATGAAGAACAAAAAGGAAAGTGCTATTAGGAGCTCTAAATCTAATTGTGATTGTTATTTTTAAAACACTTATGAAAATGTGATTTAAATTTGGCCTTTTTTTAGAATTTTGAGATGACAAAAATAAGGTCCTTTGCACAAGATTTTAAAGCACCAAAGGCCAATGTGAAATGGTTTCGTTAATGTGTTAAACTCCTTATCTTTAGCTTAATTCCATTCAAGAAACATTAGTGGATTGATTTGTGTCTGATTAGATAATGAAGTCCACCTAAAAATTAGCCCAAAACCATGAAAAATATGCCCTCTATAATGATTTTATAGTTACAAAATCAAGTGTAAACTATCAAATTACAAGTAAATTAAAAACATTAAAAATCACAAAAATACAAAAAACCTTGCAATGTGATTTTTTAGTTACCCTGATGATTTCATTATTTAAACGACGATTTTACTTCTCAAAATGATGATTTTGCTTCTCAAAATGATGATTTCACTTCTCCAAGTAATGATTTCACTATTATTAGAAAACCTATAGACAAAAACAAAGAAAAGTGACTTCACAAATGTCTATAACAATTTTGTAGTTAAAATCTATAAATTTGTAATGATATCACCCAATTTCACAATTATGATGTTTTCTTAGTTATAACACATACTCTAATTTTATAATTATAAAAAATCTACAAAATAAAATACAAAACATAACAAAACAATTTTGTGAATATAGATAGTGATTTCGCAATTCATCTTTTTAAATTTGTAGTTTTACAAAAACATAGAAAAACCCTAAAAATTATAGAATGAATTCATAATTACCCCTCATGATTTTGTAACACAGTACTCTAAATTCATGAATTCATAGAAGAGGCATAAAATAGGGACGACTTCATGGTTTTATGAGGTGATTTTCTATTTCTTGTAATGTTTTCACAGAAGTTCCTTCCCAATCTATAATTTCATAGTGGATGTTTTCACAAATACATAGTCACAAACACATCAAAATTAGTGGAAAAGATAAATATAAGACAATTGTTAAATATTTTTCAATTATTTAAGAGTGCTAAAGTAATCCTAATGTGGATGTGGGGTACATGTCCCATGGGCATGCCAATATGTAGAATAGGAGTGTGAAAGAAGTTAGTTCATGCATTTAAGACATAAAACAAATGATAAAACATAAAGAAATAGCGTGTTAGGACTACTCCCTCGAGGGGCATGGATCAATGGAGTCAAGATACTTAGACAAGAAAACATGGACGATGCCTTCCTCAAGTGGCCCTCCTCTAAGATCGGTTTCTTAATTGTGTTTGTGTCTAGATTTGGTGCTCCAAGTTTTTGTCAATACATTAACACAAGCGTCTCCATACATCTCTCCTTACAATAATGAATTTATCTCTTGCTTTGATTAGTTTTGAAAGGATGATTGAATCTCTTTAGAGAAAATTTTGCATATTTTTTCTACACCAACAAGAAATTAAAGGTTATGGCCATGGCTCATGTATTTATAGTTTTTCCAAAATGAAGAAATTGATTTGTGGTCCTCCATATCAAGATCAATATAGAGGGTCATAAATATATTCAACTTTTTAAAGACAAAAAATAAATGTGTCCATCAATATTTGGAAGAATGGAGAATTAACAAGGCATTGGTAGCCTTAATCTTGATATTTATCTCCATTAATGCTTTGTGGATGACATCCATGTGATGATGTCATGAGTGATATTATGGCCCATATATTTTGAATTATTAATGTCCAATAATATATATTCAATAACTTTACATGGATTTCTCACTTTAGTTCTTAATCTAATTTGATTTTCTTATTAATTTTATTAGTCTTTTTGTAATTCTTGGAAATTGGTTTCTTGTTTAATCACAATGGTCAAAAATGTCAATTTACTTAGTCATAATTTGATTGAAGTTAAATTAGAAGAAGGTGTCAATTTTGTATAGGATAATATCCTAATTAGGGTAGTATAGATGCAAATTGACACATGCACGTGATGTGTGTAAACAAACTAGAGGATTTTAGTGGTTTAGAATCTCATTTTGCTTGGTCATAATTTGAATCAAAGTGAATTAATTGAAGATAATAATTCCATAAAATGTATTACCCTAATCAAGGATACATGGATCTGAAATAACACATGCAGGTGATATGTGTGACCAAATTATAGTGTTTTGGTGATTTTAGTCCAATTTATGTGTTATTGCAAAAAGTCTTTCAGACTTACAATATTGGCATGAGAGTAATAGGAATTATATGTTTATATTAACATTTCACCTCTTCATATAATAACATGCATAAGATCTTGTCTATGTACAACACACCATCTCAACCCCCTTTATAGAGTAAAACATGAAAATTACAAGGGATATCACCTTGAGAAGGTCTCACAATAATAGAAGGCTTATACACCTCTTAACTCAAAAAAAAGGCAAGAAGAAATTAGGTGTCAAGTGGTGTCACCAATATTTCTCATGTGCCTATGATGATTTTGAATGCTACACACAATAATCTTTGATAGTGCAATGTACATGAGGTACTATAGCCACCAAAAACATTGATCTAGATATCTTTGATCTAAGCTCACTAGTACCATGGTAAAATATACTTTGAAGGAGAGCGAGTGTATCTTTTAAATAATTTTTTGGGTTAAAAGGCACCCTCTCTATGTCATCATTGACAATGGGAGTCAAAAGAAAATATTTTCACAAAAAGAGGTTCAATATCTTGTTTTTCCTATTACAACACACTTGCACCCATACTCATTTGGGTGGCTTTAGTTAAGAAAGGATATAAAAGTCCAATGATAATGTACCTTCTCATATAAATTCAAGACAATGGAGGATAAAATCACTTGTGACATTAAACCTCTTTAATTTTTTTGACAGATTATTGGGAAGACCCTACTTGTTTGAGTATGAATCTACATACCAGTCAAAGATGTAGAAATGAAATTTAAATTAAATACTAGTTATTCAGCCTCTTTAAGTCATCACCTATGACCAGTGACACATTGGTCTCTTCCAAATAATTCCATAAACTCATCTTGCACATGTAAAAATGCATGCTAATCATGGTCTGTCCTACGGAAATTATACAAATATTAAGATACATTGGTAGTACACACCACACAAACATCATTGTAATAATAATAGTTTAAATTAATTAAAGTGGTATGGTAAAGTATTCTTAGAACTGTAAGGGCTCCCAACACACTATGCAATAAAACATTTCATAAACTTAGTCTTTAGATCCCATCTTTTAGATAGCCCTTTGTACCATAGACAAATTTGATGAAGCCAAATGCCAAATACAAGATCTACTTGATCAGGGAAATATTAAACCTAGCTCTTATCCTTGTAAGTTTTTGATATTCCTTATGCCAAAGAAATATGGGACTTGGCACCCATGCATAGACTATGACACACTCAACAAAATCATGATGAAGAATTAGTACCCATTTCCACACATTAAGGACATTTTAGACAAACTCTAAGGCACTAAATAATTCACTAAGATCAGTTTGAAGTCAAGTTATCACCAAGTTCCAGTCCATCCTGAAGATGTCTAAAAGACAACTTTTAAGACAAGAGAAGAATTGTACAAATGGATGGTCTTGAATTTTGATTTTACCAATCGCTAATGACATTTATGAACTTAATAGATGACATAATTTAGTAATTTATTAGATTCTTCACCATTTTATTATTGGATTACATCCTCATCTACAATAAGACTTTAGAGGAGCATTTGGAACACGTTCAACATGTCATAGACACTCTGTAAAAGCATAGTTACAAATTTTATTATTGGATTACATCCTCATCTACAATAAGACTTTAGAGGAGCATTTGGAACACGTTCAACATGTCATAGACACTCTGTAAAAGCATAGTTACAAATAAAATTAGATAAGTGTTCATTTAACAAAGCAAAAATATAGTACTTGGGCTACATAATCAAATGCAATGGTGTACATGTAGACTCAAATAAGGTCAAGGTGATCCATGGTTGGCCTACTCCACATAATCACATAGAATCGAGTAGTTTTCTTAGATTTTCCAACTTCTATTACAAGTTTGTTCTCAGGTTCTCAAACATGCATTTCCTATCAACCAAATCATGCATGTTAAATAAAAATTTAGATAAACACCTAAAAAACAAATTAATTTTGAAGATATAAAGAAATTATTCTGTGCAACACCTATTCTCATAATGCCAAACATTGTGTATTCCTTTGAAATTCACATTGATGCATTTGAATATGCACTTGGCATGAACTCATGCAACATGTACATCTAGTCACATATCACTCATAAATGTTTATAAAAATGATTTAATAATATTTTACATAGATAACTAATTATATGCTATGTTTAAAGCATTGAAGCATTGATGGAACTACATTTTGGTTAAGGAGGTGGTCATATATTTTGATCATACACCACTTCAACCCTTATAAAAGTAGAGCCAACTAGAGAATGTATGACATGTTAAGTGAATGACTTACCTATAATAATTCCATATCTTTACAAAAAAATAATGAAAAGGATAATAAGGCATCACATTTCCTTAATCTACCACTAGTTCATACACTTATCATAATGTTGGACATGTGCAACCACAACTTCATAGATTGGGTAGTACTTTATACATTTGATAAGGACTTCATAGATGCCTACATTATTGGTGTAACTAGTAAACAAGTTCAAGTGTTCTAATTGTCCAAAAAGCTTCTCTAAAATATTGGACATATTTGTGTTCCTGATGGTTCACTTTGTTAAAGACTCATTTAGAAGGCACATTACAACAAGATATCAAGTTGATTTCATAAAGACTATAGTTGCATTATAGTCACACTTATATTATCCATTTATGTACATATATGTGAAGTTCCACATCATTATTAGATTCCTTGTTACATTGTAAAGTCCATGGATAAGAAGCTAAGAATTTACAAATTTCTACTAGTTCCGTCCAAATCATGGGAATCCATCAACATGGATTTCATGACTGGATTGCTTATGATGAAGCACCAACATGACATAGTGTTCATTGTAGTGAAAAGGTTTTCAAAGATGGTTATCATGATTTCCTAAAATTAAGGCACTGATGTAGTTGACAAGATTTATTTAACAATGTATGGGTCCTCTACCCATTAGATTTGATAAGTTGGGGGCATCTTACTTATAGGTGATAATATGTAGGTGTTATCCTTCTATATCCCCTATAACATTGAGCTTTCAATTTTATATAAATGTCTTGCTAACATTTTCACCTTAAATATATATATGAACATGTTACTTACTAGGATATGATCACATAACATATGCATAGTTTAAACTATTATTATTGATTTTATGTCCCATTGATGCTACTCACTTGTTCATAGTAGATTACAATTTATATTTTTTATTATGTCATACTTTGGCCATTGTGATATTATTTTATTACAACATCTCTATGAGATATTTTATGTGTATAAAACATTTGAACATCTCTTTGATTTGGTCCTTGGCCCTAAGTGTGCTATGTGTGACATTTGAACATGTCTTTACTTTGGTCCTTAGCCTTATATGTGGTGTGCAATAATTGAACATGTCTTTGTAATGGCCCTTGGCCATATGTGTGTGTGACATTTGAATGTATCTTGTTTTCAAAATTCATCATGTCTATGTATGTTTTGGAAATCTAAACATGTCCTTACATTTGGCCCTTGGCCCATCTATGCCAACTTTCTATCATTTGTGTTCATCGAGCTTGATGAGTTTGATAAGTACCATGATCCATATCATGCACTTCTAACATATTAATTCCATGATATTAAATGATACATTCTAAAGTCATTGCCTCTTAAGTTATAAGCAAAAATTAAATAAACACATGTACATATGCTATAATTTTTAATGATGACATCCTCTTACACATGCTTCAAGTTAACATTTCTTTTGAGATGAGTGACTTTTTAGGAGCAAACTACCTCACCTCATAGAGTGGAATTTTAGTGGGATTTTATTGCATGTGATAAGCCATTTTCAAAGAGAGAAAAATTAGTTGTGGATAAAATCATAGTTTCAAGTTGAAAAATAAGTTATTGACACTTATTATGGGGGCATATGCCATTGGATATGCACTCTTATTTAAGTTTCACAGAGTAAATTCACACAATTTTAAAATTTACAATGAACATTTATATTTATTTTCAAATTCTATAGTTCACAATGGGGGAATAAAAATAGGTTTATGCCACACCCTCTATTTCATGGACATGCTATGAACATGGATATACTCCATTCTATTATGATCGTGCTTCCTTATACTAGGATATATGAATCATTTACAATTGAATCTACAATCCATTTACACTAGTTAATTTAGTTTAGTTGCATAATGCATAAATTGGGGTCAAATAAGCACTCCAACATTATGTGTGCAATTTTTTAGGATTCCAACCCATTTAAACATTTGGGTTACAAATATGGACAAACATAATTAGTTTTAACATTCTTCAATGAACAACACTTTCAATTCAAAAGAGAAAATGTACGTTGAGGATTTACCACCCCCATTTTTATCCAATAGTTTTGCTAAGGAACCATTTTTTCTAGGTGTTTCATGGGAGGAACCATTTCTATAATGCTTCAAGGAAGCATTATCATCAAGAAAAAAACAAAAATCAACATGGTTTTCACAGATTCAGGATCCAAAAGGCCTTCCCAAACCTATTCACATTTTGGAAGATGTTCAATAACTTCTTTAAATTCACCTTTTTAAGTTTTCAAATTCGTAGACTTAATCTCATAAAAAGTTTCGATTAGGTCTAAAAAATCAAAATTTTCAATCCGAAACCTAATCTCATAAAAATTTCTGGTTAGGTCTACAAAATGAAAATTTGGAATCCTATACCTAATATAATAAGAAGTTTCAATTAGGTCTAAAAAAGAAAAATTTCAAATCCTAGACCTAATCTCATAAAAAGTTTTAGTTAGGTCTAGAAAGTGAAAATTTGAAATCCTAGATCTAATCTCATAAAAAGTATTGGTTAGGTATAGAAAGTGAAAATTTGAAAACATAGACCTAATCTCAAAAAAAGTTTTGGTTAGGTCTAGAATGTAAAAATTAACTCAAAAAAATTAGACCTTCAAAAAATTTAACTCAGGCTCCAAAAGGCCTTCCTAGACCTACTCGAGTTTTGGAAAATGTGCCATCAAGTCATTAAATTCACTTTTTAAGTTTTCAAATTCCTAGACCTAACCTCATAAAAAGTTTTGATCATGTCTAAAAAATCAAAATTTTGAATCTTAGACCTAATCTCATAAAAAGTTTTGGTTAGGTCTAGAGAATGAAAATTTGAAATCTTATACCTAATCTCATAAAAAGTTCCGATTAGGTCTAAATAATATTTTTTTAAAATCCTAGGCCTAATCTCATAAAAATTTCTAGCTAGGTCTAAAAAGTGAAAATTTGAAATCCTATATCTAATCTCATAAAAAGTTCTGGTTAGGTTTAAAAAGTAAAATTTTGAAAACATATACTTCATCCCATAAAAAGTTTAGGTTAGGTCTAAAAATTGAAAATTTGAAAACATAGACCTAATATCATAACAAGTTTTGGTTAGGTCTAGAAAATGAAAAATTTAAAACATATACCTAATCTCATAAAAATTTCATGTTAGGTCTATATAACTTAAGATTTTCAATTAAAACCAAATCAACTCCAAAAGTCTTGATTACAAACAAAAAGTGACAAGTTGATCTCCAAATACTAAACAATTGACAAAAACATGATCTTAGCACCATAAGATGAGAAATTTGACTTGATATACCAATTCAATAAAAGAGTCAAGTTTAGCCAAGGAATACTAGATTGTGACCCAATTTTGTGAGATTTTTCAAAGTGCCATAAGTGCATCTAAAATGATTTTAAGGACCATATGTAAAATACAAATTTTTTTTAAATGAGCTTCATCCTCTCAAAAAGATAGGTTTTGGGAATCAAATCAACACATAAATCAAGATGAACCCCTAGGGAGCTCAAAGAGATAAGTAAGCCAAACTTTAAATACAAATTGGGAGGGCTAAACTCTAGCTGGGCACTAAGTGTCTTATATGAAAGTTTATCATACAGACTTGGTATATCTAATGGTGATGGTTGTGGGACCCAATTTGGCATGAAAAATAATGTGATCTACCAAATATACTTGAGAGTGTTATGACCAACAAGTCATGACAATAAGCGGGAGTGGCTATAAAAGCAAAAAGAGGTTTCATGATTCTAAAAAGAATTAGAGCATGTTATGTAAGCAATAACATCTTCTAAAATAGACATATTATGAGACTTCAATTGATTATACCAATCCAAAGCATCACTTTCAAAGGTTTTAGCTAATAGATTGGTGGAAACAAAATTATTAAGCTTAGTCTAGTCTTTATATAAGTTTTTGAAAGTGTTCAAATGCAATGCAGGATCAATGGATCCATTATAACTGATAGTAGGAACAATACCAGTGATGTCAATATTTTCAATTTGAGGAACTAAGGGTTCATTTTATAAGTTCTTGATATCCTTATTAATGGGTGGGGGTTGAGGTATAAGGCTACCTTGTGCATATCTAAGGGTAGGGTGGGGAAGGGGGAGGGAAAGGGTGCAATGGGCATTAAATTTTTTCACTCCCTATAGAGTGGGTTGAGGATGATTTTGTAATTACAAAACTTTGTTTTGCATTTGAATCATTTGATTTGCACTATTAGTTTTAAAATTAACCATTTGATTCATAGATTTTAATAATATTTAATTAATATTAATAGTGGCTTGACTAGTAGAAGCAGCGTGAGATGCAATGGTGGTAACATTAACTTGAGTATTAACATAGATAGTTTGAGTAGGTCCATTAGAGGAAAGATCGGCTATGGTAGTTGAGATACTATGTAAGGTAAATGAAGAAGTAGTAGAGAAAGTTGAAGGCACAAAAGAAAAAGAAGGCATGGAAGAAGAAAAAGGTGTGGAAGAAGAAAAGGCATGGAAGAAATCATAGGGTGACTTGCCCCAAGAGATTATAGATTAACATGGGATATTTTCACTGATGTTGAGGATTTTCATTGATGAAAAGCATCATTTTAATAGTGTGTTAGAGATCACTCTCATCCTTGAGTAAAGTCATTTTTGGAGGATAGTTAAGTGGATCTAGAGGTTTAGAATGAGATGAGCCATAATTTTTGGTTGTAATGGCCACATGAATATTGTTTACATATGGATTTTCTACAGAAGTATAAGGAAGGTGAGAATGAGGACACTTAGGGGGTTTGTCAAATTCATTATATCATTTTTATTTTGCATTTTAGTTTCATCAAAAAATGTATTACATGATGGAAAGGTGAAGGTGTAACTAGGAAGGAAGAGGGTAAGAAGAATTACTAAGTCTATCTAGTCAACTTAGTTGGACAAACATGGATAATAACAACTTAGAAAATGAATTGAGTCAAGCTAGTCAACTTAGTTTGCTATATAGGGAAAATAATAGTTTTAAATGTGAAGTTGCTATAATAGGGAAAATAATAGTTGACCTACCTATAAAACATGGATAATAACAACTTAGAAAATGAATTGAGTCAAGCTAGTCAACTTAGTTTTATAGGTAGGTCAAATAATAGTTTATAAAATAAACTAAGTCAAGTTGGTTGACTGTGTTTGATAGAAAGGAAAGATAATAGTTTGAAAAGTGAACTAATTCAAACTGGTCAACTTAGTTTGGTAGGCAAGTAGTTTGGAAATGAACTAAACTAAACTTGTTGACTTAGTTTGATAAAAAAGCATAAAAAATAGTCTAAAAAATGAAATAAGTTGAGCTAGTTGACTTAGTTTGGTAGATAGGGAAGATAATAGTCTAGAAAGTGAAATGACCCGAGTTGTTTAACTTAGTTTGGTAGACAAGCAGTCTAGAAAATGAAATGAGTCAAGTTGGTTGACTTAGTTTGATAGATAAATAGAAATAATAGTTTAAAAAATGAACTGAGTCAACTTGGTTGACTTCATTTGTTAGATAGGTAGAAACAATAATCTAGAAAATGAACTGAGTCGATAAGGTTAACTTAGGGTGACAAAGGTAGAAATAATAATTTTGAAAATGAAACAAGTTGAGTTGGTCAACTTAGTTTTGTAGATAAGTAGAAATAATAGTTTGAAAAATGAATTGAGTCAAGTTGATTGACTTAGTTTTGTAGAAAAGTAAAAATAATAGTCTAAAAAATGAAATGATCTGAGTTGGTCAACTTAGTTTGGTAGACAAGCAGTCTAAAAAATGAAATGAGTCAAGTTGGTCAACTTAGTTTAGTAGAAAAGTAGAAACAACTGTCTAAAAGATGAATTGAGATGAGATAGTTGACTTAGTTTGATGGACATGTAGAAAAAATAGTCTAGTAAATAAACTGATTTCAGCTGGTCGACTTAGTTTAATAGATAGAAAAAATAATAGTTTGGAAAATGAACCAAGATGAGCTAGTTGACTTAGTCAAAATTGGAAAAAAATTGACTATAAACTAGATGATGTTGTTTACAAACATAAGAAAATAAGTAGAATATAAAAGACTAAATTTATTTGGCTGACTTATTCTTGTTTAAACACAGTTAAGTGGATCAACACTGGTCAATCTAATTGAGTCACACAACATAAAACTATGTCAACACTGGTTAATCTGGTCTAAAATACAAAAGAAACAAACTAGAAACAAACATAAATGAAGTGTAAAACTAACTAATTATTCAAAAATAATATCATGTATATATATTAAAAGGATTTTATTGATTTTTAAGCTCTCAAATATACTTGCTTGTCTATTGAATAGTGGCAGCCCAATGTTTCATACTACTAACTATGGAGTATTAGACCTTGTCTATAACCCACTTAACCTAGTTCTAAGGGTAAGTTAGAAGTAAATTTTTGACACTAATCATTAATAGATGCACCACAATATCAAATAGATGGATAGATTACTAAGGTTTAATACAAGGGAAATCCTAGGCATCTACTAAATATGGTGAGGGACATAGAAACAAAAGATCATGTTTCACTATGTACTATGGCTATGAGTATTTGAGAAAGCACCTCATGTCAAAATATCTATAAATGATATATAAGGATTGTAAATAGAGTATCATGTAGCCCTTCACCATAGTATCTAAGTATTTTTAAAACTAATTGTACATAATTTATATGAAAATCAAGACAAAGCACAAATAAAGGTGAAAATTAATTTTCAATTTATAAAAGTAAATAAATAGGCAACCAACTATTTTCAAAACAAATTTAAAATTAATTACTATGAAAGGAAAGTTAATTACATTACTTATGCAAATAATGAAACATAAAGAACAAGGTCAACTAGGTCGATCTAGTTGGGCACATAGAACAGATTAAAGTTGGGTAGGTTGATCTAGTCTTTCGTAAAAACATGCAAAAAATAAATAAAGTCAGCCAGGTTGACTCAGTTTGTTTGGTAAAGTAGGTAGACACAAAACTAAGTTAGGTAGGTTAACTTACTTGATTGTGTTATACAATTTTAAGAGAATTTAAAAATTTAAAATCACAACATAGAAATCTAAAGTATTAAGTAAGTTTATTGAAAAGTAGGAACAAGAAACAAAGAAAACTGATAAAACTAAAGTATCAAGTTGGTTATAAGGAACCTGAATAGAGTTAGCCAAGATAACTTAGTTTGACATGAAACTAAAATCTAAAGAGTAAAGATCTATTAGAAATGAAAATGATCAATCAACTCGATCTTGTTAGCTAGACAAAGGATTGACATTTTTATAAAATGAATAGGATTGATTAGCTCTATCTTGTTAGCTAGACAAAGGATTGAGATTTGTAGAGAATGAATATTATAGACTAGCTCGATCTTATTAGTTGGACTAAATACTAAAATTTGTATAAAATGAATAAGATCGACCAAATTGATCTTGTCAGATGTGATTAAAAATTTTTAGAGATAAAACAAAACAATGTCAACTAGTATGACCTAGTTGACTGTATATCTCGAATCTATACACAAACAACAAGACTAAGTCAATCGGTATGACCTAATTAACTGTAAATGATATTTTTAAACTGTAAGGCCTAGAATCACATTAGGTTATCTAAATGTATGTAAAAAATTAAGATAAATATGCAACTTATCCTACTTAGTAAATCTAATATCAGATAAATTAATGAACTAACATCTATTGCAATACTTTTTATATCAGGGCCATGACCAAATTAGATTTGCTAAACCTAACTAAGGGAACACTTATCACACAACACTAAACAAGAGGGTTTAAAATCATCTAAGAAAATAATACTATGAAATAATCTTAGATAACTATAAATACATGAAATAAAACTAATATAGTGTTATTAAATCATATAACACAAATGTGGATGGCTAAAACAAACAAACAAAATCAAGGGATCATGGTAGGAAAATGGGGGCCTAGATCACCCAAGGTGGAAGATGGCAATCAAATAAAATCCTATATCTATACTAAGTTTAAGTATATATGTAATCTAAGCAATGAGTTAAACATTAAAACCTATTACCTTGTGTAATATCTATCTATCAAATAAAATAACAAAATTTAGAGATATTTATCTTTGAGTGAACCTATCAAGTCTCAATCTCCCCCTTGGCCAATGATGCTTTACATGATATTTTTATGGATTTATAGGGATCACATAATATAAATCAAATCTAGACTAAAATACTCCTACTTTCATCCAAGGCTTCCCACAAGATAAACTATCTTCCCTCCAAGGCAAACTCTAAGCAATGGCTCCTTCAATTGTAGATGTAGTAGAATTGTGAGCTATAATAATGTGAAAATTAATGTTCCTCCCTATTATATTGAAATAAAGGTCATATTTATAACAATGGATAATTCATAACCCTTCTAAAATTTTAGCTGATAAAGTTAGCTAAGATGACCTTATTTTGGAAAAATTACCATTAGGCCTCAAGCTAAGTTGGCCATGCTGACTTAGTTACATAACATGTGGAAAATTTTTTGCAATAGAATTGACCTAGAAAAATTAGTAGGAAATCTAGGTATTTACTTAGTTAAGGGATATTTGAAGAGATATTTGCTTAGGGAGTTAGATAAATGACATTTATTTGCTTCTGGAATTGGATAAGTAGAGTTTTTAGTGGATTTAGGTATGATAGAGTTAACCAATAATTTTATAAAGTGCCAAAATTTTGCTCACCCCTTTTTTGATGTACCCTTTAAGGTATGCACTCAGAGAGATTGAAACTCGATAGGTTCTTGTAAGAAATAAAACATCAGTAAATGATACATTTTAAAAATAATGTGTGTATAAAAATATTATCATAATTATTTTTTAGAACCCTAAAATTTGATTCATATGCAAAGGTGATCCCAAAACAATTTCATATGACAAAATGGAACTTCTAATTAACAAATATTGATGGATCACAAATCTAAATTTATTACATAGTACCATAATTCCCCATTGATAAAAAATATAGAAAATATAAAAGTGTTTACATGAGAATGACATTCATGCCCCAAATTTGATCCATTTGTACCTCAAAGTCATATAGAATACTATAATCTATCTTAGTGTCATAGAATGTTTCTAAATATGATTAATTTGATAAATTTTATTAATTTGACCCATATACATTGTCTCAAAAGTCATATAATTTCCAAACTATTCCCCATAATTATGTAGAATGCCCCATGTAAGCCCCATTTATATAATATATCCCATATAAATAACATAATTTGAACCAAAGTATGAACTATCTATCTAGTTTGGCCTAAATTTTAAAGACAAACCCACCACATACCCTCAATTTTATATAATGTATGAATATTTTGAATCACTCATCTCAAATGAAAGAATTATGTACATTGTGTGTTATATATAAAAATGTATTCATGTAAAGGATGTATAGAAACATGATAATATATAGAAAATATTTTTTACAAGAACCTGTGCTACATTTTGATGATCAACACATTTTAGATCCACTACTATGATCCTTTATCAGGAAAGAAACATATGTTTCTTTCTTAATGAAGGATCAAAATAGTGGATCTAAAATACATCGATCATCAAAACTTGACACAGTTTCTTCCAAAAAATATTTTTTGTAATTGTATGGATTGAGGAATCATAAATTTTTTGATGATAATATATGTTATCATAGAACTATTTTAACATTAAAGCACATATGAAACATGTAATCCAAGTTAATGGACATACAAGTGTCATGTTAAGTAGATATAACAATTAGGCACATAATAATAAGTAATGCAATAGATGCATGATATAAATTATGGCATCACATGAAATATAAGTATGAAAAAAAACATGACACCAAACTCAAAAAAAATCATATATGTAACAACACACACACTCACAATATTATGATCATAAAACACATAAGTACTCACATGACTTGACTATGACTCAACATAGACAAAACATGGCCATGATATGAACTAGGGGGTCCTCTGACACAACTGACACATGATGTGATGAAATGAAATTAATGCACTCATAGAAAAAAAAATATAACACACATAAATGATCATAGATATAATAATCATCAACATCAAGTATGCACAAATCAAGCAATGTTTGTCTACATGATCAATCAATGTCATCATGTGATATATGAGATCAAAATATCCATAGGAAATAATACTATATAAAGTATAAGCAAGTCATGTGTAATAGGCTAGTATTCTCAATGAACTAATATATAAATATGTAACCTAATAAGTGTGAAAAAATTACCTAATGTAGGAATGCCTACAATGTATAAAGGCATCCCATGGGTGGAAATAATGTCACACATCTTTATGTCCATGTATCATATGTAACATTTATTTCTTGTATCCCACTTCAATATACCATAAAAATCATGTGTAGAAAATGGATATGTAATTCACCATGTTTATGATAAATAACATTGATTAATCATGTATACTAGTAAAACATGTCATGCATAGGTCCTATTTTTTTTATTGTTTTAATATTTGAATATTTAAAATTTCTATTTTTTTGTAATTTTGAATTTTAAAACACATATATTTTAACCTATGTTCCCATCAACTGGATGCTCATGTTTAGATCCTCGATAAATCATTACGATTGTCACACATCATGGGTAAATAGTAACACATATATCATTTTACAAATCAAATAAGTGATTAAACACATTTAAATACCTAGCATTATCATCAAGGTCAATATAGTCATGTAAGTGTTTCTTAGCTCTAGTAACCATAAAAACATGTGGAATTTGTTGTATGTTAAGATAATGTCTTAGTGTTCTCTGTGGAACATGATCAAAAGATTTTTATAAGTCTATCTTAGGACCTGATGGAGTAGGCCATTTCTGTTGAACTAAAATAGATCATTGATGTAATGAACATTGGAGGATTGGTATTCAAGGAAGATCAATCACCTATCTTTGTTGTATAATAGGTTGTTATGAAGGTGATAGATTAAATGGCTCAAGTTGAATTGAGTACTCATATGGAATACCTAAAATTATAATCACTTGATTACTATAGATATAATTCAAGCTTTGATGTAACAAAGATGGGATTACACATATCTTATGTATCTATGGACATCTAAATAAAATGTTGAATTCCCTAGTATAGGGAAAAACTAAGAATGAAGTAGAAATATCTATGGGCCATACCATAAGTAATAACACAATGCCCCCAAGAGGGATTTATCATTTTCCATTGAATACATTTTCCATAGTAGTTGTACGAATAAAATACCTATGTGTATATCCAAGACTAGTGAGTAATGCCATAGTGAAAATGTTTTGACTTGACCCATTATCTACCATAATAATGTGTATAGGATAGTTAATGAAAGCACACATAAATAATGGCACATTGATATAACCATCATCAATAATATAATTATCATTGAATGCGAATGTATGTTTTTGTACCTCTGTATATTTAGGTATCCCATTAATGCCATCAATAGGATGAGCCTCTTAAATTATGTAAACATAAGAAGTTGGAGGAGAATACACAAGCTATATATACCTACGGATTAACCTTGGTTTCTTGTGTATCATGTTTTGTAAATGGATCCAAAAGTATATTATGATTCACATTAGGTTATGAAACTTAATCATTCATAGGCGTATTATCATCATTGATTTCAATAGTATTATTCTCAATTAATTCTTATAATGTATGTCTCAAACCATATCATCTATTATTAAAATGTCTTTTGAATCTATGCCAACATGATATGCATTCATTGTGAACCCCTTAGGTTGTGCCTTTGTCATATAAACCTCCATTGGAAGAAGGAAAGATATGATGTTTCACTTGAGTATATTTTTTAACACCTTATGAGAAGATCCTGATAATTGTGTAGATTTCATCTTTTGAGGAGTCGAAATGACAAGCATATTATTAGGTTGTGAACCACACTAAATATTTTTAAAACTCATTATTAGTATCATTAGCCTTGAATTTTAAAGCTTTTTTCCTTTTAAACCTAACATTATAATATGTGGGAGGGTTATTCCCATACTTTATCTTGTTCATGATAATAAACTTAACCTCATAGTCTTTAAATGTATGACACATGTCATCAAAATATTGCAAGTGTTTGAAAATAATAGAATAATGGATAGGGGAAAGTAATATTTTATGAAATATGCCTTGAAATTCATTATCATCCTTATGTTTTTTCATTTTTTAGAACTTAATCTTATATTGAAGCACATAGTCAAGGTGGATGCACAAAGTTGGGGGACAAAAAATGTGACACCAAGGTAGAAAGATTTTTTTTTGAAAAGGGTGTATGCCCTTTGAAAAAGTAGATACACCCTTTTTTTAAAATTTAGTATGGCACTGACCCAAAAGGGCATACTCCTTTTTTGTGGGAAAAAGGGTGTACACCCTTTATTTTTTTTCCATATTTTCTACCTCTTCCTCCCATTTGCTAAAACCTGCATTTTGCTTTATGCCTTGGAGAAGTGAGAATGCATTTTGAGGAGGACGTATGTGATTTGGTTTACATTTTGCTAACATAATTTGACATTTTGATTGTGGTCTCAAGTACATTGATTGTTAAATTTCAATTTTGAGGTTTTAATTTATATGTTTTATGTGAAAGTTTTTGAAATTAAAATTAGATTGAACTATCTCCCATTGCCTAAAAAATTATTTTTTTATAAATCTAAATAAAAATGGACCCATTACTTGAATAAAACGTAGAAAAAAACCATGATCAAAACCTTCAATAATTTAACTTCATAGAGGAAAAATTTAGATTATATGAATAATATAATGAAAAACATGAATAATTACAAATTATTATCAATGGTTTGTATCAGTCCTCAACTCATAGTGGATGAAATTCACTTATGAGTATATTGGAGGCTATTTTAAATGAAGTGGGAAATGTCACATCATAACCTGATTTAATGTTACATCAAAGAGAGGTCTTAAAACAATATTATTTTGATATATTAAAATATGAGGATATTAAAAAAAGATAATAAAATAATATGCATGTGCTTTGTTTATTAATCTTGGAACAAACTAATCACCACCAACGAGTTACAAACATATTAGTGTTGATTGGTGTGTCAATACATAGATAAAAGATAAATTTTGAGATAGGTGGTGGATGGTGTTTGATGAGCCTCCATGACATAATAATGAGTTTACTTTATAATTTTTGAGAAAAAATTATTATGAGTTTGTGCTTCATGAAATCCCAAATTTTTTTGACATGAAGGCCTCCCAAGGTAGGGGAGGTGGCTCCTCATTTGATAGACTTGGTGCTAGGTGGGGGCAAAACCACCTTAATTGAGTTCAAAGAAATAGAATGATAATAACACATGATTCTATCCCTAAAAGTTTTCATTGTACCACATAAATGGACACCCTTGAAGAAATTTACTAGCCTCACACAAGTTATGATTGACCATGGGATGCATATAATGAAGAATTATACATAGGCTACATGTGGTGAGACATCTAGTACTGGTATTTGTGTCAATGTCCCTCTTGCAGTTCCTATACATGATTACACATCATGTGGGAGGAAGTGTATTGGACCTCCTATTTAGGTATGACGTACATGAGCTACATATATAGAGAGTAGACCTATATTTGTGTAACATACTAATACTTAGCAGTTTATTCCATTTATAGTTATTTTAGCATCTTAGGACACCATTATAGTTTCTTCAATACCTCAAGACACTAGCATGCCTAAGTACATGCCATATTTTTTTTATTTAAGACATCAAGATACTATAATGCTAGAGCATACATCATCTATATATTCAATAGCTCATGACACACACATGCTAGACTTTATGACAACTGTAGTTGCCTCACCACCCCTTCTCAGGGCATGTTAGCCTATTATGTAAGACTTATCTACTTCATCGCCTATATTTCATACATATGTTTAATTTTAATTATAGTTTGTTTATGTATATAAAATAATATTAAGTTTTTTTATAGTATGTGTTTACTTAATTTACTAGTATTTGAATAAACTTTTCACTTGTTACTTGTATAGATGATTAATGATATTTTAGGTACCTTAGTAGGCCTAGATTTTATTGTAGAGTCTGTAATTATCACTGGTATATCCTACACTCAGGTTTGGAAACTTAAAAATTACATAAATTTGTTATTTAATTTTAAATTACATAAAGCATAGTATCTTAGATAGATTTGAAACACTCTCATGTAAGTGTATCATATCCATCTAGTGTACTCAACCATTGTTTTATATAATTGAATTTAATCCATCAATGAACTTTTATGTATTCATGTATTTATTATCCCTTAATAAAAAAACTATCTTTTAAGATATATTATAGCCATAGGTTTTTTTATCATGCTCATTGGATTCACACATTATTCATATCCATATAATAATCGTAACAACCTCATTGGGTTTTACCTAGAAATACGTGATTTTTAAAAATTAAACACATACACTATAAATATATTACACCACAAAAATATAACCAATGATCATATAAAATACTCTAAGTGAGATAACTATAAATGAAGTATACTACATCATACATCACTAATCACTAACATCATAAGAAACACATCATAAGACAAATATAGAAAGTAATTGCAATTAACTAGTGACTACTAATACCTTCCTACATCCACTAATGTTAATGTACAATGAATAAGTAATTACAACTCATCATAATAATATTTCCATAATAAATACAATATAATACAATGTACATATATAAGATACATGGCTCCCCAGAGCATAATTTCACAAACTCTAGTATCTATGGTAATCTCAAGTGTCATCTCCTGGTAAGTACTACTGTGAGGAGAGAGAACATAATTTGAGTGATTTTACACACTAACCACATACCAATGATCCCATGCACTAATCTCATCAGGGAATGCCCCTTCCTTAATAGATGAGTAGATAGTGACGATGCAAGCATCTAGAGAGTTAAGCTAGTACCTATGTGCTACATAATTTCTAAAAGTAAACATGTGGTGTATCATAGAAAACCTATTATATTACAAGATATCACATAAAAATGTAAATCATACTCATGAAATGATAATGTCTCACTAAACATACTTTGGCCAAAGTCTTCAAGAATAACAAATAATAGTGATCTATAAATCAATCAAAATTCATACACACCACTTGATTGGATTACCTTCATCTGACATTATGATGCTAGTAGGCCAGTGAAGTCCATATCACTCCTTAATTAGTATCATTAATATGATATTGGTTAACATAATATAACCAAAATATTCATACAATTTACATCCTATTATCAATCATGTCACATAATATGCTAAGCATAGGAGTAATAAAAAAGGATACATTTATTGCATCAAACACATGAATAAATCTCACATTATTATCTATCCTATACTATAAATAATGATTATAGTTTATACTACCTGAGTAAAATACACATTTAACTACAAATTATAACTACCACAATTAGTTTCCAAACATACTACACCCTATGATAACCCATATTACCATAGTCTAGTATTTTTAAACATAACTACTAAGTACTGTAGCTAGTCTAATAAAGTAGTCATAAATCCATGGAAACATAAACTCTTATAAATTTTTTTAGATATAACAAAACAAGTTTCAATACACATGAAACATAGAACACTCCAATCTAGCATTTGTTATACTCTCAGGGTTTTGTATGCATGCATTCAAAAGGTTTTATTAAATAGAATCATATAATATAGTTTATAGCCATCCATGGAACTATAAGTAGAAAAACACATCCCTACATTCAATTTTAAGCTAATAGGCACATTTATACCTATATTTCACATTAAGCGTACCATTATTAATTCATAAATACATAGCTTAGTATAATGTTACATCCACACTATGTGTGTTGATTCATAAGCTATATTTAATAAACAAGATAATGCATATTATAATGAAGACTATGTTGAGCTCTTTATCCTTCACATGCCTCATTAGACACTTGAAGGAATCTTGATATACTAACCATATATATATACCTACAATCATTAATATTTCCAAATAAGGTTTTCATGAGGTTTTTCAAATAGTTATAATATCGAAGAGATTAAATATCATTTATAAGTCTAAACAATTATCCTTAGTCAATTTTGAGGTTTGTATATACATTTTATCTATGAACCATTTTTTTAATTATGACTCCTCAATATCTGAAGTTTCTTATAATTGGTTAAGTTTATTACCCTACATCTTATTATAGGATCTATTTCCATCGATCCCTTTGCATGAACTCTTTTCATATTTAAATATATACCCATGTAGAAGTATATTTATATTGGCATACATCCTGAAGTGGTTTTATAGGCTTTATATATAATCAAGAGTTTCTAAATCCTCCTAAGCATACTACCAATCATCTACGCTACTCATTACATTCATAAGTTGTTATAATAGACCATAACACATCTATAAACCTATTAAAAGTGAGGGAGGATACATAAGTTATTTTTACTTATTATATTAAACAAAATCTATATTTTATTTAAAAGGGAAGCTTAAGTATAGTGCTAAGAATAAGCATAAGCATTTACTTACAACCATGGATTTAGCTTAAGATAAGTCACTAAGGATAAACATAAGTATTTATGGGAAGTTTAAAAGTATAAGAAATTAATATAATCTACATAACTACAACTACAATTTCAACTATTACTCTTTATTTTATGCAACGAACTTACTAGTATATAAGTTATATAAATGATCCACTCATTATATAGGTTGGAAATATAATTTATAGTGACACCATTTAACTCAATTTTTGTTAAAATTAATAATACTTCCATTAATTTCTGAGGTTGTGTTTTCCTAATAGGATGCCTCTCATAGTTAAATCATTATTTAATCTCAACATGGCTAAATATGGCAATGGATGAACAAGTCAATCTGTTGGTGGAAGGGGAAAATAAATATACATGTTTATTATGATAAAGCAGACTTGGTTATGATGCCATGGTTAATATCCTGGTTAATCAATTAGTATGTGGAATGTTGTGAATTAGGTATTAGTATTTATGGATCGATGCCTTCCATATTATTATCTAATGGTTAATATCCCATTTAATATCAATGCCATGGTTTTTTCTAGAGGTCAATGCCACTACAATGTATAGTTACATGGTTTATTCAATTGGCTATATAGATACAGATACATTTTATAGTATACAATTATGCCTATATGGTTTTTGGCTATATACAGATATGGAAGTAGTTTAAAAATCTATTTATTTGATTTATGGACCTGTCACATATAATCATATTGGATGTAGGTCGATGCTTAAGTATGGCTAGCATAATTCTAGTATATACTCAGTTTACTTGGATGCCTAGATAAAATATTCCTTGTCAAATTTAATTCCATGACAAATAACTATCACAAACACTTAAATTTAAAGGTTTTGGCATAAACAAGAGTTCCTACATGGCAGTCTGTATAGTTTTTCTTTAATTATTTATCTTGCCTTCCTCTATTTCTCCTTCAAACACCTCTTCTCTTGTGTGCTACGCCTTCCTTTTACTCCTTCTAATTCTCTTTTGAAAATACTTATGATATATTTTTTTCATAATTTTCCTTCTTTTATTAAAAGGGTGTAGTCTTTTCTTCCTTTTAGATTTTCTCTTTGTTTTTAGTTTTATTTATTTATTTATTATTATTTTATTTATTTGTTTTATCCTCTTTTCTCCAAAATCATGAGATTTAATTAAAACTTACCTCTTCTATTTCACTTGCCATTTTTTATTTTTCCATTTTTTGCTTATTTTGAGAATTTCTTCTCTTTTTCCTATTTTTTCCTTCGAGATATTAGTTATCATGTTTTATTCTAATTATAATAATCAATAAATTTTATAATTAAATTAGCACCGTTCATATCAGAAGGATTTAATGATACTTTCACAAATCAATAACCAAAATTTAGTCTAATTAAGTAAATCATGTTTCTAACAACCTTTGATGGACATACTCGCAAGTCATGCAAGGTAATTTTAATAAAACCATTAAACTATGATAGAAACCATGTTAACCTAGCTAATGTAAACAATATTAAGACATGTTATGTTAACCATTTATTATGCATCTAATCATGTGATAGTTAATGTGGTGTGTGTAGGGTTCTAATTAGTTTCTTTATTATCTTTTAATATCTCCATCTACTTCACCCTCTCTAATGATGCTCTCCCTCCATAACGCTCTGAGGGATGATTTATCTTGCATCAACTTCACAACAAGAAGGTAGTTAGATCATAAAATCATAATATATGTTCATACAATATATCTGAAATAATAAATCAACATGTTTGTAATGTAAACATATACACTACAACTAACTCATAACAATGTAATTATGTAACCTAATAAATATACAATTATCCCATAACAACATATATCTCGAAGATTAGTCAAAATTAACCAAATCAAATGTGTCAACTATAAATATCCATGCATAATCAAATGGTTTGCTTAGCGAGGAATTGGAATGTAACATCCTTCCCCCTAAAGCTAATAATCATCCTGGATGACTCATATTCGAACATATATTATGAATTAAACTATTGTTAAACAAAAAAAATAACATAGTATAGTAGTATCTAATCAAGCAAATAAATGCAAAATTCACCTATTTAACTCATCATAGTTATCCAAAATAACACTATCCTCAGAGTATTGGTTTCACAAGACCCTATACTATGACATCTCCCTGTTATGCAAAAAAGGTTTTCAAGTGTTACCAACTATGTTCCATTACTATTCACAATCTCAAAAAAAAAAAAAAAACACTTCTCTATCACAACACAAAATTAACTCTAAAATAGCTACACAACACACTTTTTTGCTCTGCTACTCATTTTTATTTATGTCTTAAATTAGGTTTAGTTTAATCTTTTTCATAATTGACATATTTCATTTATTAGTTTTATAGATGATGAGATATGCTATGGGAACCCCTCATGGATGAGAACAAGGTTTAACTGATGTTGTGGTTCCATCCCAAGATCTATTATCTCCACAACAAGTCATGATTCAAAGATAGAGATTGGTGAGAATACATGTAGTACAATTATTTTTTAGCTTTATATTTATATGCACATCTAGATCTAAATATATATGTATGCTCATTATTAATATCCATCACAGGTATATCCACATTCTCACAACCCAAGTTAAATATTTAGGTGGCATATGGTGAGTCTAGAATCATGTTGTAAAATTTTATTCATGGAAACTCTATCATTTGTAATATATCATTTTAATTCATTGTAATTTATATTTCATATATTGTGTAGATGCCATAATTTTTTGATGTTGTGGGAGAGACATTCGATGCTTCACAGGTTGAGAGGAGAGTTTCTCCTAGTAATGAGTCATATAACACTCCTAATTCTACATTTATGCAAAGGAAACATAATTTATTTGGAGGCAATGAAGAGGAGAGCTAGTTGTCATGCTAGTGGTGTATTTGTAGGGACTATCTATTTTGTATGTTGATATGGCCCACATTGTATGCATATATGTCACCTTTTGTATATGTATATGTTATGGTCTACATTGTTTCTTGATATATGTCTATTGTTTATATCATTATGACATAGAAATTTACATATACATATCTATTATTTGACATTCTCATTTTAATGATATTGTAAATATTAAAACCATTTATACACATTATAATTTCACTATGATGAGTTCATTACTACCCTACTTGTGTTACTAATATCTTATTATTATATGGATAAGTTTAGTTGTTGTGTTGTTTTCTCTTAGTTGAAATCTAGATGATGTTAATTAAATGTAGTTGTGCACCTTTTTTTAGTTAACTTTCTTGTGATTAGAATGGAAGTTTGAGTTCTTATGAGCATGATAATGTTATGAATATTATAGTATTTTATTATAGGTTATTCAATTCTCTAATAGATTATAATTTGGTTACTGTTTAATTTTCAAAGTTCTTGAAAACTGTCCTTCCTCCCTATACTGATCTGATGCCTTTATTTTAGTTTGGTTTATGTCCAAAAAACACATAATAAACCTTATTAGGTATTTATAACTCATCTATGGATTCAATATCCTTCAATTTTTCTTGATCTCTGACTTAGATGATTATGTCATTATCAAGGTTTCTTTTATGACTGATCAGATGTATTATAGCTTATCACAAATGCCTTTACATTCTTGAAGACTTTCAAGGCATAATTTATTCATTATGTTACTATGCATAAAACAAAAATTTCCATGAAATTGGGTTTACAAAAATTATCATATGGTTCCTTAAACTCCCTTATGTTTGAATAAACATAACTCAACTCCTTTAAAAGGTCATAAACTCCTTTCTTAAGGTCAAACTCTACTTTTAGACAAAAGATGCCTAGTGGGATATTAAAGTATGTTAAGATTCACATTTGGAGTTGGATTTAAAACATGTTTTCACAAGGCTTCATAAGACATTTTTACTCATAAAAAATGTTTATCAACTCACTTTGTAGGGTTAATAACTCCCTCTTCTTGAAAACTTCCCCAAAACCCAAAACAAGGCTAATAGATCTAAAGGTCTATTTAACTTATTTTATTTAAAACTAAACTCACCATGTTATTTAGGGATTATTAAGGTTATAATTATCTCTACACATCAAACAACATAATTTACAACCTTGAATCTTCTTTTGAACCTCACCATTTGAGAAAATAAGATTTTTAAGGGTTATAGGCCTAATTACCTAAAATTGTAATGACCGAGTTTCAACCATAACTTATTCCACACTACTCTAATTGATATCAAACCTTTTAAATTAAATTAATAGTCCAAAAATACATCTATCTAAAAATTATTATATTTTTCACAGTTCATTCTCTTGAAAAATGATATTTACTCTTCCAAATCCTAACTTAGGGTTTCTTTATAGTTTGTAGGCCTGAGAGCTATCCATTTCATTTTTTAAGCTTAAATCATAGTTTATAAACATTATAAGTGTTGTTTTAGACATGTAATAACCTCATACATCTTATTTAAGCTTAACATTATTGAATTTAATGTAAAATAATTACAAACTACTCCCAACACAATACCTTATTTTACACTATTCAGGCCTACAACTTGAATATAAACATTAATATGCTATGTGAAGGATATTTTAGATCAATAACACCTTAAAAAAACTTAAAATTAGATTCTCAATAAGGTTTAGATGATTTTATATCTTATTTGAGCTCCTCTTTAGATAGTTTGAGCTTCATCTCCTGTAACTAAGTATCTAAACTTAGTTTCTTGGAGCAAGTTTATCTCAATAACCTTAAACTTATTCAAACATGATCTCCTAATACTCATATTACATTGGATATCTATTTATAATAATTTACAACTGAGATAAGGATTAAATAAAATTTAACCTTTTTTAAGGTCTTATGGAATGTTAAGTTCATGAAACCCTTTGTATTGGCATTCTTCATTATGAAACAACAATATAGGCCTGTAAGTTGTCATGAATCTATGTTAAGAACCCCTGTGTGTTATATTCAGACCTATTTTTTTATTCAAACCCTCACTCTTGACTTTATGAGCCTAGAAACTTCAAAAATAATATTAAGACTCTTATAAACATATTCTTGAAGCCTTGCAATGTGAAGAAGACTATTAAGAAATGAGGTGTTATTGGATTTAAGGTTTTAGATAGTTTTTAGAATGAGTTTGTAAGTTTGGAAGGATCCACATGATTTTTATATTCATGTAATGCCTAGGAATCATCATGAGATGCCTTGAGGATTTAGAAAATACCTTAAAGGCTCCATTTTTACCATACACAAGGAGAAATGTAGAACAATGTGACTAGTTTTGTGAGCATAATCCTTGCAAAGATGGTTTTGAAGCTTGTTTTGGATTGTAAACTTATTGTCATACCTCAATCAACCTATAACTCATATTTTATAATATTTATGACTTTTAAATCTCTACTACCATGCAAATTAACCCTTGATGAGGCTGTACAAACCTTAAACACACTTGGAACTCTTCATTTTTTCTTTATTAGGTTGTCTTCAGACCCTAGGTCAATGATCTTGAGAGCTTAAAGATGCTTGAAAGTATTTAAGATGATTATAAAGGATTTGGAAATCTTGAAAACATAAACTAAAACCTACAATATTCATATTTGATAATATAAAACCTATTTTCATGAGCTTGTTTTGACTTGTAACTTTATTTTAATCCTTTGGAGACCTTTCTTTGGGAGTTTGAAACTTTGTTTGTGGTCTTTTAGTTCATGAAAGTTATTTTTTCATCATCACAATCTTCTCACAACCTTAGAAACTACTTGAAACCTGTGATATTGAACTTACAACCCCATGTTTTAGAGCTCAAGATGTTTAAGGAGATTGAGTGCTTGGATGTTGCACAAACTTTAATCATACTTTATAGGAGAATTGTGAAGACTAGAGATAATTCATCAGCTCCTGCACTTATATAGGTGAGTCATCTGAGAACACCCTACAAGATTATCTCACTTAACATGGGTGAGACATGACAATAAGTTTTTTATTGCAGCCAAATGTCTCTTAAAGGATGAAAAATTGGTCAGTGAGGGGCATATATTGGGCCTCATTAGCCCAATTAATGAAGCATCTATGTAGACACATTTGGATAGATGTTTTAAGTCTAGAATGACCCAGTCTCTGTCAGGCCCTAAGATTAAAAGTTGTACTCAATCAGATGCATCCATTTAGAGAATATTATCATCATAAATTGAAAAAACTATGCAAACTTTGGTCACACATTGTAGGAAAACCATGAGGTTTAGGTATGAACCATCAACTTCTAAACTTGTAAGGATGAGTCCTCTAAGTAAACCTAGGAGGATTATGTCTCACTTAACATGAGTGAGACATGGAAATGAGTTTTATGTCACAACTAAATGTCTCTTAAAGGATAAAAACTTGGTTAATGGGGAATATATTGGGCCTCATTATCCCAATCAATGAACCATATATGTGGACACATTTGGATGGGTATGCTAAGGCTATAATGGTTATTATTCAATCTCCATCAAGCCCTAAGACTAAAATTTATAGTTGACTAAACACATCAGTTAATAGAATATTATCATCCCAAAGTGATAAAACTAAGTTAAATTCATTTACATGTTGTAAAAGAACCATGAGGGATAGAGATGAACTACCAACTTATACACTTGTAAAAATAAGTCCTTTAAGCAACCCCAAGAGTATTTTCTCCCACTTTATATAAATGAGACATGGTAATAAGTTTTCTATCACATCTAAATGTCTCTTCAAAGATGAAAAGTTGGTCAGTGGAGGGCATATCTTGGGCCTTGTTATCCCAATTGACAAAAAATCTATGTAGACACATCTAGATGGGCATTTAAAGGCTAAAAAATCTATTATTCAATCTTTATTAGGCCCTGAGATAGAAATTTATAATTTACCAAATACATCACTTAAGAGAATATTATCATCCCAAAGTGAGAAGACTAAGTGAACTTTGGTTGCACATTGTAGGGGAACCATGAGGGATAGGGACAAACCATCATCTCCTATGCTTGCATGGATAAATCCTCTAAGTAACCCTAGGAGGATTCTCTCTCACTTGACACTAGCGAGACATGATAATGAGTTTTATTTCACAACCATATGTATCTTAAATGATAAAAATTTGGTCAATAGAGGGAATATCATGGGCCTCATTATCCCAATTAATGAAATGTCTATGAAGACACATCCAAATGATAATTTTAAGGCTAGAATGGCTATTATCTAGTGTCTATCAGGCCTCAAGATTGAAAATTGTAGTTGACTAGATGCATACCTTAAGGAAATTTTATCATCCCAAAGTGAAAAAATAAAGCAAACTTTGGTCACACATTTTAAAATAAACATGAGGGCTAGAGACAAATCATCAAATCCTACACTTGCAGAGATGAGTCCTTAAAACAACCTCAAGAGGATTCTCTCTCACTCAACATGAGTGAAACTTGGTAGTGAGTTTTCTCTCTCAACCAAATGTCTCTTAAAAGACAAAAATTTGGTCAGTGAGGGGATATCTTGGGCCTCATTTTACCTATTGATGATCATCTACATATATATTTCTAGATTTGTGTTTTAAAGCTAGAAAAACCATTATCTAGTCTTTGTCGAGCCCTGAGACCAAAAATTATAGTTGACCAGATGCATCCCTTAAGATAATGTTATCATCCCAAAGTGAGAAAACTAAACAAACTTCAGTTTCACATTCTAGGATAACCTTAAGGATAATAAATGAGCTGTTAGTTCTTAAACTTGTACAAAAGAGTCTTCAAAGCAACCCTAAGAGTATTCTCTCTCACTCGACATGATATTAATTTTTCTCTCATAGCCAAATGTCTCTTAAATGGCCAAAAATTAGTTAGTGGGGTGCATATCTTGGGAATATTTATCCCAATTGATGAACTATCTATGTAGACACATTTGGATGGGAATTTTAAGGCTAGAACAACCATTATCTAATCTCCACCAGGCCCCAAAAATGAAAGTTACAATTGACCAGAAGCATCCCTTAAGAGAATATTATTATCCCGAAATGATAAAATTGAGCAAACTTTGATCACACATTATAGGATAACCATGAGGAATAGAGATGAATCATTAGCCCTTACACTTGCATGGATGATTCCTCTAAGGAATCTTAGAAGGATTATCTCTCACTTGACATAGGTGAGACATGAAAATGAGTTTTCTCTCATAGCCAAATATCTCTTAAAGGACCAAAATCTTATTAGTGAGGGGCATATCTTCTGGATCATTGTCCAAATTAATGAAACATATTCATAAACATGTCTAGATGGGTGTTTTAAGGTTAGAATGTTCATTATTTGGTCTTGTTAGGCCCTAAGACTGAAATTTATAGTTTTATAGACTCATCCATTAATAGAATCTTATTATCCTGAAGTGAGAAAATTGAGTGAACTTTGGTTGTAAATTGAAATAGAACCAAGAGGGATAGAGATGAACCATTAAATCTTACACTTGTATGGACAAGTCACATAAGTAACCTTAAGAGGATTCTATCTCACTCAATATGAGCGAGATATGGCAATGAGTTTTCTCTTGCAGTCAAATTTATATTAAAGGATGAAAAGTTGGTCAGTGGGGGCATATGTTGGGCCTCATTATCCCAATCAATGAAATGTCTACATGGACATGTCTGAATGGATATTTTAAGGCTAAAATGTCCATTATTTAGTCTCTTTTGGGCCCTAGGACTGAAATTTATATTTGATCAGATGTATCCCTTAAGAGAATCTTATCATCCCAAAGTGAGAAAATTGAGCAAACTTCCATTGTGTATTGCAAGAGAATCATGAGTTTTAAAGATAAACCATCAGCTCCTACACTTGTATGGATGAGTCCTCTAAGCAACCCCAAGAAGATTCTCTCTCACTTAACACAAGTGAGACATGGAAATAAGTTTTCTATTATAGCCAAATGTCTCTTCAAGGACCAAAAGTTGGTCATTAGGGGTCATATATTAGGCCTTATTATCCCAATCTATGAACTGTCTATGCATACACATATAGATCAAAATTTTAAGTCTAGAAAGATTCTTTTTAGATCTCTATCAGGCCCCAAAAATGAATGTTGTAGTTGACTGGATGAATCCTTTAAGAGAATATTATCATCCCAAAGTGAAAAAACTAAGCGGACTTTAGTCACACATTAAAGGAGAACCATGAGGGATATAGATAAATTGTTAGCTCCTACACTTGCATAATGCGTCCTTTAAGAAACCTTTGGAGGATTTTATCTCACTCAACATTTGTGAGACATGATAACATGTTTTCTCTTGTATCCAAATATCTTTTGAAAGACCAAAAACTTGTTAGTGTGGGTATATCTTCTGTTTCTTTATCCCAATCAATGAACCATCTTATTGGACATGTCCAGATGGGCATTTTAAGGATAAAATGGCCATTATCTAGTCTCTATCAAGCACTAAGACCTAAATTTTCCATTGAAATTATGCATCCCTTAAGAGAATATTTTCATCACAAAGTGACAAAATTAAGCAAATTTACATCACGCATTACATGAGAATAATGAGGGATAGAGATAAACCATCAACTCCTACACTTAGATGGATGAGTATTAAGTAACCTATTGAGGAACCTCTCTCACTCGACACAAGTGAGACACAATAATAAATTTTATCTCACAACTAAATATCTCTTAAAGGACAACAAATTTATCAATAGGGGCATATCTTTTGGATCATTAGCCCAATTGATGAACTATCTTTATGGACAGATCTAGATGGGTGTTTTAAGGTTATAATGACCATTATATAGTCACCATTGGGCCCTAAGACTAAAAGTATAGACACATGTCTAAATATATTCTTATCATCCCAAAGTTATAAATCTAAGCAAAATTCCATCACGTGTTACAAGAGAACCATGAGGGATAGAGATGAATCATCAACTCCTACACTTGCATGGACGAGTCCTATAAACAACCCCAAGAGGATTCTTTCTCACTTAACATTAGTGAGAAATGACATCAATTTTTATCTCAAAAATAAATGTCTCTTGAAGGACCAAAAACTTTTCAATGGGGGGCATATCTTTTGGCTCATTAGCCCAATCGATGAACCATATTCACAGACACATCTATATGGGCATTTTAAAGATAGAATGAACATTATCCAATCTTCATCAGACTTGGGGACCAAAACTTATAGTTTTTTGGATGCATAAAAGAGATGAAACTTTTAAAAGGGAAACATAAAAGTCTTTTAGAGCATTAGAAATCTTTCTCCTTGCTTTCTTTTGGACTCCTTCATCTTCTAATGTAGGAAATTCTCTCTTATAGGACCATGAATTAGTTTCATAATGGTATATCAGGATATTTTCTCCTTCTTAAATCTAAAATTTCCATGTTGCTAAGGTTGTGGAAGAGTAGGAAATAAGTTTATAAGCAAATAAGAATGTACCAAATGTGATTCTATGTAAGTCTAGGATAAATTTCCATGATCCTCCTAAGTACAACATGTTTTTAAGTGTTTATAAAGTTGCACATATAGAGAAAATAAGGTTCAAGCATGATCAAATCCCTAGTCAAAAAGTTTCAAGTCTATGGGTAAGACTTGAGTCATAAATAGAGGTGATTAAACATGTTATAGTTCTAGAAGATAAAGACTTGACTCACGTAGGCTTGCACACCTACACCCATCCCATAAGGTTTAAATGAGTCATCTAAACCTTGGAGAAGGAATATAAGGAATAAAACATAGTTTCCATGATAGATGAAATTTTTAGAGCTTTTAAGACTTTATAATAGGTTTGGAAGGAGAATTAGGGTTTCTTGAACAAGAAAAATGTGCTTGCAGGTCTACAACAGAGCACTTGCAAGTTTTGTGGATGATGCAAGGGATAAAACAAGGTTGTAGAAGACCTCTCAATGGGTTCCCATGATTGATTAAGGGGAGGAAATAGTCTTAAGACCTATCTAGGAGACTTGTGCTATAGGTTTTCTTAAGGATTGCAATGGAAATAGAGGTTTCATGACTATTGTAAAACAAGTCATGACTTTCATCATCCTTTATAACAAGAAAAATAGAAATGTAATTTGCTTGAAATTTTGTAAAAAGGTGAGTTAGGAGTAAAGTAAAGTATTTAAGGTGATTAAAAGGTTTGAGGGAACTTTTAGTTTAATTTATTTAAGAATCTCAGGTTTGACACTGCTTAGAACAAGGGATAAAATATAGTTTTTTGACTTGTAAAAATTAATCATAAAGAAAGGTAACAACTTGTTTTTTAAACGAGACAACACTAGTAGAAGATTAAGAAACTTTATAAGGCATAAATATTATAAGTTTTGTGTGAAATATTCACTAATTAAGGTGACACATCATGATCACAAGGGATATAAGCACTATTTGTCTTTTTATAAGAAACATACTTAGAGAAGAGAGTGAAACTTACTACTTGAGTTAGATAACATCAAAAGGAATAAAAGAATCATATCCAGTGTGTTTGTTAAGTGAAGGAAAAACTCAAGAAGGTTGTAGAAATATTAAATAAATAGACATATAATTGAGCAAAAGACCTAGAACCTCTACATCAAAAAATCATGTTCCAAGAGCTAAAATACTGGACTAAAATTGGTCAAACTCTACAAAATGCATTGTTTTTTTGCTTCTCTTTATTTCAAGAAGATAATGTTATATACTTACAAGACCAGCCACATGAATGTGTAATCTCATCTAGTGCCAATAACCTACATTAAAATTGTTATTAAAAAATTTAAATAGAAATAAATATTTAATGATAAAATAACTCAAAACTAAAATATAATAAATCAAATAAGTTAACTATATTAATTTGAAATGAAATATGAATTATTCATACTAAAAATTACCAAGTCATTTTTATGTACCTTAAAGATCATCTCTATTTTTAAGTGTTTCAAGAAGCACTTCATACTTATATTCACAAACTTTCCACAATATTTTGTTGTGAGGATTTCCATGATATTTGATCATTTAAATATATGTAACGATAACCATATTTGAATCATGAAGCACCACTTTGTGTGTTGCAAAGTCCTCAAATACAAATTGTTTTATTATTTTATGAGATTACCTATGAAGCCAAGTTCCTATAACCACTATGGATCTAGTGGGATAAACTAGGTATTCTACATTTATGACATTTATGGTTAGTTTTTTTTGCCTCTACACAATGACACAAGCATGAGTCTATTCTCTCATCATTATCCTTAGGTGTAATGACTGTAAAAACATGCCCTAAATTTAAGTATAATAATTTTGTAAGAACATATAGGAAAAAATAAATATATCACTAATAAAACTAAGAATACATTTAAATTAGAAATAAATTACACTTGGTTGCACAAGATCTGAGATGTGGTAAAAGTCAACTAATGATGCCATTTCATGATCTATTAATTATTGGATTGAATGGTTACTCTCTATAGGTGTTATGGGTCTAAAATACCATTAATCAATGTATTTTTTTGACTCAAATTTATTGAAATTAAATTCCATACAATCCAAACAAAATCATGCTATATCCCTAGTATAAATAGTCCATAAAATAGATGTAGACACCAAAAATTTGCATACCTAATTCCAAATGTCAAAATTCCCCTAGACTACCTTAAGGACCCCTGGGGAATAATTTGATGCTTTAACCCCTAATTGAGCCTAACCCAAGGTTAGTTTGACCAAATGACTTAGCCTAGCTTTTACCCATCTTCACCCTTCACCCTTGACTATCGATGGTCAGGATGACTATCGATAGTCACCTTGACCATCAATGGTCAGGGTGTACCTCCTTAACAAAAAACAAACAAAACATCCACCTTGCTTTTCTAAAAATAACTTATCTTAACTCATGTGTGAATTTATGCATGACTGAGTTAAAATTAGGAAGCCCAATTAACATCTTGTTGAACCTTCACTTGAACCTCTTACATGTGCCTATAAGAAGAGAAGAGTAGGGAAGTGAAATCCATCTACAATTATTATCAAGAGCTTGTGCATCTAGAGTTTATTTGTTTTATAGGTCAATCATCATCAACAACCTAGTGATCCAACCATCACATCAGAGAGCCAACTTGCCATCACCACTTTGCCAAAGCATCAAGTACCATTACTTCGCTAAAATCATGTCAGACTCTACCAACGAGTCAACCACCTCAAGTGCCCATTCGATCAAATTTTTGAAAGATAAGTATTTATTTTCCAGTATTCAATTTCTTTATTTTATTTTTTCACTCAATCCAATACCAATCCATATCTTGGAATCAAAATTTGGGATCTTGTTAATCTGACCATTTACCAACCCAAACCTACACACAGTAACCATTGATAGTTGTCTCAACCATCGATGGTCTATCCAACCACCGACAGTCACCCTGACCATTGACGATGACCTTAACCATCAATGGTCATTGTGGTAGGAAATTTTAACAAGTTATTTCCACCTACCTACCCCCAATCAAATCTTATTTTCTATGCCCCTACCTTTTCACAGACCCCTGCCTAATTTTATGAAATAAACCCAAGCCATTTAGCATTAGTATTAACTTGCTTATTACCACATTAGTAATTTATAGTCTATTTATTTAGCAAGCATTTATTATGTTTAATTTTAATATATTTTGATTATTGATACAATTAATTTGTATTATATTTATAAACTTAATTATTTAAAACATGTGGATTGATATCCCCCAAGGAAGCTCTCACTTGTAGGATCTAGCTAGCACTAGACAATCCACCTAGCTATCTATCTAGCCAACCATTTGATTTAGTGTTTTATAATTTGTAGCTCATCCTCCCAATCTAAAGAAGAGTTCTCCATAATCATTTGATTCAATTCATGCACAAGCAAATAAGTTTTTCAACCATATCCATATTTAGTTTCTTCTTCCTCCCGTTTCAAAATATAAGGTAAATTTCACTAAAACATTTTGGCATGCCCAATGGGACCTTGAGTCTTTACTTTAGGTTTCTTTTATTTGCATTTATATTCTTTTATCTCTATCTATTCTCATTAACAAAATTTAAATTTATTTTATTTTTAAAATCAAGTGCATCCATTGCTTGCTTATAATTTTAGTTCACTTTTAGTTTAAAGTATAGTAATTTTATCATTGCTTTACTTTTATTGCACACACTCAGCCAAACCACATTCATTAATTGAACATCAAACAAACTTGAGACAAGGCCCAACTAGGATTTCATCACCTATAAGTCACCTTACCCTTTCTTGGTAATCTTACTTGGAGGTCATTACCAAGGGGAGAACCAACTCAACTCTCTGGTTGAATATAAACTCTAGAAATTGGTATATATTTTTTAAGCCCCTGACACCCTTATTGCTATGGTATGTGAAGTGAGGGGGTAGGCCCCAATACCTAACCATGTATTGATTCTCAATATAGATTATTTTGAGCACTTGAACAACTTGAAACCAACCATAGATTGCTTCTATAGTACATGATCTACAAGCTAACTTCTATCACACATTCTCATAACTTAAGACATAAGCCAAAAGCAAGATTAAAATTTACCTCAGGATATTAACATACTCTTACATGTGTTAGATTTCCTTGATCATTTTATTGATTTCTCTCTATTTGAGTTGTAATATTATTTATGTTTTCCTCTCATCTACTTTCATGGTTCTTACTCATCAACAATAAAGAGATTTAGCAAGTTAGGACCCATCTATAGATTATCCAATCTCTTCTACCTCTTCATCTATGGAGTAAATTTTATATGATAAGAGTTCTCCTCATCATTATGATGTTTATAGTGTGCCTCAGATAGTTTCCCAAGGTGACCCAAAATTTTCTACCTTTTTGGATAATAACCTAGTAGCCTTGTAACATTATCTTAGCACAATAGCTCATCATACACCCACTTTGACACCACTTACTGATCCACCTTATGACATGCCATTAGGGTTTTTAGGTAACTCTTCTATTTCCACTATTACAACCTAACCATTATCTACTTAAGCATCTACCTCAACTAGCAACCCATCTGGCACAACCATGCATAACCAACTAACCCAACCTTCTATCATTTAGACACCTCCTAGCCTGACTTAAAATTCTTCCAACACATGTACCACCCAACCTTTACCTACCCATACTACAATTACTATTAGATTACCCATTACTACCATCAATACCATTTCTTTATCTACACCCGCTTTGCTTCAAAACATAGTAACACTAATACCTTCTACCTTACCACTTGTCACTACAGGGTTACCACTTATCCATTACCTCTGACTCAACCACCCACACATACTCAATAATACATACCCTCTACCCAAACACCAGTGACCACATATTCATATGTGACTTTAACCCAACCACTTATGACCACTTACCCATATGTGGTAGCTTCTCAACTTCCAACAAATTATTAATATGTCACTCAACCCCAATCACATTATGCAAATTATAACCCTTTAGGTGCACCACCCCAAACATACATAAATAAAATGCTCATGGATAAGATGACTACTTAGAGTCATCCATATATGGAGATCACAACATTCTATCATATGACCAAATTTGTAATGAGCCCATCCACCCATCTGTGCCTATTAGACCATATCCTCCTCAATGGAAACTTCCAAGTTTTCCAAGTTTCAGAGTAAGGAGGATCCCTAGTAGCACTTTTGGGAATTTAGGTACTTATGTTATTTGATTGCCTATGATGATACCCTCCTTCTCTATACCTTCCCTATGTCACTATCCAATCTGGCATTATATTGATATAGTGCTATAACCAAACACTCTTTGTTCTCCTTTACCCAACTAGCCCAAACCTTCTTGGATCACTTTTGAATAAATATTTATAAGAAGGTTTCCATTGCTGACCTCTACTCTATCTGGTAGTTTGATGATTAATGTATTAGTAATTTTATAGCCCATTAGAGGATCCTAATCATTCAACTTTCCTTCTCCTTACCCCAACCTGAATTGATCAAACTCTTTGCACGAGCATGTGCCAAACACATCTCTTCCACATTACATGTTCAGAGCTTCCAAACTTTTGATGAAGCTTTCACCATGGCACATAAATTAAAAAATAGATCCATTGACAAAGGAAAGCTAAAACTAAAAAACAAGAACTCTACTTACAAAACCAATGAGTCTTCCTCCTCCAAACCAATCAACCAAACCAACACCAGGACCAAAATCAAGGGAAATACGAATGTGGTTATCCTTAAAGCCACTTCTACATCATCTACTAACCAACTGAATTCCTCTAGTTCCTCAAAGTAAAACATGAGGAACCAAAACTAAAACATCCAAAATTAATTTACTCCACTTGGAGAGTCTTATGCTTCGATCCTGGAGAAGTTATTAAAAACTAATATCATACATCTTCTTCCTATCAAACCACCTTAGTAATTTGATTCTTCTCATCCCACACCTAGTTAGTACAATAAGAATGATCTATGTGCCTTCCACTAAGTAGTAGGGCATGAGGTTAACAGCTGTAACACCTTTAAGAGCATAATCCAATCTCTCATTGACAAGGGATAGATTGTGTTGGATAACCCCAATGCACATCAAAACTAAGCCCTTGAAATATTTAGGCAACCTTTCCCGAACCATATACCTACCAAAAATGAGAGAAACATAGTTGAGTGTTCTCATGGTTCCCATATTGTTAACATGATTCTTGGCATACTCATCGCTAAATAACCTACTACCCAAATCTATTCTACATCCTCTCCACTTATTGAGGTAGTGGAGTTACCTTATCCTCTTTTGAAGACCCAAACTAAAGAAACACCCCTTTCTCCTCCTCTACTTATTGAGGCAGTTGAGTCATCAACCCCTCCTTCGACCGGCATACCAAAATAAGAACCCATTTTACCTTCTCCCTTAACCACTAAGTAACTTACTACCCATTTAAAGATCATTCCCAAAGAGGAAAACTCCATGTCTATACCTCCCACATAGGAGTCACCCTTTCAAACCTTGTATCCTTTAATTGAGGAAAAGGATGAGGTTACCATCCCTATATCTCAACCTATGAGCTTATATTTTAGATCCACTATTCAGGGGATAAAACTAACCTAAAAACCATTATGTAAGTTAGTGAAAAAAGTGGAATTTGTCTCCATCCTTGACATGGATCGAGCCACCTATTGGCCATTTTTTGGCCCACATACCGAATTATGACCAGATAGATCTGGTTGTTAATATATGAAGAGATGTTCTAGATGAAATGAATAGACCAAAAAGATTTATAGTGCTAACAAAGCTTTCAAAACACTTTAAGATTGATTAAAGTGTATTTTGTCAATTCTAAGGGATAGGTCTGTAGAGCTAAGAAAATGTTCTTGAGCAGTTTTCATGGCAAACCAAGCAGTTCAAGCATATCAAGTATGACTCCATCAGAACTATGAACTCCATCAGTGGAACTAATTTGCTTAAATTGCCTTATAAGTTACAAGTCTCAAAGAGTCAAAGTGTTTTGGGCCTACTTCTAATGTAAAATTATATTTTCCATGTGTTAGGTCTTCTTGCTCAAGAAACTCAAGTTACTCATTACTCCTCTCTAGAACAAATCAAGATTTTTGAGTTGCTTGTCTTATAAAATTTTATGAGTAATAAGTTATTCGCCCTTGCAAACCTGATTTACTCTTTCTTTTACTAGTCAGGTTTTTGGTAGAGCTAACTTATAAAGTTTTCACAAGAAGTACTGTGGGTTTGAAAACCCAATTTGTTCTCTTTAGTGTTAATTGGGTTTAGCAGGGTGTAAGTCTTCTTGTCCCAAGACTCTAAAGTGGTATTCTATAGTGTCAATTAGGTTTTCCCTTCATGAAGACTTTAGAATTTTTTAAGGGAACAATACTTCCATAAGGTCTCTTTCAAGCTTTTTAAAGGACTTCATTCATTTTCAAAGGGCTCATTCAAAAGGCCCGAAGGGTACCCTACCCTTCGGGAAAAGTCTTAGGTAAAATTCTAAAGGGAAGGTGCCCTTCAAAAGGAACATTTAATAGAGACCTAAAGGGTAGATACCCTTTAGGAAAATTGGTAAGGAAATGATGCAGGAAAGATATTGAAGGAATTCCTTCAAGAAAATTACCGAGGGAATTCCTTCGGCAATTTTACTGAAAGAAAATTGCTGAAGGAAATAGAAAGACTCGTGGAAAATTTTACTGAGAAGCTAAAAAAAGTAAGCCATGGGAGGTTGAATAAAAAGATTCAAAGCCTGAATGAGTAAAGGTAAATTGCATAAGGTCATAGTCAAAAAGGAAAGCCAAATAGTCTGAATCGGGTAAAGTGAAAGGAACCCAGATGGAAAAAGGGACCTAAATGGGAAGATAAGTGGCCCAAAATGGTAAAATCAAAAGTTTTGAAAGGAAGTGTATAGAGAGTGGTCAATGAATCAAGGCTAAGGTTAAAGAAAAGTGGCTAGCTATAGAGTGGAAAAGTGGCATAGACGTGTTCAATTAGTAGAACTATTTTCTAAAAAGGGGCTATATATATACTGCCTATATATTCTATATATCGACTATAGGAAAACCAATGTCTTGAATTGGTTTTCCGCTATAGTTGATAATTGATTAGGGTGGATGGGAAATCAATGCATAAGCATGGATCCACTCTGATTGAATAGGTACTTCACTATCTAAGGCATGGCATGGGTGTTTAAGGCATGACATAATATAGGGATTTGATCTTTAGGGGTAGTTCAAGTGGACATAAAATCCCAAGATGGTAGATTGGTAGTTGGAAGTAGCAGTCAAAGACATCATTTCCACCCAAAAACAAATATGGACATCATGCTAAGTTGCCTTCAACCATTAAAAATAAGCTTGAGTACAAGTGGTAGTAGTTCTAGCAATCAATGACTTCACTCCTCTTTCTTGGCTCTCATGTAAAAGAGAGTTAATGCTACCAGGGGCTTGACTAAGCAAGGAGATTCTCAACATCATGATAGTCTCCTCTCCATCCTTTCACGTATCTCTCTTTTCTCTCTCCTCTTTGCTACTATAAATATGGGTTTTTGATCCATGTAAAAGGATCCCTTAACTGGTGATAAGATTACTCTGTAGAGATCATTTTTTAAAAGACTATTTTAAAGAAATACAAGGAAGAACTTCTATTTTTGGTTAAACATAAGTGTGCATATTTAGTTTTGTTTGTAGAATGTATGATTGCTTTTCATCATCTACAATTTTTCCAAGCACCTTGATTTTGATTCTTTTGGTTTTGTGCAAGATTATGTGAAGTGTCTATGCATGGAGCCCTCTTTGAAATATTACCAGTTTGTAGTGTCTCCCATAGACCTATTTTTGCTATCCTTCAAACTGCAAGGTCCCCTTCGACCTCCACTCAAAAAATTCATGCCCATGGCCTTGAGATAGAACCAAAGTAGCCTATGTCCTAGTTAGGTTCATTAGCAGTTGATTGATTTATAAAATTGAAGTGGATTATTTTATTTTGGTGTATCACCTCCCTTAGCTTAGATTTCTTTTTAGTCATCTTCCTACTCCTTTTCCTTAGCTAATAGTAGATTTTAGTGTGGGAATCAAGAGCTAAAGTGAAACACTTGAGGAAATAGCCTCATTAAAAAGCCTATAGATTTAGCCTTACCATAGGATACCCACATCCTGAGGTTATCCCCATGCTTATGGTTGGAAATGGGAGAGCCTGAAGAACTCTCTCATAGGGGTGTAATTTCTAGCTATAACAGTTCTGGCACACCTAATGGGACACACTACCATTTCACTTCCTTTTTTTATGGAAGATTGGTCAAGTTTGATGCTATTTTGATCAATTTAAAATAGTGGTAGTTTTCATCTTCTAGCATTTGGTGACTCCAAAGAACACCCAGCTATTTGGTGGTAGAGCAGTAGCTATCTTTCATGCCAAAGGTGACTCCAAGATCAACTTCTATAGGTATTCCTTTTGATTTTGTTGAATTAAATTTAAAATCAAGAATAAGGTTAAGGTTCAACCATACTCACACTTACGTAAGAAGATACTTTCCTAAACTAGTCATAAGGCATACCTACGTGAGGAGATCCTTGTTAGTCCCTCTTACTACTATGATTCCCCAAAGAGCTGTTATGGGTTTCAATAGCCAAATTCATTTTAACTTGCCACAATATGACCTTATATAAGTAACATCCCTTAAAATTTTCCTATACTACATAGGAGATCAAGTTATAACTCCTACTGAGCACGTAATAGACATAGCCAATTTTTGCAACATTCATAATATCACAATAGAAAATGTGGCTATATCCTTCAAGGGAAAGGCATTAGATTGGTATAGGGGAATATATCCTAATTCTATCCACTCATGGGATGAGTTGGGAATAGCCTTGTGTAAAAGGTTTGTAGATAAGAGTGATCATCTGTCACTTGTAGAGTAGCTAACCACAATCAAGAGATCTCCCCATGAAGTCATGCAAGACTTCAATACAAGATTTTAGAAGCCATATGATAGAATTTTAGTAGATATTAGACCATTTCAAAGCTTTGATTTCTTTTATTACTTGAAGGCTCTCAATAGTGATATAGTTGTAATGATCTAATCCATGGGAGGGGATATACTACCAAATGCATACGAGGTGGCCATTAAAGTAGAAAATTACTTGGTTTAGGTGGGCAAACTTACTCTCAGACCCCTAATGCGTCTTTTTATTGAGATTAGACCACCTCCTACAGTCATTCCTCCACTTTATGTTATAATTCCAATGCCAACAATTACTGTTATGCCTTCACCAAAGCAAGAGAAGGCCTCCACTAGTGGATCCAATGACTCCCAAGAGCAAAAGAGTTAATTGGAAATGAAGAGTATGATCCTATCCTTGGGAAATGATGTGGTCAATGTTAAGAGGAAACAAGTTTATATCAATCCATATCAAGCTTTATACCAGCCTCAACAACATCCTTATCAAGCAAATAGGTCACCCTACAAAGGAAATTTCCAAGGGTAGGGGTAACCTAACTAGTATAGATAGCATAATTATAATCCAAATATGGTAGGCCCTTCCAATTCCTTAGTTTTGGTTTAGAATAATATGTCTCAAGAGGTTGAAGGGAAAATGCCTTGGAGTCATTCTTTTGGGAAATCCATTATCCCAAATAATGGCTCTAACTAGGCATTCAATGACCAATGATAGCAGGGTGTTGCTTATGGTTATAGCCAAGCTCTTATGGCCTAGAGCACGAAGGTGCCCATAATGACAAAGCAAGAGCAACCTCCATAAGAATAGGGCTCAAATCAGGTGTCAAACTAGTTAGAGGCCATAATGGTTATTAATGAATAAGAGGAGTGCTATGTATCTAATTAGTAGGCCATCCCTAATCTGGCTCATGTCCCAATCTCAACAAACATAATATTCAAGAGAAAGAATATGGGTGACAACTAGGAATATTTCAAATAACCTCTTGTCACCACTCCTTCATTGACAAAGCCAACAAAAATAGCTCCCAAAACCTAGGTAAAGGTTAGTGGTAAACCAATCAACATTATGGAATAAATTAAGAAATCCAACATGAGTATACTAATGTGGGACATGCTTTCCATGCTCTGCCAAGTGGACATCCTTCATGAAAGTTTATCCAAGATGAGTGTTACGATAGCTACATGTAATTAACCAAACAGGGAAGCTGAGATCTTCACTAATGCAACCAATAATCCTTTGGGAGAAAAGTTAAGTAGTGTGACCAAACCCCACCTTTCTACATTTCATTAATCATTGGCAATTCCTTGGTGCACAACTAATTGGTAGATAGTGTGGCCAACACCTCAATCATGCCAAAGTCTATAGCTAATTAGCTAAACCTAAAGTATGAACTATACACCAAGGGATTCCTACAACTTGATGGTTCTTCCATAAAGCCATCAAGTATCATCAAGAATTTGAGCTTAACCCTACATGCTTGTCCTAGCATTTCCATGGTGTAGGATATGTTGATCCTTAATGTTACTCCTCACTTTGCTTTATGTCTCTCTAGGGAGTTTAAAACCAATATTAGGGTTACCTTGCAACAAATTGGTCTTACATGGAATTCATAACAAGGTATGTGTCTAAGGTCTCAATACAGGCTAAACCCATGGCACAATTCCACATTAAACTCCATCAGCCAAATAACATAAACCTCAATTGTACTATCCTTGATTAGGATGAGTTTACAATTGGCCAGGAGCTAAACACTCATCCTGAAGAGGTTCCAAACTTGTTCTTGGATGATTTATGGGGAGATAACCAATTTTTCAACACTTTAGAAGGCATTGAGGAAAGAGACATGGGTGTTTATCTACTGCATGAAGAGAATCAACCCATGCCTTCTCTCATTAGACCTAAATAAGACCCTAATGGTTTATGGAAATTGTTCTTTGATGGCTCAAGGAATAAAAATGATGTAAGTGCTAGGGAAATGTTGATTTCCCCTTCACGTAAAAAGCTTTTCTCTTCCTATAGGTTCCATTTCAATTGCTCTTCAAATGTAGTAGAATATGAAGGCTTGATCTATGGCCTTCAATGGGCCAATAAAAGAGGAATCAAATTACTACAAGTTTATGGGGATAATGAGCTTATAGTAAACAAAGTTAGAGGCTTGAATGTTACAAAGAATTCCTTGATGAGGTCCTAAAAAAATAGAGCATGGGACTTAATTGAAGATTTTGAGGCCCTTGATATTCAAGCTATCCCAATAAATTAGAACCAACATGCTGATAGGTTGGCAGCTGTGGGAGCTCAGTTTGACATTCTAAGTGAGCTAAAAGAAGCTAAGGTTTAGCCACATGTCAAGGTGGTGGTGAGGCTATTAGTGCTGGATAATGAAGCTCACTGATAGGTTTTTGAAAGTGATAAGCAAATTACTTATTTCTTACAGTAAGAAGCTGAGTTCTCCTCCTCTAATCAAGCTAAATTATAGTATCAATATAAGGATCATATTATTCAGCTAAAGTCAAACAAACTTCCTAAGGGGTTGGTTATGCTTGAGGGACTTTTTCATGAAGGATACCATGTGAGGAAAGAGAAGGTAGTAATGTTTACTAATGAAGAAAATTATGAGAGAGTCCTCATATTCAAGGATAAGCTTCTCAAGCTTGGGAAGGTAAGAAACAAGGCTGAGAGGCATGCTTTCATATTACTTTTCCAAGAATATGTAGACATTTTGCTTGGGAGGATAATGACCTAAAAGGTTTTGATTTGAAGTTACCTCAACATACCATAAAATTGGAGGCTAATGCCAAGCATGTAAGGTAGAAGCAAAGGCTGGTCAACCCAAAGATAGAAGAGATGATGAGGAAAGAGTTAAGCAAAATTATCAAGTCCAGGATCATTTTTCTCATCAAACACTCATCATGGGTAGCCAACTTGGTTCCCATAAGGAAGAAGACTAGGGAGATTAGGTTATGTGTGGACTTCAGAGATTTGAACAAAGTATCCTTGAAGGATCACTACCCTCTACCATCCATGGAACAAATTTTTCAAGTAGTTGTAGAGTCAAAATGTTTCTCTTTATTGGATGGATTTTTAGGCTACAACTAAGTCTTGGTGAAAGATGAAGATCGGTACAAGACTACCTTCACCACTAAATGGGGAATGCATGTGTACTAAAAGATGCCCTTTTGTATATCAAATATTGGCACAACTTTCCAAAGAGCCATGGACATGGACTTATAGGGGTTGCTAAATCTAATGGTGCTGGTATACTTGGATGACATCATGGTTTTCTCCAAGAATGCTAGCTAACACATGAACCACCTGAGGCTGATTTTTGAAAAATGTAAGGAGTATGATATTTATTTGAATCCCAAGAAGTGCATGTTTACCATGCATGAAGGCAAGCTAGTGGGCCACGTCATCTCAAAGGAAGGGCTATCCATTGATCCTGATAGAATAAGTGCCATCTTGGCCTTATCCTTACCCAAGTATAAGAAGGGACTCCAAAGTTTTCTTGGAAATATAAACTTTATGAGAAGATTTATCCCCAATTTTGCATGTTTGGTCAAGCCTATCATTGCTATGCTAAAGAAGAAGCAAGTGTTCACTTGGTCAAATGAGGGTAAGTTAGCATTTGAGGCTATCAAGCAAGCCATTACTCATCCACCCACACTTATGAAACCTAATTTCTTAAGGGATTTGATTTTGTATACTTTTGACAATATTGATAACATATCAACTATGCTAATGCAAAGGAATGGTGAAAGACTTGATCAACCATTAACACTTTTCAGTTAGGGGCTTGAAGGGTATGAGGTGAGGTATACCTTTATGGAAAATCAAGTCCATGTAGGAGTAAGGAACCTCAATAAGTTCATGCTAATGGTATCTGACAACAAAATCTACCTTATGGTGTCTCATCATGGAGTTAGAGACTTCCTTATTAACAAGGACTTGAGTGAAAAAAGAGTTGGTTGGATTACTAAGGTCATGGAGTATGACGTGGAGATCAAGGTCACTAAGCTAGTAAGAGGTAAAGTTTTATGTGAGAATATGGTTTATAACCTTCATGAAGATAAAGGGGCCATATTGGTAACACAAGATAACCCACAAGTAGATACACCTACACCTCACACTAGTTGGCTCCATGATATGATGCACTTTCTACTAACAGGTGAGTGCCATCAAGGTATGGACAAAGCAAAAAAAAAGTATTTTAGACTTTAGTCCATACCTTATACTTTGGTTGAGGGGGTTTTATTTAGAAGAGACCTTAATGGATTGCTCTTGAGGTGTGTAGATGATGATCAAGTAGCCAAGCTTTTAGAGCGGTTTTATGATGGACCTGTAGGAGGTCATTTTACTCTAAGGACTACAACAACAAAGATTATGAGGGCTGGTTATTACTGGCTGAGCCTCTTCAATGATGCTTATGAATGGGTGAGGAGGTGTCAATAATGTGATCTCTTCATGGGTAAGTAAAGGTTAGCATATTTCCCTCTCAACTTGATTCAAGTGGAGAAACCATTCATGTAGTAGGGTTTGGATTTCATTGGTGTGATTAACCCCCCATCAAGTGTAGGGCATAAGTGGGTGCTTACTATAACTAATTACTTCACCATGTGGGTGGAAGACCTTGTATTGAAGGAAGCCAAAAAAAGTGTAGTCTTAGATTTCTATGACAACATTGTGACTAAGTTTGGTATTCCATCCACTATCATATCTGATAATGCATTGGCTTTCCTTGGTTTGAAAATAAGTGAATGGGCCCTAAGGATGGGCATCTACCTCAACACTTCCTCAAATTATTATCCTCAAGGAAATGAGCTAGCTAAGTCCATAAATACAAATTTATCGAGGATCATCAAGAGAACTATGGAGAACCAGAGGATGTGACACAACAAGTTGAAGACTACCTTGAGGGCCGACTGGGTATCTCCTAAAGCTACTATTGGTAATTCTCCATATGTTATAGTAAATGGAAGAGAGGCCAAGTTACCCATATCTCTTGAGCTACCTATATTATAATTGGCCCATTAGCTAGAGATACTGGAAGAGGAACCCATGAATGTGAGATTGGTAGAACTCACAGAGCTTGAGGAGACAAGGGACCTTGCAATGAAAACACTGGAGTCATATCAAGCTCAGGGAAAAAAAGCTTTTGAGAAGAGAGCCACAATAAGGAATTTTAAGGAGGGAGACCTAGTTCTCAAATAGGACTCAAATAAGGCCAAACCAGGAAACCATACCAAGTTTGACAACTTATATAGTGGTCCTTATTTGATCCATAGATGCAAATATCATAACGCCTTCTAACTCGCTCAATTAGATGGAGAGGTATTACCAATCCTAGTTAATGGGGTTCATCTAAAGCCTTGTTATTTAGAGTTTGAAACCACCATATATAGTTTTGTACATTTCATTTAGTTTTTTCATGTTTTCTTCTAAGTGCCTTGTGCACATCCATTTTAGTTGTGTGTTTTCCCTTCCCTAAGTGCCTTGGGCATAGTTTATTTCATTTCAGTTGTTCTTGTTGTTTTAAGGGAAATTTTTAGATAGATCTAGCCTTGTCTAAAAGTAGTGACTCCATGCCCAATGGATCAGATAAAGTAGATGAGCTAGGTTATCAAGCATAGTAGGCATGCTTCCCTACAAGTCACCAAAGATGTTGGCCATTTTTTGGCCCATATACCAAATTATGCCTAGATGGATCTGGTTGTTAATAGATGAGCAAATGTTCTAGTTGAAATGAATTTACCTAAAATATTTATAGTGCTAACAAAGATTTTGAAACACTTTAAGATTTCTTAAAGTGTATTTTGTCAATTCTAAGGGATAGGTCTATAGAGCCAAGAAAAGGTTCTTAAGTAGTTTTCATGGCAAACCAAGCAGTTCAATCATTTCAAGCATGACTCCATCAAAACTACAGACTCCATCAATGGAACTACTTTGCTTAAATTGCCTTAAAAGTTGGAAGTCTCAAAGGGTCAAAGTGTTTTGGGCCTACTTCCAATGTAAAATTGGATTTTCCATGTGTTAAATCTTCTTACTCAAGAAACCTGAGTTACTCATTGCTCCTCTCTAGAATAAATTAGGTTTTCTAAGTTACTTGTCTTATAAATTTTTATGAGTAATAAGTTATTCCCCCTCATAATCCCAATTTAATCTTTCTTTTGCTAGTTAGGTTTTTGATAGAGCTTGACTTATAAAATTTTCACAAGAAGTAGTGTGGGTTCAAAAACCCGATTTTTTCTCTTCAATGTTAATCAGGTTTAGTAGGGTGTAAGTCTTCTTATCCCAAGACTCTGAAGTGGTTTTCTATAGTGTCAATCAAGTTTTCCATTCATGAAGACTTTAGACTTTTTGAAGGGCACAATCCTTTTGAAAGGTCTCTTTTAATCTTTTTGAAAGACTTCATTCATTTTCAAAGGGCTCATTCAAAATGCCTAAAGGGTACCCTACCCTTCAGGAAAAGTCTTTATCAAAATTCTGAAGGGTAGGTGCCCTTCAGAAGGAACACTTGAAAGAGACTTGAAGGGTAGATACCCTTTAGGAAAATTGGCAAGGAAATGGTGTGGGAAAAATATCAAAAGAATTCCTTCGAGAAAATTGCTGAAGGAATTCCTTCGGTAATTCTGTCAAAAGAAAATTATCGAAGGAAATAGAAAGACCTATGGAAAATTTTGCTAAGAAGTCAAAACAAGTAAACTATGGGAGGTTGAAGACAAAGAGCCAAAGCCCAAATGAGTAAAGGCAAAGTGTATAAGGCAATAGTCAGAAAAGATACCTAAATATCTGAAATCAGGTAAAGTGAAAGGAGCCCAAATGGAAAAGGGGACCTGAATGGGAAGATAAGGGGCCCAAAATGGTAAAATCAAAAGTTCTAAAAGGAAGTGTATAGAGAGTGGTAAATGAATCAAGGCTAAGGTCAAAGACAAGTGGCTATCTATGGAGTGGATAAGTGGCATAGATGTGTTCATCCGGTATAACTATTTTCTAGAAAGGGACTATATATATGCTGCCTATATATTCTATATATTGACTATAGGAAAACCAATGTCTTGAATTAGTTTTCCCCTATAGTTGAAAATAAATTGGGGTGGATGGGAAATCAATGCATAAACATGTCTCTAATCTGACCAAATAGGTACTTCACCATCCAAGGCATGGCATAGATATCTAGGGCATGGAATAATCTAGGGATTTGATCTTTAGGGGCAGTTCAAGTGGATGTAAAATCCCAAGATGGTAGATTGGTAGTTAGAAGCAGTAGTTAAAGACATCATTTCCACCTAGAAATAAGGATAGAAATCATGCAAATTTGCCTTCAACCATTAAAGAGAAGCTTGAGCACAAGTGGTAGTAGTTCTAGTAATAAATGACTTCATTCCTCTTTCTTGGCTCTCATGTAAAAGAGAGTTAATGCTACTAGGGGCTTGACTAAGCAAGGAGATTTTCAACATCACAATAGTCTCCTCTCCATCCTATCATGTAGCTCTCTTTTCTCTCTCCTCTTTTTTGCTATAAATATAGGCTTTTAAACCATGTAAAAGGATCCCTTGACTGGCGATAAGATTACTCTTCATAAATCACTTTGTAAAAGACTCTTTTGAAGTAATACATGGAAGACCTTCTATTTTTGGTTAAATACCAGTGTGCATGTTTGGTTTTGTTTGTAGAATGTATGATTTTTTTCATCATCTATGATTTTTATAAGCACCTTACTTTTGATTCTTTTGGTTTAGTGCAAGATTGCATGAAGTGTTTATGCATCGATTCCTTCTTGAAGTATTTATAGTTTGTAGTGTCTCCTATAGACCTATTTTTTCTATCCTTCAAAGTGCAAGGCTCCCCTTCAACTTCCACTCAAAAGATTCATGCCCATGTCCTTGAGATAGAACTAGAGTAGCCTACATCTTTGTTAGGTTCATTATTAGTTGATTGATTTCTATAATTGAAGTGGATCATTTTATTTTGGTGCATCACCTCCCTTAACTTAGATTTCTTTTCAATCATCCTCCTACCCCTTTTCCTTAGGTAATATTACATTTTATTGTGGGAATCAAGAGATAAAGTGAAACACCTGAGGAACTAGCCTCATTGAAAATACTAGAGGTTTAGACTCACCATAGGATACCCACATCCTAAGGTTGTCCCCATGCTTATGGTTGGAAGTGGGAGAGCCTGAAGAACTCTCTCATAGGGGTGAGATTTATAGCTATAACACCACCTTCTACTAGTAATTAGGGCTACTTTATATCACCGAGTAAGAGCCTCTGACCACAAATTTATCAGGCCAACCCACCACTCTTATTATCCAAACTACTATCTTATCAACCAATTTGATGAAGGCCTCTACCAACCCAACAAGTCCTTAGCCATCCAAGGCACCTAAACCCCAAACAACCAAATCACCTTCTCTAACCAAACCAAACTGGCCAAACCTACCACGAACCTTGGCACCCTCCCTACACATAGTCTTAATCACCCATCTATGAAGGTAGAGCCTACCTCATCGAACCCCACAACAAAGCACCAACCTAAATCAAATAAGGGAATAGAAACACCAAAAGGCTAGAGGGCTAAATTGCTACCTCCTTCCATCCTACCATCTATCTTGGGGCATCATCCCTCCACTCTGATTAGGAATTTGGTTATCTCAACCAAGACCCAACCACCATTGTTGGTTACACCAACACACTTTCTTTCAGACACACCTATTTTTGCTGAACTATCAATGACCAAGCTACCTATCCTAAAATCTCTTACCTCCACTTTCTCAACCACCACCTTACCAAAATCAAAACCACCAACCAAACACACTACCTTACCCAAACCTTCCATCACTAAACCCACTCTCAAAAGGAATTCCACCTTACCAACCAAGATCGAAACCCCTGAATCCTCTCCACCTTTAGATGAATCCTATTCCAACATTTTTCAATGGTTACTACAATATTGTTTCTTGACCTTACCCCTTATTAGGTTGTTTGACCCTCATGATTCAAAACCCATTTGGTATAGTGACCACCAAGTGTAATCTTGTCATAGGACACCAAACCATGACGTAGAGAACTACAAATCTCTCCAAACCATTATACATTGGCTATCTGATGAGGATGATCTATTAACAAATAAACCTCCCATGGGCCCATTATCAATCCAACAATGAACAACCACTATCCAAAACCTACCTATTCCTCCACTCTCACCTTAGAGTGATGAAGAACCAAACAACTCTCCTACCCTAATTCCTCCCTTTATCCATACCATTCATGTGGTCATGATACAATAATAAAAGGATAAGGGGAAGGCCAAAGTGTCCATCCTATGGACATACCCATATTCTAGCTTCCAACCAAACCCTACCCAAACATCTTCAACTTCACCCAAACCCAAGGTATCTATGTTAGGTGCCTCCCAAGACAACCCCTCCAAGTTAATTAGGAGAGTGGTGCTCAAATAGCTTCACTAGACCCAGATGAAGATAAAATTATATGAGTTGATTACTACTTCACCTTATCATCACCAAACAATGATAGAGGCATTATAATTGGTAGAGGTCCAACCTGAAGACCCTCAACCTCTAGTGGACTTTGTTAGTGCTCTCCAAATTTATAACCTTGTCACTTTCAAGGATTCAAAAATACCTTCTATCCATATAGATGGCCCATATCCCCCTCTCTTTATTACTACTTACATCAACCAAATATGCATCAAATGTGTCATGATTGATGGGGGAGCTAGTATTAATATCATCACCTCCCATGCCTATAACCAACTCAACCTTTCAAACAATGTCATGTCTAAAACCTCAAATATCTTTTTATCCTTTAATGACACCATGACCAATACCCTAGGAACTATTGTCCTTAATATCCATTTAGGGCCTCACATGCTCCCTAAACTCTTTTATGTAGTAGAAGGTGAATTAAAATATAATGTTTTATTGGGATGACCTTGGAACCACTCCATGGGTTGTATACCCTCTACCCTTCATTGTTGCATTAAATTTTTGCATGAAGGCTAGGTCATCACCATCCAAACTGACCCAAATCCCTTCTCAATATGCAACATGACCTACCAACCTAATGACATCCTCTTACCCACATCTAGCACAACCTCCTTAATCAAGGACAAGACCTCCACCATGAAGAAAGCCCTACCTTCCTCTACCAATGATGCATATAGTAGCTTGTCCATCCCCTTTGATCAGATCCCCACCTCAAACCCTTTGGAATCAACATTCCATTGCCTTTCATTAGGGGAATATTAGCTTTTAGCCCTTGATGCCTTCCATATTATTCATGAGCATGAGAAACTTACTAACCACATGGATATGAACCCAATGTCAAAACTATTATTCCTTTTGGACCTTCCCATTATCAAACCCATTTTTTATATGGGGGAATCGACAAACCCATTAGTGCTTCCACCACTTCTCTTTCACCTCAACCATTTACTATTTGTTTCTCCTACCTAAATAAATTGAGCTTTGCCAAGACATACCTCCATAGGTGTGCTTGGAAAGGATTTGATCTTGGACAATATGAGCATGGCCCATATGAGTTATGGATTCCATTGAAACTAGAAAGCCTCATGAGAAACATGGCTTTAGTTTCATCTTACCTAATAATAAGAAAGCTAAACCACCTACTGTCACCATTGTTGAAGAAGACATCCCTTCTTCACCAACCTCTCCCTCACCTGCATGTGAGGATGATGACATCATCCCTCCTAAATTTTGTTTCATCAACATGACCAGCCTTGTACCCATGATTTATCAAAAGGAAGGGGAAACTATAACCATCCCTTTGACCCATCTTGAGATGATAGGAGATGACTTTCCTACCATTAACATTATTCAGTGCTAGGATGATGACTCCATTCTCACCTGCCTTGGTGCTCCAAATTCTTCTATCCACTAATCCCTTCCTCTTGAGACCTCAACCATGTTGAATGAATCCACCATGGATATCAACTTGGGCACTCCAAAGAACCCTAACATTTTCAAAATCAACCAATCATTGAATGATGAGGAACTTTAAGATTTCTTCTCTTTCCTCCAAGATCATAGCATAAAATTCTGTTGGTCTTATAGTGACATGCCTAGAATTGACCTTGCCATTGCTACCCATAACATAGTCACCAACCGTGACACCAAGCCCATCAAGCAGAAGCTTTGATGCATGAACCCTTGCATAGCCCTTCTTATAAAAAAATAGCTTCAATGTCTTCTATCTATAAATTTCATTCATCCCATTGACTATCCCTAATAGGTCTTGAATGTCATGCCTATCACCAAAGCCATAGGGGGATTATGCATTTATTTGAAATTTTGTGACCTCAACATCACTTTCCCAAAAGATGACTTTCATATATTTAGCGTCAACCAACTAGTTGAATTTATAGTTAGACACAAGATGTTATCTCTCATGGATAGTTTCTTAGATTACAATTAGATCATAATTGCCTCCAAAGATCAAAACAAGACTGACTTTACCACCCCATGGGGAACCTTCTGCTATAGAGTCACACCCTTCAGATTAAAGAAATCTAGTGTAACCTACCAATGTACTATGACATATATCTTCCATGACCCTATACATAAGATTATAGAGGACTATGAGAATGACCTTAGAAAATCCAAACTTCGAAAGGACCATTTAAACATTCTTAAGATCATCTTTGAGCAGTTTATCCATTACCATGTCTGTCTAAACCCCAAAAAGTGCATTTTTGGGGTCCTATTAGGAAATCTCCTTGGTTTTATCATCTCCTTCTAGGGAATCGAGATCGATCCCATCAAGATCAAAGCCATCTTGAACATGCCTTATCTTATCAACCTCAAGTAAATATATAGTTTATATGGGAAGCTCCAATCCATTCATCACTTTATCTCCCAGCTTTTAGATTGATACAAAGCCTTCCACCACCTTCTAAAGAAAAATGTATTTTTTAAGTGGAATAGTGATTGCAAAAAGGCCTTTAATTTTCTCAAAAGGTACCTTTTGTCTCCACTTATCCTCACCCCTCCCAAAGATAACCAACCTTTCTACCTTTATATATCTACCACTGACCACTCCCTAAGGGCAATGCTTGCTCATTAGGGTGAGCAACATAGAGAGCAAGCTATCTACTATATTAGATGCATGCTTGTAAAGTATGAGACTCGGTATACCCATAAAAAGAATATTTTATTATTTTTAGTATTCATGGCCATCAAGCTTCACCACTACTTTTTTAAACATAAAACCTATGCCATAACCAATACCAACCCACTCAAGTACATGCACTCCAAGCCATACCAAAACTAGCATATGGCCAAATGGCTCATGATTTTAGTGGAGTTTGACCTTGAGTTCATTTAGTAAAAGTCAATTAAGGGGCAAGTAATTGCTAAACAATTATCTAAAGCACCATAAATAGACAACCAACCTCCTCCTCGAGTTCCCTAATGAGTCTATCATGACACTCTCTTAGGTAAACTTCACCTATCAAGTAACCATATTCTTTGATGAATCAAAGTGTTAGTGCGGTGGGGGATCATGTATCATCCTTATCCCCTTATATGGTGAACCTCTTCCTTTATCCTTCAAGCTTGATTTTAAATGTACCAAAAATATGGTTGAGTATAAAGCCCTAATCATAGGCCTTCAAACTACCTTAGCCTTAGGGGTCAAAACAATCAACATCTTTGGTAACTCCTAACTTATGGTCAATCAAATTAATAAATTTTACCAATGTAAGAATGATGTTTTGCAATAGTAAAAATAACTAGTTGATGAACTCTTAGCATCATTTTAACATTATCACATCTAATCAACCCCATGATCTATTAATAAGTTCATTAATACCATGGATTCCCTCACCTCTCAGATCCCATCTGCATCCTTTGATTCTAACCTATCTGTTGTTATCCATAGACTTACCCAGCCTTCCTATGTTAAACCAAATTCTCCCACCATTTTTAATGTGGAGGAGACCCCACCTGACCTTTGGTATCAACAAACCTTTGACTAGATCAACCTTGTCATCATTACTTTTGGCATTTATAGGATTTCTCAAAGAGTGTTTAACCAGAGTACCTCATGCTACAACATTATGGGAGGAATTATTTATAGACATGGTTTTGATGGCCTCCTCTTTCATTGCCTATGTAGTCATGAAGCCTCTCATACTATCAGGGAAATGCATGATGGAATATGTGGGGGACATTTTAGTGACCTTATTGTATCTAAAAAAATCCTTTACCTTGGCTATTATTGGCCTAACCTTAACCAAGGCTATTGTGATTATGTGAAAAAGTGTGTTAAGTGTCAACAGCACACCAATTTACATCATCCACCTAGCCATAGTCTTCATGTTTCCACTAATTTTTGGCCCTTCTCACAATATGGTCTAGAACTTATTGGTGAAATTAACCCCCATTCCTCATATTGACACCATTCTATCATCACTTTGACTAAATATTTTACCAAATGGGTAGAGGCTATTCCTCTAGTCTCAACCAAAGTGGAGAAGATTTTCAATTTTATTAACTATCACATCATCTACCATTTTGGTGTTCATCATAAGATTATCATCAATAATTGTAAATCCTATAAAAATAAGCAAGTCTAGGGTATTTTTTATACTTTCAATATAAAGTTAAGCTTCTTTTCTCCCTATTGCCCTCAAGCGAATATACAGGCTGAGGCCTCTAATAAAACTCTTAATAACATGCTAACTAAAATGGTTAGTGCATCTAGTTAGGATTGGCATTTACACATGTCCTTCACCTTATGGGCATATTGTAATAAAATTAGAACCCCTATGGGTGCTACCCATTTTCTTTTATGTTTGGAGTAGAGGCCATCCTACCTCTTGAAGTCCAAATTCCCTTTTTTCGTATATCTTTACAAGATCTAATTTATAAAGATAATTATCATCAACATCATTTAGCTCAACTTGAGCTTCTTGATGAGATTTACTTAGCATCCCTTACCCATCTTTATCTCTATGAAGAGCACATCAAACATGCCTATAATAAACAACTTAAAGTTCAAGAATTCAACATTGAAGACCTCATCTTAAAGGAAAATCAACATGTCACCTATATGGAAAAAATCAAGTAGGGAAAGTTTGCTTCAAATTGGCTTAGAAATTATATCATAACCCACAAGTATGGATCAAGAGCTTACCAATTATCCTCTCTTAAAGTAAACCCAAAACTTGAGCTCCTTAATGCTTCACATCTATGTCAATTCTTTTGTCAAGGAAGGATCAAGTTCACCTTTAGTTTTAACTTAAGCTCATCCTTTAATTTTAACCACATTCATCTCCCTATTTTAGGGGTAACTAATTAAAACTAAAATATGTGATTATCCATCATAGTCATAACCTAATCTTGAATAATGGGTACTATGGCTATACCCATGGCATGATCCTCATGGTACTTTCCACCCCTCTCCTAAGTCAGGTTCCCATGATCATTGTCACCTAAACCTCTTTATGCCTAATCAACCTTCTTGTGATTTTATTTTTGCCTTTATAAAGGTGAACCCTTAAGCTAGCTAAACAAGTCTATATCAAGCAAAATCAAGTAAAGCAATAAAAAGTAGAAAATCCCCAACCAATGGCCATCATGGGTCATTCGTAGCATTCATAAACTACTCCCTTAAAGGAAAATTATTGAAAACATATTTGAAATTGATAAAATGTAAGATGGACTTCTCCCTTGAAGGATACCTATCAAAATCATGAAAAAAGCACATAAACTTAGACCACTCCCTTGAAGGATGGCTGAGAAAGGCACTTGTCAAAAGCATAGTAATTTCTTGGAAGCCTCCTGCATCGATTAATTTCCCAAGCAATAAACAAAGCAACATACCCATTATCAAAGTTACAACAAAAGCAAACTAATTATGAAAGCTACAATCAGTTCTCACATAGCAAAATAAAATGGAAGCTGTAACTAGCTTTCAGAAGTAGACTTCCCATATCGATCAATCTATACTTTGTATGACATAGACTTATTTATACTGACTCTTTGGATACCTATAGAATAGGCATGCTAGTCTCACAAGAAGGTTCTATTTTCATCCATCTCCCCTTTATACACTATAAGCAAGGGATTTTGAACTTACTTAACATGATGTGGTCAAGACACCTTTTTAACCAACTAATGAACACTAATGCGAAGCATTCAAAGAGCTTATGTTCATTAAGCCAATCCAACTTTGGTTTCATTCTAGTCCTTGTCAAAGACGAATCATCATGCTATTTTTTTCTCTTATCATGATTAGTTGGTATTTTCACTACAGTATTTTATCTCTTGATTACATTCTTTATTCTCCCATCTAGTCTTGATAATTAACTTACCTAATGTGTTTTAACTTAAAATAGATTAACAAAAAAGCATATGCATAAGTGTCATAAACAAATGCATAACCATATTCATAACCATAATAAACATAATAACACCATAACATCCATGAGAAATAAAACAACCAACCATTTTTATCACATATCTAAATATAAATAATGAAGCATATACTCATTAAAAATTAGAATGTCATAATAAATTAGGAAACATACCCAAAAGTCATCTCATGCCTAGCTAGGTGAGTCTACATCCATGTCTAGCATCCATAATATAAGCATAATCCATAATCAGTATAAACATCACATCATAAACATTAAACATCAATGCATATCATAGACCATGAACATAAGTAATAAGTAAAGATCATATATATAACTTGTGAGTCAAATAACACCATAATGTGTACAAATAAATATACATGTATCTCCCTCTTAGAATGTACATCTCATCGCATCAACTCATAGGATTGAATTAAAATGATATAAAACATAATATAAGGTGTCATAAACTATGTCCTATCTATGCCCTAGGGGCACCACTATTTCTTAGATCATTGCTAGATCTTGGTGCCTACCCCCTACAGTACCTACCTATCCTCTAGATGTCTTGGTATATCCAACTATAGATGCATCCCATTGACTTGGTGTTACCGCATTGACATAACATACCAAGCTAGCTCTATACTCATCCCACCAGGGCTATACTAGGTAGTGAGTGAAGACTATCACCTAATAGTACCACAACTCCTATATAGTGGCTATGTACATATGCATATCAATGGTCCCTACTAGTGCTACTGCTACCCCTCTACCCTATCTTAGAATATCTTACTCCTAGGTAACTTGGACAAGTGTATCCCTAGTCTAGTCCCTCTCACCTATCCTAATAGCTAGCCTCCCCTATGGCATAGCAAACTAAACCTGTAAGGTAACCAATTTCCCTTGTAATGATATAAAAGTGAAATGTTTAACACCACTCCTACCTATACATCAAGGTTAGCCCCCTAAACTTGTGCCTTCTGACCCCCTCTCCCGATTGGGTCCATGACCATTAGCCCCTAACCACCATCACCATCACCATGTACCCATCTATAAAGCTAACATCATCTATCTATGACCTAGCGAGAAACTCCTCATGATTTAGTAGTGCCAATACTAGATGTGGTTCAGGCATTAAAAGTCTTCATATCTATATATAGGGATTATCCCTGGTATACCTTGAACTAGAATGAACTATCTATATACCCTATCAAAGGGGATAAGCTCCACTTCCCCATCATGCCTATTGAATATCCATCTATACCTATGTAGGGAGAGTATCTACCTCTTGTAGCTAGGCCACACTAGAAATTGAACATATAGTCTCTAAGTGATGTCTATGATCACTAGTGTACTTAGTGCACCCCTACACCAATCTACATCATGTGCACCTCTTCCTACACCTGAGGTGGTGAAGTAACCTCTCCACCACATGAATCCAAATAAGAACTCTATTTGAGTGTATCCCATCCATAGCAACCCCACTAGCCTCAACACCTAGATGTTCTCATAGGCCTAATAGTGTAGAACAAGACCAACACTGATGTCATACCTCTTATGGGCCATGAATATCCATATCTCCCTATATATTTTCACCAAGAGTAGAGGTACCCATTTGAATATAGTCTACCCTAGTATCAACTCAACTAGTGCCCCTAATACCAAGTATTAAAACCTCCCACTACTCAAGTTGAGAAGGGAAAAGCATGAGATGGGCATTTTAAGCATAGTCATGAGTCTCCTCTCACTTGGTGATCTCTCATAAAACATTTTTTAGATAAACCCCCCAGCATGCCATCTGACCTGATCACTATGATCTCCATACAATATCTCAATGTGATCTTCCCACTCCTCTTGCTCTATATGATAGATCATATCACCCTGAATAGGTAGTCATGTGATCCTATGCACATTCTTTGGTAAGATCATCATCTCACCAGTCAATAGTAATAAGGTGTTTATAGCTAGGATCCATCTCTTGATAAGAGTTATGATCATGGATACATCTCAAGGCACATACTAATAGTGCCTCATCGCTCTCAGCCTAACCTCCTCCATATGGGCCTAGTCGACTAGGGTCATCCCTTGGTAGATCTTTGTAAAGATTAGTGATACTCAATCACACATATATATCTACTCACAGGCCTACAATAATTTATTTAAAAATATAACTTAGTCATCTACACTATTTTTTCCCTATACCTACCCTACTTTACCCTTCAAATTTACATAATGATCTATCTCTCTACCTATGTTACCCCTCTACCTTATGTATCACATTTAAAATTTGTGCATACCTTCCAAATATACCCTCTAACCTACAAGGTTAGCATACACCCAACAATTCAAATCTAACTAGTCTTACCATTTTAAACTCTCATAAAAAACCATTCTTTTAATAGGTGACCATCGATGATCATGGTGACTGTTGATAGTCAAACATCCATTTCCCTATGATCGTCAACCATCGATGATTGAACCCAACCACTAATAGTCATTGTGGGTGTTCTATGAGTGGAACACCCATACCCTAACCTACCCTAAAACCAACTAAATCACATGCAAAATCTCATATTTTGTTACCCTAATTCACCTACCCACCCATTCAATTTTCCCATTTACCCATAAACTTACCCAAATCACACAAAAAACCCTAACTATGATATAACCATTCAAACCCAACCATCTGACCTAACCTACACTCAAACCCCAATACAATAAAAAAATTAAGATACACTACCAATTTTAAAGTGCCCCTACCTCATTTCGTGACCACCATTAAGGAGTAATCTATAGACTTGCCCATCTTTATTTGCATTTCTATGCTCCCTACAGCCTCACCGGTCCCCTAGGTCCTCTCAAATGTATCAACTCAATAGGTCCACCTAAACAATCACCATCATCTATCTTTTCACTTAAAATCACCAATTACCAGAGCTCCATAGTTAAAAGTACAAGTGAGTAAAATGACATTCACTTTTTACTTTTAACCACTAGACTTTTAGTGTTTTCACCTTGACCATTGATGATCAGGGTGACCATCGATGGTTATCCTTGAGAAACCTAACCATTGACAGTCAAGAGGCTCACCTTTTTACTCTCCCCTAAGTAAACCCTTTTTTTTCTCAACAAAACCAAATCATTTAGCCACCCATAGAGACTACCTTCTTTGCCCAACTTGCCAGCCTCATCACCTCACCATTGGTCCATTTTGGCCCAACTAATATGTATTTTATGGAAAATTTTTCCTAGTATTTTGATCACAATGGTAAAATTACCATGTTGACCACTTTTTGAACTTGCACTACCTCATACTTACCTAACCCACTTATGTCTTCTCAGGAGCACTTCTTACCTTGGATACCCAAAACACTTGACCACATTTGTGTTTTCACTGGGAGCACTTCTTACCTTGGATACCCACCAAATCATACATTGCTTAGGAGACTTATGTTTATGAGTATACCCAACTGCCATGCCTAAATGTAGTCATGTAGTCCACTTGTCACTTGCCCTTCTATCACCAACCCTACTTTTTACCAACTATAGTAGCCTAGTTTATGCATGATCTTGACTATTGCACCTTTTTATTACACTTTATGCACATGTTTACACTTCAAGTGCCCAACCTATTACCCACCTTCATGATGTCCACCTTCATCATCACCTTTTTCTACCTTATCAAACCCACACCTAATTCTCTTTTACCTCATTGAATCTCAATTTGATGGGGAAATACCTATTCTCATACTCAAGGTAACCAAACCTATGATCAATAATCCATTTTTGTTTTGTAACTTGTTAATTTAAAGTTATATAATAAAAAGGGGCAAAATGTAGACACTAGAAATCCACACACCCAATTTCAAATGGGAAAATTACCCTATACTACCTTAGGACCCCTTGAGGACTAATTTGACCTTTTGACCGCTAATTGAGCCTAATCTGAGGCTAGTTTGACCAATTGACTTAACCTAGCTTTCACCCATTTTTACCCTTCACCCTCGACCATCGATGGCTAGGATGACCATTGATGGTCACCTTGACCATCGATGGTCAGGTTGCACCTCATTAACCAACAACATACAGACCATTGGCCTTGCTTTTCTAAAAATAACTTATCTTAATCCATGTGTGAATTCGTGCATGAGTGAGTTAAAATTAGGAAGTCCAGTTAACATCTTGGTGAACCTTCACTTAAACCTCTTACCTATGCCTATAAGAAAAGAGGAGTAGGGAGGTGAAATCCATCTATAATTATTTTCAAGAGCTTGTAGATCTAAAGTTTCTTTATTTTGTAGGTCAATCATCATCAATAACATAATGATTTAGCCATCATGTCAAAGAGCCAACTTTCCATCACCACTATACAAAAGCATCAAGTGCCATTACTCTACTAAAATCACATTAGACTCCACCAATGAGTCAACCACCTCAAGCACCCACTCGATTAACTTTTTATAAGATAAGTATTTATTTTTTGGTATTCAATTAATTTATTTGCCTTTCACAATCAGCCCAACACCAATCTATCTCTTAGAATCCAACTTTAGGATCTCATAAATCTAACCATTTACCAACCCAAACCCACACATAGTAACTATCAATGGTTGTCTCAACCACTGATAGTCTGTCTAACCACCAATGGTCACCTTAACCACCGATGGTCATATCAATCATTGATGGTCATTGAGGTAGGAAATTATAGCAATCTATTTTCACCTACCTACCTCTAATCAAATATAATTTTTTATGTCCTTGCCTATTCATAGACCCCTATCTAATATTTTGAAACAAACCCAAACCATTTAACATTAGTATTGACTTGCTTATTACTACATTTTTCATTTATAGTCTATTTATTTAGTGAGCATTTCTTGTGTTCAATTTTAGTATCTTTTTATTATTGATGCAAATATTTTCTATTCTATTTATAAACTTAATTATTTAAAAAATGTGGATTGATAGCCCCTAAGGAAGCTCTCAATTTTAGGATCTAGCTAGCATTAGGCAATACACCGAACTATTTATCTAACCAACCATTTGATTTAATGCTATCTTATTTGTAGGTCATCCTCCCAAGCCAAATAAGAGTTCTCTATAATTATCTAATTTAATGCATGCACAATGAAATGGGTTTTTTAACCATATCCATATTTAGTTTATTATTCCTCCATTTCTAAAATATAATCTAAAATTCACTACAATAGTAGAATTTGAGATTTGAATGGATTATAAAACACTCAATATAGATACTGTACTACAATATTCATACATTACCTTATATCTTTCCTCAATTAACCAAACTAATCTTTACACATGAGAAAATTTATCTGATCTATGTCAAATGTTTTCATTACACTGAGTCACAATATTTATATTATCAATAAAATTAACACCATCTTTGTGCTTTCCATACTCTTTTTTAGCGGATGTTCTTACACATGCACTTACACCATCATGTTCCCCTTTGCCATGCCCAACCTTAAATAATCTCAAAAAATGTTGAACCCCATTCTTCTTATGCATTCTACTAAACTAGTAAAACATTCAAGAATTTTTAAATTATCGTGCATAATTATCTAGCCAAATGTAATGTTTTTCAAATATGATTTATATTGCATTCATGTTTGTATAAAATATCTCAAAATAACCTTGGACAAAATTTGGAGAATGTGATATGTCATTGCTCATATAAAAATGGTACTCACTCAAAATATTTCTATTATCATCTATTATAATTTGAATTGAATTATAGTATTGGGATTGAACCTCATTCTGTGGTTGTAGTGTGTAGTTCTCAACAAACTTCACAACTGAAACAAGGGTGCCAATTGGGAAGTTATCCTTGTATTATTTGAATTAATTGTCTAACCATTTCTATTTATGTGTGTCTCTCTCATATTGGTAGATAATATTATTATTGAATTCAAACATGAAATCAGATATGTAAACTTTGGTTGTAACCAACTCATATCTTGATAACTCTTTTTCATATTTGAACACATACTTTACAAAATTATACTTATTATAATCAACTAGTTACTTTCAAAATTCATGTAAAATTTATTCATGTATAAAGTTGGTTAAATTTGATAAACCACCATAACTAATACATGTTCCATCTAAACATTGTTTGGCAAACAAAAACTGTCCCTCTGGTGTCTTTGATAGAAAAGGCTTTGGATTAATTCTCTTAATGTTTTAGGTGGGGAAGCCACCATACATTCCTGCATAATATTGTTATTATATAAAGTACAATGTATATGATGAAAAACATTAAAATTCATAGTAAATTCAACATGTATTCTATAATAACATGTGGTGTAGGCTTGGTTGATATTAACATAGAAAGGATTGCACATCTCAAACAACCTTTGGCTAATTATCAATTGGCCATTAAATTTTTAATAAACTTTTTATAAAATTTTATTTGGGTCATGTCCAAGAAATGTTTTGCATGTGGATCATGGTTTTCTAAACCTTTTCTTCTTTTAAGACATAATTTATATTAGATGAGACCCTTGTGTTCTCATGCCAAAAAGTTTCAATCAAATGTCTTGTTCCTTCAACTAATACCTTATCTTTTCATGGGAGTCTACAACTAAACACCCAACAATGTGTGAGTAAAGGGTCATCAAGTATTGTTATTCTTTTTATGGTATTTATTAGAGTTTTTCTATTCAAGGTCAATGATTTACTTGTTTCACTAAGAATTCAAGCTTTAGATGTTTGCTTACCCACTATAGATTCCATTATTTTTTTAGATAGGTACAAATATTTTTTATTAGAGAAATAACTAGTTACATCAATGGACATAACTAGAAAATACCAACAATACAGCTACAACTAGATAATACCAACAATACCTCGATAACTAACAAATACTAACAATACCAACAATATCGTCACAACTGGCCAATACCAGTGAAACGACCACAACTGGCCTTCCAATACCTCTAAGGTTTGAACCTAGGTGGTGAACATAACAATCAATTTACTATATAAATACACCCCCATCTCATTAGTAATATATTCCATTATTACTCATCTTGCCAAATTACAATTTTTTTTGACTTCTATTACCTCTTGCCTTAAATGCATTAAATAGATTATTTATTATTAATTTTTTTCTTCCATCCATATTGGTTGTTATTAAACTTAATTATGCATCACATGATGAATTTTTTGAATTTTAATTAATTGAACAAATAGTTTACATCATTTTTATGACTTTTATTCTCAAATGTATAGTCCCATACACGTTGAACATGATGTTGAACTGATATTTTTGACATTTTACCTTGAATATGTTTTATTATTTTCGCATCTATTTCAACCAAATAATTTGGTATTCATCATATTATACTTGGTGGTATGGGTGTATGAGCTATATTTTTTATTAAATTGAGTGGAGTTACCACTTCAACCATATAAAGGATATTACAGGGTTGCCTAGGTGAAGTGAATTGCTCTTCATTAGGGGAGACATGGATTGGGGTAATTATTAATGTTGATTATCATCATGCTTAAAAAAATCATTATGGATGGATGTTTCATTATATTATGTTTCTCCATATGTTTCATCACTCATTACAAATTCATTAGTTATATGATCTACAGTTTGAATTTCATCATTCAACAAGGATTGATTAAGTTCTCTTATCTCATGTGAAGACATATCTAAATTAAATTCCATGGAATTGGGCATTTTATTTTCATTTGAAATGTTACCTAGTGTGAATGAAGTACCTTCACCTTGATTAGAAGCTCTTATGGATGGTCTCTTATCCACTTGTATTTTTCTTTATTTTTCTCTCTTCTCTTCAATTTCTTCATTTGTTATCTCTTTAAATGGTCTTTTGTGAGGAATTCCCAACCCCATTATTTATCTTTGATGAAACAAGTCAATTTTAGAATAAAATTTGAAGAATTTGTAGTGATTAAGACAAAGTGAATATAGAATTATAGAATTCACATAGTTACAATAGTAAAAACTAGTTTGAAGTTTGTAAAAAGCAAAATGAATAAGAAATTTTTGTCAAAATTCAAAGAGATATATGAATCACAAAGGGCTTATGTGCTTCTAAAAAGCACACAACCATTTGTGGTCCATGGATCAAACATGCAAAACATTAATTATGGGGATAGTTGGTTCCAAAAGGTGCACACCCTGCTAGTTTTACAAAATTTTCAACTTTCCCTCCAAATTTGGTGCAATTTTAGGCTTGGGGGTCTGAACCTTGTCTAAACCCTGTCATGAACCAACACATTTGATTTTGTGAAAAATTATATCTTTTCTATCTTTCACGATCTATCTAATCACTCATATTTTATTATTTAAAAAAAAAATTACATGGATTTGTAGAGGAGAAATGTAGTTGTTAAATATATATATTTTTAATGTTAAATTATTATTTTTAATTATTACTTAATTTCTATGCAACATACCTCATTATGGACTATATACATATTATTAAAAATACCTTTATAAGTTTTTCAATAATAATCAAATGTTTATAAAACTTATATCTCAATAATATACACATTTTCAGCTATGCTTTAAAAACAAAAAAAAATTATTTTCATGAATTTAAGGTTAAACAATTTTGTTTGCATACTTGTAGTTTTAATTTTCCAACTATCTTGACTTGTATATATATATATATATATATATATATATATATATATATATATATATATATATATATATATATATTATAAAATTAATAAAAAATATTCTCAATAATCTTTGACATTTTACCTATCCATATATGAAGTTTCATACAAAAAATTATTTGTTTACTCAAAAAAAGTGTGTTTGTACACATGTAATCTCCTTATATTTTCACAAAAAATGACCAACCTATTACCATAAATTAATATAATTCACATAATTTTATAATTTGGGTATTTAAAACATTATATATTTATAAAATACATTTAAAATACCATAATTCATGTTCTTATGTCAATGTAAAATTCTATTTCAAAGTGTCTCTAACATTCTCTCAAAGTTCAACTATTGTTATTTTAAGAAAAAGGTGTCACTTTAAGCCCCACTTTTTATCCCCCATTATTCTACATCTACCAGTCACTAATAGGCACATTAGGTCCTTTGTCTAGTTTTTCAATTTGAGCATATGAAACATTGTCACTAATATTTATAGAAAAGTGAGTTAAAACCTAGTCAATAAAATGATTGCAAACATGTAATGATTAGGAAGGAAGGTCAAAAAACCATCACAATGCATATTCCTTAAAGATCTTAGGAAAATAATTTGTTGGTAACTTAGCATTATAATAATAATAATCTAATTTTGCTAAATAGAAGGATATAAGGTGCTTCTCTATGATGTAATCTTAGGTACAATGAATCCTATAGGAAAAGGATGAGTTGAAATATCTGAGGCCTAAGCATTGTGTAATTATTATAGAGATTTTTTTGAATGATCTACTCTATAAGAACCTTATTCTAGTTGGGAAACCTTGGATGGAACATCAAAAAAAAGTTTGTTCAAGATCTTATTAGTACACATAGGAGATTGATTATCAATATATGGTATCACATGAGTAGCAAGCCTAAGAGGCACAAGAATATGTTTCATATGGATAACGATATAAATTTTAGGATTAATTTATGTTTCCCCCACATCGAGTGTATATAACACTTATATAGCCATAGGTGTGTGCACATAAATAATAGTATTAGAAATAATGGTTTGAATACTTATTGTAAAATCTATTCCTCTAAAAGGTGAATTAGTATCAGTCATGAGTTCATCATGGTATTCCTCAGATGTGGCTTCCTTAGAATTCTTTGGATTCTTGACCTATAGGATAATGTTCAATATTTTATCTAAGTCATTAGGTTACATGATAATTCATTTTTTTTGAAAGTGATTCTACTTGTGTAATATATACACCATTAAGCTCATCTAGATGTATTTTACCATGATATTCATAGTATCTTCAAAAACATTCTAAATATTAGGTTTATCATGTCATTAATAATGTATTCCTCTACATATATGTGTTCTTTATTAGTAGTTAAATCAATAGAATAAAGAATTTGTGTTTCATCAATTTTTTTGATGAAATATATCCATATTTTAATTTAATAGAAATACATAAATAATTCATAAAAAAATAAGGTGGTATGAGAGCACACCACGACACTAAGTAGAGCCTTGGAGTAAAGCATCAAAAGTATCACATCTAAGTAGTGCCTAGAAAAAAGTCATAAAATATAAGTCATAAGAAAAAACTATTAAGTATCTAGAATAAGGCTCGAAGGTAGAGGATCCATATCATTTGGACCCTAACCAAAACTTGGCAAATCATTGCCTTTTAGAATAGGCTCCCAACCGTTAGCCTGAGCCATGATCATTTCATCTTCTTCTTGGGTTTGAGTGGGTGAGATAGATAACGAAAGCCTCAAAAACTTGTCCAACATATTAGCACTACCTAAAAGTGGTACCCCCTAAGCATCTGGACATGGAGGAGGAGGAGGAGCACCCCAACCATCTTGCTTAATAAGGGAAGGAGGTAATATATGACACCCTCATTATTAACCTATAGGGGAAGCACATTGGTATGGGGTGCCACTATGAGAGTGACACCTAGAGTGGCTATGATGATGTCCACCAAGAGCTAGCTAAGACAATCTATCATCCAATTTAGGATCTTTAAGTAGAGAAGGTAGAACCCGATCCATAGCACAAGGAAAATCTCCCTAGTGAGATAAGAGGTCCTGAAGATACCCAAGACCCATGGGAACTTTTTTAGCTTGGAATTGTATCTATGAAAGAACATTGGAGATAATGGAAGATTTATGTAGAGCAAAAATATTACAATCAGTAGAAACATGATTGAACACAAAATTATTTCTTTCTTTCCAAATCTATAAGAGAATCTCCACTCTGAATGTATGCCAGACTTGAGCTACCTTGGTGGGAATCATGGGATTGTCCCCCAAGAGGATGTGCTTCCAAAGGAAGAACTTAGGCTAGAAGGGTTTGAAGAGATCATAGATCTAGGACCAGACCCTTTGAGCTTTAGGATAGTACTAGAAGAGATGAGGTAGGGTCTTAAGATGTTCATAGAAGGGACAAGTATGTAATTGGAATCTAAGATAAACTAGCCTTCTACCAATAGGTAAGCCTTGGTGTAGTATAAAACAAATAAAATGGGTAAGCTTGGGCTACACATAAGCCCCCCAAATAGTGTTGAAGTGAAATTTCCATGTTTTCATAGATGGGTGCAACCCCTAATGATTGTTAAGCTTATCAACCATGGGAAAATGTGGGGTGAACCAATTATAGCCAAGATGAGGAGTGTATTTGTAAAAGGGGGTTTCAAAAAATCATTTCCAGTCCTATTTCATTAATTTTATCAAATTTATATTACACACAAAAACATGGTTGTATTGATGGAATCTTATTATGATCAATTGTAACACCACTTAACTTAAAAATTTGAATTATAGGAATAAGAGATCTAACATTTTTAGATAGAATAAAATAATTATATGAAAACATGAAGATAAGAAAAAATGCATAGATTATTATTAATTAATGGGAAATTATAATTTAGATATAAAATTCAAATCCTAATGCTTATTAAATATGAATTCCTAAAAGTATATAAAACTTTGAGGTATAATATGCCTAGGGTTTTTCCATGCTCAAGTCAATGATTGGTTTAACCAAAATGTTTTACTTATTTTGTGATTAATATAATATAAATGAAGTAAAATAATGAAAATTAAGATTATATAAAATAAGGGTATAATCATGTAAATTTGAGTGTGAAAGGGTGGATTAATATTACACAAATATTATCAATTTTTTTGAAAAAACACTAAAGGGAAGAAGGTAATTAGATCATTATGATATTTTATTGCTCACTATGTTTATCACTATCCTTTAAATTCACTATGTTTTGTACCTACTTAGATTAGGATAAAGGAGCTCAAATATTGAGTGGACACTACTGATAATAATGAGACCTTTAGGTGATGGGTACTATTTAGGCCCTATTGGTAATGTACTTGTTAATTAGGTACGTATATGATGCTTCAAAATGTGAAACCTACACCTAAATATGCCTCTTATGTGTGTAATGGCCTTTGGTCCACTATGATAATCTTTATTTTCATTCTTTTTTTATTTGAAATTGTAATCACACTTTTGACACTAAGATGACCCTTTAAAAATGGGTTAGGATGTTATGTTGTATATCCCCAACTAGTCAAAATTGAGTGATTGAGCATTTAATATATTATAATAATATAATTATGGCTCAAACTATATGTAGTTCTCCCATATAACTATGTGTGTATGGATGGCTATACCATCATAATCAATATATAATGCAATAAAATGATTGGATTTCAACACATGGAGCCATGTAGTTTTAACATATGTTTGTCTTCAAAATTGTATCTAGGATTAAAAATTTTAGGGATATTCAGTTATGTATACCTTTATGATAATGTATGAAGAGAGTGATAATGGATTTCTCAAGTTTGTTAGGACTTACCAAGATATGTATAACCTTAAAACTAATTTTTAGTTATGGCTAACTCTTTGATATTTCCTATTATTACTAACCCATGAAATGTGTTTAGTCCAACATAATAGAGACTTCCTAAATTGAAAGATAGCCATTGAGTGTTCCTAGACACTACCAATAGAGACAAACACCTATGAAAAAGTTACAATTGTATGACTATTGTAAACACTATCTTGGGAGTGAAAACCAGTGATCCAAGATATGGATATAGTCTATTTGATATTCTAATATGTTTTATCATAGACTAGGGTGATCTTGAATATGTAAATCTAGTAAATTGGGTTGGCCAAGATAATAAGTGGGTAAATAGATAGGGGAAAGCATGCAAATGAGTCAAATATGTATAGAAAGTCCAAGTATACCATATTATTCCAAGTTGGATGTTGCCAAAATGTCTAATACCAAATTTAGGTGTCTACAAATAACATATATTAAAATAATGATCACATGAATGTTTGAAATTATGCTGGCATTATTAACCATGTAAGCTTGAAGGTATCACCTAAAGTTCACTAACAGCACTGAAGACCCCATTATGTGATTACGTGAAGATTGGATACATACATAAATAGGTGGAAAATAAATTACTTACCTAAGCCTTTAAATAATTTAAAAAATAAATATAATTAATAATATTCAACATCTATACATCTTATGACCATATGTATTTACATAATACATTCACTTACATAAAATCATAAGATATGAAATCATTTACTACACTAATAAGAACATTTACTTTATATTTATCAATGAATCAATATATAATTCACACTTATGTGTAATTCATTAAAAATGTTTACATAGTTTATGGATTATGCACTTATAGAAAATACACCATATGCTCTTAGCATTACAATGAATTATGAATACCCTAAATTTGAAACCATAGCTTTACAAGTAAAAAATTATACAATGTGTGTCTCAAAACAATCCCACAAAGGTGTACTTATAAGATTTTAGGAACCCCTTAAGCCTACCAGTTGGTTCTAAAATATTATTAGATTCTTTTTGGACCCTTCAAATGTTACCCAGTTGGCACTCATTTGTCACACACTAAATATTCTCTAGAAGATTCCCCTTGATAATTTTTGTTACCACATTCTCCATTGATCCCACATCATCCAAAATCCTTTCTCAAATAATGACACATGTATCATTGCATACCATTTACCTACACATGTGGGTTATTTGTATAATGATAAAAAATCCTTTTAGGACTTATGTAAAAATGCCTATGCACCACACAACCAACTTATGATATATCATGTATCTCATTTCCATGGCATGTTTTCTTTGACATTTACATAATCCACAAATTTGTATTATTCTAGAGTCAACAGTCCCCCCACTAAATATCTTATCTATAGTTATAATTTAGTTTATGCATATATATGTTACTACTTGGTGCATTCAAAACATATAACATATTTATTTATTTCTTCAACAAAATTATCCGATCATGCCATCACAATTATGTCCTATTCTTGTCTTATCTTACAACTTCTATTTATACATTCAAGGTTTATTTGCCTTATTTTTCATCTAGAACTATATTATTTCTACCCTATCATTTCAACTTAATATCAATGACTACCCCATCAATCACTAATTTTTTATTGATCACCTTTTCTTGATAATCAAAAAATAATTCATGCAATTTCCTATTTTGTGTATCCATTTTATCTCTAAAAACATGTGGTTCTTTGGCTAAAATCATTGATGAAATCAAGTCTTCCTCATCAAAGGAATTATTATTCATTTTCTCTAAAGGACATTTTTCATTTAAGACCTTTTCATCAACCCACATCTCAAAATTGTTGAACTTGTCAAAAATGTTTTGTGCTTCCCCATTGTTTTACTAAAACTATTTTTTGAGATCTTCCATTTATTCTTGTGCAACTTATGTTATCTAGCATGCTTCTCCGGTTTATTTTGAATTTATTTATTTAGAAATCAATTCATATACTATGGATTATTTTATAATATTTAACATTATTTCATTTGTGTTTTTCATGGTTATCACTCCCCTAGCAATTACATTGTTCTAAAAAATTATATTTTCTTTTTCCACCATTTATATGGATTTGTTTATTTCCACTTTTACCTAATTTAATTAACTATTTCATTAAGTAATTGATTTATATTTTCTTCAATAAAACTTCTAAAATTTCACTTCGAGTTAAAGTTTCTACTTCCATTACTAATAGTGCAAGTCCTGCATCATGCGTGTTCCATTTTTTGGGATCACACATGGAAATCTGTTTCTCCTCTAAGCCCACTCATTACATTTTTATTTGTATAACTTATGTGGGTAGTTGGATTTTATATGATAATATTGTAGGTAATCTTGTGACTAAGCTTGAGTAACCTCTTCCTCATCATCCTTATCCTTGCTCTCCTCTCAACCTTCTTTTAGATCATCACCAAGTGAATGATTCTAATTTCTTTCAGTTACATTCAAGTAATCTACCACTCTTGTGTCTTCATTTTATTTTTATGAATGGACCTACATAGAGATATATCTTACTCTAGGTGTTTCATCCTTAAGTCCTCCTTTATGTTGTTATTTTTATTCATATCACTCTTCCTCAAAGAGTACTAGACTCTCTTCCATTGCTTCTTCCTCAAGGGTCTCATCTCTCTTTTTTAATTACTAGAGGTTCTCTTACAATTTTTGATGAAGTATTTTACCCTTTTATCTAAACCTATTTTTTTAATTTTAACTTTCTTTTTTAGTTCTAAGCCCATTGTAGAGCTCTTTGCTTTCCTATTCCTCTTCGTCATAATTAGGGATATTAAAAGTGACAAATTAAATTGTAATTTTTGTCTATCCTTGAGATAAGTTGGTCTAAACAATTACATGATGTCAATATCATCCCATAATTCACCTTAGAGCTGCGTTGGCTAACTCAAATTCATAGACTCTTCTTTTGAGTACTCATCGTAAATCAACTCCTATTTCCCCCCTTCTTCAATTTCATGAGCATCCCATATCATGATATGTCCATAGTATTGATATCAATATTATTTGACATGACCATTCCTGTAACTCTCACATGAATGTGCTCCAATCATCCCATAGAAAATAAATATGGAGTAAAAACTAATCACCCCATTATCTTGAAACCATAGTCACCAATACTAATGAGTATTTCGATCCTACTAGAAATAGTTGAGTATTTAAATCCTAATATAAATAAAACTACTATTTGCATTTTTTATCCAGCTCATAAAAAATGCATGGTCCATCCCCAAATGCCTTAGGATAATTCTTATACTAGGTATTTATTTTATTCTTATAAGTAGTATTCACATGATCACAAAAGTAATCATAAAACATCTCCGAATAAGTATCATTGGATATTGACATATATAAATGGATTTAAAAAGGAATGCCAACATCATACAATATGATCATAATTAAAAATATTCCCCATTATAAATTTGTGTTCTCTTCATCAAATTTCCCTTTGTACATATTTGACAATCTCTTTGGTAACATATTTTGCATAGTTAAATCCAAATCATTCCTTAACCACCCTTTGTGCAATGAAATCCATATATTTAGAAGTGGAGTTAAACCTCAACCTCTTAGATAACTTTGTGGTGATCATGAACACCACTAACTTGGTGGGTACATAGTTTATAACTTTAATAGGGCATGAATAACCTCTCTGATCTTCAACTTGTCCTACTAGGTAGTGTTATCTAGTTATAATCACATGTTTGTGTCATTATTGATCAATCTCAAACATCAGCGTATAATTTATATTATAATGTGGATGTCTCTCCCTCTAAATTACATCTAACCAATATGGGTCCTAGATAAATCCCACTTGGTTGCCTCTTTTATAATTCCAAATTCCATTAGCTACCATATCTTGAGTACCCATGTATCTCTTAAGTAGTCTTTAACTATTTTGTCATTACCCTATTCATTTATGTATAAAGTTTTTAATTCTTATTTTATAATATCTCTGTGGCACCTTGACCTATGATTTTAAGACTTTATCTTACAAATGTGAATCCTTATTTTGAGTTATTTCACTATGATTACATATTTTGGGATGTTCATCAGTAACAGTTTGAATACCTCTAGCACATCTATCTATTCTACATCTTTTAGTTATTCTTTCACCTAACTTATATATCTTTTGGTTGATGACACCAATCTTTTATGTGATAAAATGGATGTTTTATTAATTATTTCTATAGGAAATTTTATAGTGGATATATTATTCACTAATTTCACCATTCTTCCCTTTATTTTATAAAGTATTGCTTCTTAATTCAACCTGAAACTACTCAATTCACATTGTTTCTTCACAATTTTTACATCACACTCTTCTTACAATTTTACAAGTCATTCTTCACTACTCTACAATTCTTTGGCTCACAAATATTCTATTTAAAAATGGTCATCATGATATCACCCCACTCACATTTTATAACCTTGAGTGCATTAGTTTATTCCAAACTCCCTAATCCACTTGCCTAATGTTCAAATCTAACCAATCAAAGGTCACGTATTCCCTCCAATCTATGTTTTAAATGTATATTTTAATGGAAAATTATTTTTAAAAAAATAATTTTAACTCCTTTTTTATTTATCTAATTTATTTAATTTTATAGAGATGTCACTTACCACTTATGTTTTCATTCTTTGGCCTTTCGCTACATTATCTTATTTTCTTGATCACATAATTACTTGACTTAAGCATGGTTATTTATTCCACAATTCATTTTTTCTAAATTATTCCACTACAACCTTTATGCAAAAACCTCACGTTTGAGTCAATCGAGATACACTTTTCACTTTAGAACTTAGATGTTTGGCTTAAAAAGTTTATACAAGTCCCACTCAACTTGCTTGATTAGATTTAGAAACTATAGCTCAAACTCTTCTACATGGCCCTTGTTACTCATCTCTCCTAAAAAAAGTGTGACATATTTGTGTGCTGATGTATTTTTTGCATAATAGTAGACATGGAATCACCCATGTTTCTATTTTTTATATTTTTATTTCTATAAAAGGACTCATTCTTGAATCAAAAATTTATGCAACCTCTATAAGTAGCATAGCATCTAAGGATTCTTGTGGTTAAGTTAAATTTTTCATCACCAACTACTTTCTTAAGGTAGATACCAATCCTCCCAAAAATAACTATGCTTTTTACATAATATGTGTGAGCAAGGAATCCATAGAGGGGAGATTAGTATAATGTTAGTCAAGAAAACCAAATCAAAACAAACACACTAAAAACTAACACCTCTAGCCTAAACACTAGGGAGAGCATAGGTAACAAGTATGTAATGAAAACACAACTAGAAAACAAAAGAAATCATCTTTTTACCTTCCTTGTATTTCAAAAATAGATTGTTGAATTGGCTTGCTCGGCTATGTGCTCAAGAAATCTTTGTTAATGAAGCTCCATTGTTCTACCTCTACTTGGCACCTTGGTAATTTTGGTTGGCTTAGCTTGAATCATGAAATTGGCATGGTAACACTACTCAAAAAGCTTCTTACATCTATTAGAGCTTATGGATCAATGGTTGAGGCCTTGTATTTATAGCCTCCAAAGTTAACTCTTACTCGTCATGAGTTAGGTTAGGATTTAAGCATGGAATTAGTTCAAACTAACCCTAAGTGAGTTAAATTTAACTCCAATTGAGTTAAGGAGGGTACATGTAATTATGATTTTCATTTAATAGGCATGTCTCACAAATTAGATATTTGTTAGATATTTTGTGAGAGCTTGACAACTCATAAAGGCAATGACGAAGAAGCTTGATATTTTGAATTTTTGAAATTTCCATTTTTAGATTATCATTAATTGAAAATGGATAATTTAGATAATCATTTAATCTAGTTTAATTAGTTGATTCATTTTGATTATCATTTTATCTCTTTTAATAATTGTTCAAGTGCCTACTTAATGGGCCCATAGGCCAAACTACCTATTTTTAGGTTGCAAGGTGATTGAGGATTAATCCATGTGAGGTTATTGTTGTGTATGAGATAATACCCTAAATAAATATGCCTCAATTTTTTTTTGAGAATTAATGAATGATGTGTATATGAAATTTGATTGTTTAGTGATTCTTAGGCTTAATTTATAATGTTTGGTAGAAATCAATTTGAAGTCTGGTTGGAAGTCAGTTGTGGCCTGAATGGGGTGTCTATATTTTTTCCATGTTTGGGAAGGAATTGCAAGCTATAGGCAAAATAACATCTTATGAAATAATGAAAAGGTATTTAATGCCTTATTCCCCAATAGGTAATGGATGAGCCCTAGATGCCCCCTTGAGGGAGTGGCTGACAAAGAAGGTTGGTGATCAGTCCCTTGAAAGAAGGAAAATGATGGGACCAAAAGGTAAAATGGGAGAAGACTGATTTTTGTAAAGGTGATTATAATCAATTGTATAATGAGATGCCCTGGTTTGGTAAATAAAAATGATAATTTGCCTAAAGGTGGTTATAAACATCATCATAGCAAGGTAAAAAGATAAAAATTTGCCTAATAGTGATTATAATCATTAAAAAAATGAAAACATGTCCTAGTTGGGTGGATACAGATAATGATTTTCCCAAAGATAGTTATAATCATTATCATAATGAAAACATACCCTAGGAGGGCAAGATAAGGATAATGACTAGCCCAAAGGTAGTTATAATCATTATCATCTCAATAGATTGAAACATAATGATTTACCCAAAGGTGGTTATAATCATTGGTATGAAAGTTTGGGATAATATGGAGAATCATAAAAGGGGGCTTACATACGAAATTCATACTTATGGAGTAATAGTAACCTAGTACAGAGGATAGGTATGAAATTGGGTTACCTATTAGTATAGAGATGCATGCCCTAACTAACAAAGATTATAATGAATTTATGATTTAATTACTTTATATTTGGGTAGTGATTGGATAAATCAAGAATTTTTTAGGTGACCAAGGAGAAGTACTACGACATCATTGCTTGTAAGATTCCCTAAGCTAATTTTTGTTGTAGCACGTGATCTTATACACTATGATACTCAGCCTAAATATGCATAAGGGTTGACACTCAATACAATAAATAAATGAAAGCAATTCATCAATGATAAAAACCATAATGACAATGTTGATGTATAGATATGGATGGACTTAAGTATAATGCACAAGGAATCACCCAATGAATGTATGTTTATTTAGTCAAGGCACAAAAATGAAAGCAAATAAATAAATAAACAAATATAAAGACAAAATACCAATACAAAAAATTACAACAAAAAACCAAGAAGCAAAAAGTGAACAAAATAATGTTGGAGGTACAATCACTTTGGGGGGTGAATCAGTAATGCAAGATATTTCAAAATTCAATTGTAATCCTTTCAAACTCTTAATCAATGACCACATGCATTCATAAAACATACAAGATGTTCATAATAATTAATAAGCAAGATGATGTAATATCACACACATAACACAAGATATACGTGTGAAACCCTCTTAGGGAGTAAAACCCACTCTCAAGCTTGCAAACACATGGACTACTTGTCCTATAAGATGATCATAAACATGAGACCTTTTAGTGAATAACCCACTTCACAAGTATCACCCACCCCTAATTATGAACAAGCATCCACTTTTTCTAGATTTTGAGCACCCATACAACACCTTATGAAATTAACAACTCCATAACTCTGATTGCATTCAATCATATTGGAGAAATAATGCATAAAACCTCTCTTTCACTCTTCACACACACTCAAACTTGATCATATAAACAATGCATAGAAACACCCTTTTTGATCACTCTAAACTTCTTCACTCATCCTCAATCTACTCTATACTTCAGTCCATCCAATGAGCACACTCACTCTGATCTCTTTCCTTCACTTCTATCTTCTGCACTTTCAACATATTCACATACGTGTTTGAAAACCATTGCCTTGATCTCCACATTTTATAGTTTTCATAAATATCAACATCTAGGTTAGTCATAATACTTTTCTTATCCTTTAAGACATATAACATGATAACACATAGCTCAATACCATCCTTACAGGTTGGCCATAACATATATGGGTCACACTTAAGCAGATACACGTAATTAGGCCTTAATAGCTCTTATAGGTCTTATGGAGACTTATTCACCCATTTAGTACTTCATCGAGCAAAATTAAGAACATAATATCACTTTAAAATACATGAGTCCACTTCATATATTTTCTAAGACATATTCAAGTGATCGCTCATGCCAAAAAATTCTTTTGCTAAATTAGAATTTTCTCAAACAATATTTTGTACATAGTATCACCATTAACTAACAAATAGTCAACTTTGAAGCTCCATAAATTTGACTGTACAAACATTCAGATCTTCTAACTAGATTTTATGGATGTGACTTAGTCCTATAACTTTCCTTTTTACTACATTAATAAATTTGTTCTAGATCAAAAGATATTGATCAAATACTAAGCATTTAGTTTCCTTGAAAATTTGAATATTTAAATTCCAATGGTCACTGAGCAAATGTTAAAAATCAGACATGTTGACCTCATATCTTTATCCCTATAAACTTTAAACAAATACGCTCCATCTATCTCCTTGGATCAGCCTAGTCTTTATCTTACAATGCTTACCATTGATCTTTGATCTGAGCTCTCATGATTGTGCCACTTGGCAACTTTGTATGCCTTCTACACACATTGACTCTTTATCTTGACTTGTACCATCAATATCTATCTATATGAACACCCATAAACCATTGATATTCTATCCAAGCTCTATTAATGTTACACATGCCACTAGCACATTCATTCTTTGACATATTGTCTTTTACATACACCATTGGATCGTAATCTATGATTTAATGCACACGGTTAGATGTACTAACTAGTTGACCTTATACTTTAATGAAGTTAAACTTGTTGGTCTCTGGTTCATCACAATCTACTTGAGCAACTTTGAAGATTTATATCTCAATTTGGAAAACACTTCAAGAATCTAAATCTTTAGGGTACCTTCTTGGTACTATAGACAACATCTTCAAGAAAAACTTTGACCTCAATTGACTTTTTGAGTGCCTAACATAAATGCACAAACTTGCTGGTTCATACATATCTACATGATGTGTAGTGATGGTTTGGCTTATATTAAGATAGAAGATGCATTTTTATCTTTCCAAATGATCAAGTGACATACCAAAACTTTAGCAAGACATCTATGGATGCCTCACAACTTCTTCTTTATCATTATAGACCTAAAAATGTGACATATCTCTCCAAGATATCAAACATAACTTCTTTGTCATTCATGCACTAGAACCATATGCTCTATTTGACATCAATGACAATTTAAGATCAATTACCATGCTCAAAAATCTCCCCCTTTGTCATTTATGTCAAAACACCCTCATAATGACCTCATACTCATTTGAACTTCTTCATTCTAATCTTTCTCCCCCTTTGACATTAATGGCAAAGTGTCTCTTCCTCAACGTGCCAAAAATCATTCCTTAACATCATGAATGCATTCAAATACTATTTAAGATGCTTAGGATACTTACAATCTTTCAAGAATATGGATCAATTTCTCCCCCTTTGACATGCACTAGTTTTAACTTGGACTTCTAATTCTTGGACCTGAAAAACTGTTCATAGAGTTTAGAAGGCTCCCCCTAACATCATGTTCCATCTTATGTCATATTTTTCTTTGATATACACCGATTTGAATTTGTTATTTTATGATCCTTTGACTTATCTACCTATAGAACTCACAGGCTCTCTTTTCTCATGCATGAATATATATTACCTTATGAAAATATATGACTTGGTTTGATCAATTCATCATGTCAATCTTATTGAAAACGCAACTATAACAAACATCTTCACACTTATACCATGACTGTAGAATCTTTACATATTCTCCCCCTCACATCATGCATATCTCTTCAAGCCTTTTCAAACTAAGTTAGTTCCCCCTTAGTCAATGCATACCTTGCATATTATCAAACTAAAGAGAACATACCTTTGTATTGATTGACATTTTGATCCTTACCTAAATCACACACACTTGTTTCCAAATATGAAATATGTCTCCTAAAAAGCATAGGTAGAGATACCCACTTGTCATAGAGGGACTAAAGATCCTAAAACTTAGGAGACTCCCATATCTCCATGCTTTTACTTGACTTGTAGTCCTTAGTCATATTTAGATTGATTTTGAATGAGTTCTCAACCTTATTATTTTCTTTTATCTCAAGATCCTGCTTGATTTCCTTGTCCATTTGGGTAGATAAGGCTTGTTCCTTGATACTTGAACTTGTTCCCTATTTTTTCATGGTAAATAATTCATTTTTATCCTATTTTTCATTTACCTATTTAGGCCTCCATTCACTATAACTCCTCTTCATGATATGATTGATAATTTTTGAAGTAGAATACTGATCATTCTTACAGAACCTTGCTATGTGACCTATCTCATCATAATAAAAATAAATGATGTTTCTTCTATTATACATACCTTTTGATTGAGATATATTATGATTCTTTTAATTTTCATGAATTCATTCATGTACCTGATCATTTGGTCTCCTGATGAAAATATTACAAAACTTTGTAATATGACCAAAACCTTGACACTTGTAGTAAAAGATGTAATTATTTCCTTGTAAACCTGTTGATTGTCTTGAGTGATGATGTTATTCATGATTGCAATTATTTTTTCATAATTCCATGAAAATTCTTTCTTTGAGGATCTTTCACAATATTCTGACCTATGACCAAACTGATTGTAGGAGTAACAATGACCATTAAAATTTGCATAACTCAAAGCATTTGGTTGTATAATATGATTTTATTCATTATGCCAATACCTTCAGTCCTTAATTGATAATTGATCTTCAATTTATGATTTTCCTTGTTCACATAATCCTTTATCTTATCTTGAGTTACATGCTTTTTTTCTTCTTTATATCCAAGACCAGTTCTATCACTTGCATGCTTTTGAATAGCTAAAATATTGTAAAGATCATTTGAGCTCTTTTAAAACTTCATAAATGACTTTAAATTACAGTATGTTTTATCTAACTCAACTTTTAATGACTCACTTTTAGTCATATACCTTGAATACTCATCTTCTTTATCTTGCAAGATTGTAGATAGGATTTCCAATTGACAACTGAGATGTTTGACTATATCTTAATGCTCTTTGGTGTCTTCATTCAATATTTATTCAAACACACTGAATTACTCTTCATATTCCTTGATTTGTGACATCATCTCTTTTTTTTCTTCTAAATATTTATATCTTCAAGAGCATTCATCACTTCATCCTTATTATTTAAATCATCAATTGTATATTTGCTCATAGCTTGATTTAGTTTCATATGCAAAGACTCTATATTTGATTGATACATGATACACTCTTCATACTTACTCTTTACTTCTTCATTAAGAGTAAAAACCTGAGTTTCAAGTTGTTGTGTGATCTCATCATGCTCTTTGACTTCATAACTCAGCCTTCTTTCAAAAATTCCAATTTTCTCCTCATAGGGTTTTATCAAGGAATCTTGTTTTCTATTCTTTCTTTGTAGTATCTTCATTTCTTCCATAGTATCTAGATATTTATCTTCAAGAGTGACTTTCTCATCTTCTTCCTTTTAACTATCTCCACCAAATAAATCTCTTCTCAAGTAACATTCACCGTCATCATCACTAAAATCCATGAATAATGTCTCTATGTCCTTATTAGAAAAATAATCATCACTGTAATATGTGTTTACTTATTATTCTATAGATCAGTTACTATCTTCTTCATGGTAAAGGCTCTTACTACCTTTGTATGATTACTTCTTTCCATTTTTCTTATTGAATAACTTTTTATACTTATTAGGACCCTATGATTTCTTATGCTCATCCTCATAAGATTCCTTATGAGCTTCGTTGTGTTCAAAGTTGTCTCTACTTGGACATTTATCTATAAAATGACCAACTCTACCACATGAAAAACATTTGAAAGGAATTTTTCCTTCATACTTACCTGATTATACATTCAATTTTCTTGCAATCATGAATTCAAGTTGATCTTCATTAAGATCAAAATCTTCGAGACTTAACTTGTGCTTTTTGGATTTTGTCTCCTTGATCACCTTGAAGGTTGATTCCTTCTTAAGAGGTCTATCCTCATCAAATCTCATCTCATAGGTAGTAAGGATGCCATAAAGTTCATCCATATTCATCTAAGTGAGATCATGACTTTCTTCTATAGCTGAAACCTTTGAATCAACCTTGAGTATAAGAGTCATTAATACCTTTTGTATTATAGTAGCTTCATCAATTGCCTATTTAAGACCTCTGATCATGTTTACTAACTCATCAATGCTTAGAAGATAGGATGACACAATATATTCTTCCTTCATTTTGGGACCTTCAAATTGCCTTCGGTAGGTTTGTAACTTAGTTAGTTTTACCTTTGAGTCTCCTTCATAGATAGTCTATAATTTGTCCTGAATATCCTTGGTAGAGTTGTAATGGATCACTTTGGTGAACTCAGTCTCGGATAATCCACAAATGATAGAATTCATAGATTTAGAATTATTTTCACTCAAATTTTTATTAGTATCACTAGTTGCAGGAGTAGCTGGTGTAGTATAAACATCTATGATAGATTGATAAATATTAAACCCTAGAGACATGATGTATGTCCTCATCCTTTTACTCCAAAAAGCATAATTTAACCCACTGAATAATGGTACTTACTTGGTAGAGATACCTTATTTTCGTTAACTTTCCATATTATACCTTAGATCACCTTCAAGTGGTTAAAATTATAATGAAGGTCTTGATCTAATACCACTTGTTAAAGGTATAATCATTGAGATGGGGGTGAACCAATGATGAAATATATTTTGAAATTCAATTTTAATCCTTTCAAACTCTTAATCAATGACCAAAAACATTCATAAAGCATACAATATGCTCATAATAATAATAATAAGCAAGATGATGAAACATCACACACATAACATAAGATCTACGTGGGAAACCTTTTTAGGGAATAAAACCCACTCTCAAGATTGAAAACACATGGACCACTTGTCCTATAAGATGATCAAAAACATGATACCTTTTAGTGAAGCACTCACTTCACAAGGAACACCCACCCCTAAGTATGAAAAAACACCTACTTGTTCTATATGTTGAGCACCCACACAAAACCTTATGAAATTGATAACTCTATAACTCTGATTACATTCAATCTTATTGGATAAACAATGTATAACACCTCTGTTTCACTCTTCACACACACTCAAACTTGCTCATACAAGAAATGCATCCAAACACCATTTTAGATCACTCTAAGATTCTTCTATCATCCTCAATCTACTCTATACTTCAATCCATTCACTGAGCACACTTGGTCTGATCTCTTTCCTTTACCTTTATCTTATGCACTTTTAACACATTCACATACAAGTCTAGAAACCATTACCTTGATCTTCACTTGTTATAGAGTCTTCATGAATATCAACATCTAGGTCAGCCATAATAATTACCTTAGCCCTTAAGACATCTAACATGCTAACACATATCTCAATACTATCCTCACAAATTTTCCATAGCATCTATGGGTCACACTTAAGTAGATACACCTTTTAATTAGGCCTTAGTATCCCTTATAGGTCTAATGGAGACCTATTCACCCATTTAACACTTCATCAATCAAATTAAGAACATAAGATCACTTTTAAATACATGGGTCTACTCCATATTTTTTTTAGACATCTTCAAGTGATTACTCACACCAAAACACTCTTCTATTAAATCATAATTTGCTCAAACAATATTCTATACATAATAGCACCATTAATGAATAAATAGTCAAATTTGAAGCTCCATAACTTTGATTGTACAAACATTCAAACCTTATAATGAGATTTTGTATATGTGCCTTTAAATCCTCTTCAAATTTTCTTTTTATTGCATTAATAAATTCATCCTGAATCAAAAGATATCACTCAAATACTAAGTACTAGTTTTCCCTTGCAAATTCAAATATTTAAATTCCAACGATCACTAAGCAAATGTTAAAAATTGAACATGTTGACCTCATCTCATGCTCCGTATTAACTTTGAACAAATACACTCTATCAATCTCTTTGGATCAACTTGGTCTTTATCTTGCAATGCTCACCATTGATATTTGATTCAATCTCCCATGATTATGCCACTTGGTAGCTCTGCATGCCTCCTATGCACATTGACTATTTGAATTGACCCACACCATTGATATTCATATATATAAACACCCATGAATCATTGATATTTTATCCAAGATCTATGAATGTGACACATTTCACTAGCATGTTCATTCTTTGACATATTGAATTTAATGCATGCCATTAGATCACAATCTATGATTTAACGTGCACCATTAGATCTACTGATTAGTTGACCTTAGAATTTAATAAAGTTAAACCTGATGGTCTTTGGTTCATCATAGTTTTCTAGATCAACTTTGAATATTTATATCTTGATCTAGAAAACACTTCAAGATTCCAAATCTTTAAGGTACCTTCTTGGTACTATAGATAACATCTTCATGAAAAACTTTGACCTTAGTTGACTTTTTGAGTTCCTAAAATAAATTCACAAACTTGTTGGGTCATATATATTTGCATGACATGCAGTGAGAGTCTAACTTCTCTTAATCTATAAAATACATGTTTCTTTTCCAAATTATCAGGTGACACACTGAAACTTCACCAAAGCATCTATGGATGCCTCATAACTTCTTCTTTGTCCTTATAGACCTACAAATGTGCCATATCTCTCCAAGATATTAAACATAAATTATTTATCATTCATGCACTAGAACCATATGCTCTCTTTGACATCAATGGCAGCTTAAGATCAATGACCATGCTCATCAAAAAAAATAATGAGAATAAAATGAAACAAACACAAACAATGGTTAATCACAATGTTAGTGCAAACAAAAGAAAAATTATTCATGCATGTATAATAGAGTTGTTACTCTTAATGATAGGGTGATCCCTAAGATAGATAAAAGTGGCATAAGAATAATAAAATAAGAGTAATGACATAAGGTTTCCCCTAGGATATAGGGGACAATAATATAAATAAACAAAATTAGAGGAATAAAAAAAAGGAAGGGGTAGCTAAGTTGATTCTAGATGCACTAATCAAGTGGATGCTACCTACATAGTCCTATGGACACAAGATCCAATTTAAACTTTAGGATAGATGTAGTTCTCCTAGGATATGGGATAGAAGAAGATGAATGATAAGAAAAATATGATAGATATTTAGAGTAAAATAGGAATGGTCTCACAAAATGATGAGAGCATAAGATAAATCCTAGTAGTCATTAATGTATCAAATTTGAATCATAATGTGCACAATAAAAAATCATAAAATGAAAGGAGTGTAAGGATTTAGGACAATAATTGTGGGGAAAGTAAATGATAAGTGGTTATTCATAGATAGTTTGGGGTCCCAAGATCCTTAAGGAAAAGAAATGGTTGGAAAAGAAAGGAAGTTGTGACTGAGCTAACTCAAGATACCCCATGTATCCAAGTATTGCCTACATAGTCCATGCAAACCTTAGGTTGGTGTAGTTCTTCCATAAATTAGAGGAAAAAGACTAAGGTGGTCTAGAAATAAATTGAACAATGAAAATGGCCCATCTCAAAAATTTTGATAGGTTTATATCTCGCATGGAAATTCTTAGCCAATTTTCATGATTTTGTGATTTTTAGGATTTTCTATATCATTACAAATGTTTTTGGAATTTTCAGAGCATCTCAACTCAATTAATAATTATGAGATACTAAATGGTCTAACTCATAAAATAATGAGTGTTTAAACTTAAATTACTCATAAAATGGTGAGAGTGTGGCAAAAGGGTGACTGATTTGACCTCAATGTGAATCGAGTGCTACCTACATAGTACCAATAAGACCTTAAGTCACTATATTTCTACCTTATAATGGAGGAATCTGACTAGGTAATAGTAAGTTTATGAATTAGGTAAATGGCACAATATAACATAATAATGGCAAGGTGATGTGGAAAGACATATTAAAGGTGTTGCTCCTAATTTTCCCATAGGTGGTTATAATTAGGATCCCAAAGGTAGTTATGATTAGTAATACTCATAATGAAATGAAATAACTAATGAAATAAGTAACTACCAAACCACTATCATACTAGTCTAATATACTAATTTTATTTAGAATGCTTAATAAAAAACTGAAATTTCATCTAAATCCCATTGTTGAATGTGCCTAAAGAAACAATGGAATGGAAATAAGGTCAAAAGGCTGGGTAAAAATAGCTTTGGTTAATAGGGAAGGTATGGTATAATGGTATATGGTATAATACAAAGAAGATGATGATCTATTATAATGTAAACTTGCCTCATAGATAATAATTAAGGTCTCTGAAGCAAAGTAAAGCTTGAAGTATATGATCATCAACTCATCAAGTTCATCTTCATTTAGTGTAATGAGCATGTATGCTCTAGATCCATAGTTAGCAACAATGACATATGTGCCTATAAAATTGGGTTTGAACTTGCCGTTCTTCTTCTTCTTCTTGACTATGGTGTTATTTTCATTTTTTTTGAGAACAAGATCACCAAGCTCAAAGTCTCTATGTGTGACCCACTAGTTATATTGGCCATGGAGTCTATTTTGGTATGGTTGAAGGCTGTTGATAATGGTCATGCATTTTTCATCAACTCTAGTTCTTGTAGGTGAGATACTTTGTAATACACATTATCTAGGATATGTTTCAATGAGATACATAGAGAAGGTAACTTAACCTTGATGGGAATAATGGCCTTAGTGCCATAGACTAGGGAATATTAAGTGGCTCTAGTTGGAGTATGATAATTAAAGTGATATGCCAAAAGGGCACAAAATATTTAGAGGTGCCAATCACATATAACATCATTGATAGTATTTTTAAGGATGTTGATAATGGTTTTTTTGGATTCTTCTGCTTGATCATTACCTTGTGGGCAATATGCAGTAGAAAAATGTTGAGTGATATTGTACTCAATAGAAATAATTTTAACATCCTTATTTTTAAATGATCCACCATTATCAAATATAATGTCAGATGGGATACCATATTAGAATATGACATGATTAATGAAGTGTTTGGAAATATAATTTCAAGTAATGTAAGTGAGGGGTATATCTTCAACCCATGTAGTGAAATATTTAGTAGTGGTAAGGATGTGTTTAGAGCCATCATATGAGGTAGGGTTAATCTTCCCAATGAAATCGAGTCCCCACATTCCAAATGGCCATGGTATAAGCATTAGTTTTAGTGTTTTGGCTGGGGCATGAATTAAATTAGCATGTATTTGACACTTGTCACACCTTTTGACATAAGCAACTACATTTACTTCCATAATTGGCCAATAATAACTAGTACATAGGATCTTTTCATCTAGCATAGCCCTGTTAGTGTGGGCTCCACATACTCCTTCATGAACTTACTATAACACTAATGTGGCTTCTATTGAATTTAAACAATGAATCAAAGTTCCATCAAAGCTGTGATGGTAAAGGGTTAGTCAAAGTAGGGTATAGCGAGAGGCTTGAGGTGTAAAAGATTTTTGTTATTTGTGTGATAGGTCTAGTGGCACAATAAGGTCATGAAGGTAGTTAAAGCGTTCTGAGTACCAAATAGACATGGGACCAATAATATTTTAGATCATTGTGATGGTCAAAGGTTATTGAGCAGGCACTAGAAGATTTTTGATGAGGAATTGATATTCTTTTATCTTATCTATGTGGCTAATCAAATAACTATTGATGGCCATAGCATCTACTATCCTATTAATAACCCTAGGTATGTGTTCAAACTGTATATTGGCAATCTATTATTTGAAAATGTTTACCATGGCCTTATATGGCACCAAATTATCATCTTTAATCTAAAAGTGGTCTGTAACCTGATTGATGATTAACTAAGAATCACCATAAACTATGAGATACTAAATATTCCATTATACTCCCTAATGAAGCCTTACAATAAGTGCTTCTTATTCTACCATGTTTTAGATTATGGTAAAATCAGGTTTTGAAGGGACCCCAAAACCCTATAAATAAAAAAAAGATAAACCTTAAAGCCCAAAGAAGTTTAAAACACCAAAATAGGTACAAACCAAACTAGGTAAAATAGGAACCTGAAAATAGCAAAAAAGACCAAATGTTTCTGCTGACACTACACAGAACGTACCATCGATAGACAGGAACAACATCCTTCAACCTTCAAATAATAATTAATTACCTTTTACACGAACGAAGGTTCATATCTAGAGGGGGGACCAAAGGCTTAGACTTCTTCCTCTTCACAGCGGTCCATCCATCCTCTACCTTAGCTGCCTCTATCATCCATACCTCAGGAAACAGTGGTCCATTAAGCCCAAGGGATATAGATGACTCATCAATATCCTTATGAACACCAACCAAAATCTGGCTCCTAGGTGGATCCTCCAAAATAGGGGGAGAAACCAAAGCCTCCACGACCACTGGCTTTGAAAGATCTTTAATCTCAGTCACCACAGGACCATCTATGGAGTCTTTCACCAGCGGCTCCTCCTCAATCATCGGCTCGGAGTGAATGCTATCTTCATTCTCAGAATCAGCTAGATCTTCCATAGGTTGATTAGCTATATAGTGTTCTGAGGAAGCATTGGCCCACCAAGAATGTGGTCTTCTGGACTTTGAAATCCCTGCCAAACAACGAGCAGCCAGATGACCCGTCTGGTGACATCTTCTGCACTAAAAAGGTACACCCTCAAAATCCAACATTTGTGTCCAAGTTACCCTTGGGGAGTCCAGGCAAATCGCCTCTGGTAGGCCTTTTGAAACATCCATTTCAACCATAAAGAGAGCACAGGTCAAATGGTAACCAAACGAAGTATTTTTATCCACAAACAAAAAGTCTCCTATTGCATTCCCAATAGTTTCAAAGACCGGTTCATGCCAAAGATGTATTGGTAGATTTGGTAACCGAACCCATATCGAAACCTTGTTAAAGGTTTCCGTAAGTGGATTAAAATCCTTATGCCACCGTTTGGCCATGAGAGGATATTTGCCCTGCCATAAAAAATCACTGTTACTCAAGATTATCCTCCTGTCCTCAGGGCTTTAGAAGACAACAATAAAGAATCCTTTTACATAGGGGAAGATTTCAACACTGTCTTCAATAAGTGGCACCCAATTCTTGGATATCCATCCATGTAGATCAACCAGCGAGGGCCAAAAACCTCAAAAATGAAAAATAGCAGCTTGAGAGGAAAAAACTTCTATCCTTTCAAGGATTCCATCAACTATTTCCAGATCTAGATTTACCCTAATGGGTTTTATAGCACTTACTGGCAATGCAGGGAACGGCCCAGATAATGCATGAGGCACAGTATCGTGTAGATTCGCTTCGAATGCAGCCACATTTGTGAAAGATCTTCCCCCTGCTTCATACCCTGATCCAGTAGCATTGGCAGAATGCCCAGCCGAAAACCTTCCTCCACCCACAGGAGCAGTCTCTTTAGGCTTCAGAACCCTCTCCTTACATGCTGAATTAGAGACCGTAGCTGATTTAGGGGCCGTAGCCACTTCAGCCACCCGACAGTCGTTCCCCAAATTCAAATTTTCAGTCTGTGCGTGCATTGGAAGTGGCATTTCTGGAAGCGGCATTAGAAAACCCTTTGTTTACATAATTTGATTCTTATTCTACCATGCTATTAGTACAAGGAAAGATGATATTAAATGATTTGGGAATTAGATCCCCTTATGGTATAATAAATAATAGGCCTGCCTCTAATCTATGTGATGTGAATGATCCATCAAAATATAAATTCCAATGTTAATCCTTATGAGGTGTTTCTATGATGGTCATGATGGAATCATATGGGAATTGAAAAGTGAGGGGTTTGGTATATGCAAAGGGAGATTCAACAAGATTATTTTCAAGTACTTGTCCCTTTATGGCCTTTCAATTGACATACTCAATCTTGAACTCACTTAGAAGCATGATCTATTTAGCCATGCAACCTTGTAAAGCTATTTTAGATAGTAGATACTTGAGTGGATCTACTTTGGAAATAACTATGGTCTTGTTGATAAGCATGTAATGTCACAACTTTTGGGCTATAAAAACCATATCCAAACAATATTTTTCTATTCATGTATAGTTGTGTTCATATGTAACTAGTGTATGACTTAGATAGTACATGACATGCTCTTTCCCATTATCATCATGCTAAGCTAGAAGTGCCCCCAAAGCTTTATTTGTGGAAGATAGGTATAGTAGAAATGGCTTTCCTAGCATTGGTGGTAGAAAAATAGATGAATTGATAAGATATTCCTTTAGGTGCTGAAAGGATTTCTAACAATCTTCATCCCAATGAAATGTGACACCCTTGTTCAGTAAGTCAGTGAAAGGATGACATTTTTGGCTAATTTTGAGATGAATAGTCTAGTAGACTAAAGTTTTTCCTACAAACTACAAATATGATTCAAATTAGAAGGTGGAAATATCTAGGGGAGGGCTTGTACTTTGGTAGAATCAACTTCAATACCCTGATGAGAGATAATGGGCCTAGTAATTTACCTAAAGTGACACTTGGGATAAGTCTAACCTTGTATTCACAAAGCCTCTCAAATATTATTTATAGTATGGATGGATGATTAGCATGGGTCTTTACTTTACCTAATATGTCATTGACATAATCTTCAATAATGTCATGCATCATATCATGAAATATGATAGTTATGGTTCTTTGGTATGTGGCCCTAGCATTCTTGAGGTTGAATAACATGACTTGATAACATAACATTCCCCAAGGAGTGGTGAATGTTATCTTGTGTTGGTCTTCTAGTGTGATCTTAATCTGATTGTACCCTGAAAATTCATCCATAAGTGAAATTATTTCTTACCCCATTATGGAACTAACTATCTTGTCGATATTCAACAAAGAAAAGTCATCCTTAGGACAAACCTTGTTTATATATCTAAAAATAGTACAAATTATAATTCCTTTTGGCTTCTTACTAAAAAACACAATATTTGAGATCCACTCTGAATAGTTGATTAGTCAAATGCATCTCACTTCTAAGAGTTTTTTCAACTCTTTCTTTACTATTATAATAAAAGAGGATGCATCTTGCGCAATTAATTATTCACAAGTTTGGTATCAATATGTAAAATAAGGTGGTGTAAAACTAAGGTGGGGTCCAAACTTGGCATTTCTATATCGGTCCATGTAAAAATGTCAACAAGTTATCTAAAAAAGGCAGTAAAGATTTCACATTTTGCCTTAGTGAGGGATGCACTTAATTTGATTAATTTTGGGTCATCTAAAGTCTCAATGTTAACTTTCATAGTATATTCTATGAGGGGAGTCAAGACATCTTTCAGAATGGTTAAAAATTATGTGAATTAGCTTGCAACTACAAAGTCCTTTGGTTGGACTGGTTCTTCAATCTCTCCTAAACAAGATTAATCTAAAACTCCCAATGTTAATGATGACCATGCCACAAATAGTGTAGGAATTTCCTAGGTAATTTGATCAAATGCATGTTGTTCTGTATAATTCAACTTGGACCCAAAATCAAGTTCATCATTGGTGGTCTTTTAATCTTCATTTGAGGAAAGGTGAACACCCCCATCTAATGGTGGCTAAAATAGGTTTTCACCAAAATATTGACCATTTTCTTTAATTTTACCCTAGTCCAAAAGTGCTTCAAAGAGGTTTTCATTTTGGGACCTCAATGTTTTATTCTTTTATTTTTGGCTAAGCGTGTTCACCTATTATCCAAAATAGGTTGTAGGATCTTGTTTGATGGAGAATCCTTATTTGTGGTCTCCCAACAAAACATTGTCTTTTAGGCCTAGAAAATCACAAAAGGCCTCATCATTCTCAAACTTGTCTATAGGCACTGTGGATTCTTTTTGGTCCCAAGCTATAAGTTGAGGGTGATAAAGATGAAGCATGTTACATCAGATTACTGGGGTAATGATATAAATGGTATGTGGGTCATATATATTGGTATTATAAAGTTCTTTATAAATGCATTGGAACATGAATAAGATACATGGGGTCACCCCCAGATAATTGAAATTTGAGATGATATGTTCCTTTATACCAAGTTATAAAAATTGGCTTGAGAGTACCCTGCTAATTTGGCCTAAGGCCTCCAATTTCATAGGCTTGTTTCTCCATGATCCTATTATGGATGTGATATTTTAAAATTTTGTAACAATCAAAAAATTTGTCATTGTACAATTAGGATTTATCATTGGTAAGTGGGTCCTCTTCTTAGCTAGTGATCGATGTGAAAATGATAGGAGTTGGACTATGAAGTTTACCTTTTCCTTTTCATTTTCATTCCATTTAGGGTGGATTAACTTTAGGTATTCCATAGGGCTTGGGGTTATATGGAAGTTGAGAAATGTGGAATGTGTTATGGGTCAAATACTCTCTTGGGCCATTGGTAGAGATGGTAAAATGATTCGACATTTAAAGAGGAGGCATATATGAAGATGAGTCAAGACTATCTGGGTCTATATAATTAGTCTATGGAAATTCTACAAGTATTTCTTTGTCTTTGTCCTTATTTGGAACCAAATCTAGTCCAAAGCAGTAGTTTCAACTTTTTTACTTAGCCTCCAAATGTTTGCAATGTTCATAGGGCTACAAATATCCATTGATGGTGACCTCTATGCCTGAGTGTAACAACTTGAGACATTGGTGAAACATCAAAGGGATTACATGAAGTTTATATATCCAAGGTATACCCAAGAACAAATTGTATGATAAATCTATGTCTAACACATGGTAAAGTGTATCATGGGTTAAGGGCCCAATGATAACTAACATGTTTATGGTGCCTTGTGATTCTCATTCTTCATTATAATAGGCTTTAATAGTAATTATTTTTAGTTATAGATCAACTATTATATATACAAGATGATTGATGATCTTCAAAGACATTATATTTAGGCCCGATCAATTATCTATGATGACACATTTGAATTTTTACCACGTTATCATAATGTCAATGTATAAAATAGGGATGAAATATTTCTTTGGTCAAAGGTCAAATATTGGCTTGGGGATAGATGTCCAACCAAAGATTATAATTTGTTTGGAGTTATGCCATTAGGAATTTAGGATTGGCATAAGAGTTTTATTAGGATGTTCTTGTGGATAACAGATGTACATAAAAAATCTAGAATATAGATTTGTGTGGGTGTCTTTTGAAGTTGTTACATAATGTTGTATTTATTGTCCTTAATAGTGGTATATGGCTTATTCCTAGCCAGCATAGTGGATTGGATTAGTTTAGTGGAAAGAGGTTGTGGGACTGGAATGGTAATCTTAGACTATTGAATTGATCGAGATTAGATACAAGACCATTGTAACTTAATGATGATGGAGATGGGCTTGATAGGATAAGTCTTGATTATTGGTGCCCTTGGTTATGGTCATAGATTAATGATGAGTTATCAGTATAAGGTCTTGAAATAGTAATCCTTAGTATTATTGAACTTGGTTATGATCATAGGTCAAGGTAGGATTATTATCATAAATGGGTTGATTAGTATTTTTTGGCAATGGTCCTTATATATTAACACTTGGTTTAGGATTAATGGTGATGGTTGAAACATGACCTCCCATAATATGACCTACAACTTTGTTGTAGTCATGTGCAATTTCATGGTAATTTTGTTGGTTATTGGAATCATTTTGGCCTTGGTTCCTCCCATTTGGTTATTATCATCATTATTGTTGATATTTTATGGTTGTCATGGTAATTATTGATATTTTTATTATTTTTTATTGTTCTGGCCTTCATTATTGATGTTGATTATTACTATTATACTATGAAAAAGGGTTTTGGTAGATACCTAGGTTCTAATTGGATGTAAAGTCTCTATTATCTAATGTAATCTCCCCATTTTATATCATATTATCTATGAGGTGCTTCATATACACACAATATCATATGGAATATCCATGAACATGGTGGCATTCACATAACTCATGCTCTTTATACGAGTCCAGATATGGAATAACCTTAGGATATGCTTCAAAATTGGTCAACTAATCATATTAGCTATGACTATCTTGTAAAAGACTACTTTGATAGGTTCACCAAGGTCATTGAAGACTCTAGGATTGAGTCTTATTCTTGGAGGAGGGGTTTGCAAAGGTGGTGGTTTCTATATCTATGAAGTTGGTCTAGGTTATTGTGAAGGATACACTTGCTGAATAAGGTTATTGATGAGGAGTAAGTTGAATTTACACTAAAAGTTAAGAAAATAGTGTTTGTACTATTTGGACATGTTTCAAATCAATTGCTAAATTTTAAAAACATTCTTATTATGGTTTTATTACTTGGATTTATCATAGTTACTGACATAAGTTGGTGTAGACGCTTGTACTTGGACTTGGTAAGGGTTATGACTTGGGCCTGCACAGTGGTTTTGGTTTTGATTCTAGTTCATGGAGGTTAGCTTGATAATTCATTTGTTAATAAGGACCTTTTAAATCTTCAAACCTTTTTTGATGATCTCTTTGAAGGTATGTATATAATAAAGCTCTAGATGATAGGATAAATCACTGTGCAAATTTTTAGTAAGCACAATAGCCAATTATTTGTCTAGTAAGCTTTGGTGAAGTGACTAGAAAATGCTCTCCATATATATAAATAGCTTTCAAAGATTTTAACAAATTTTTTCTTAGCCTGAGTCAAATATGATAATGAAATTTCATACTCAAGATTATAGGAAAAATGCTACACAAATTTGTTTGAGAGGAAGTCAAAATCAGATACAAAATTCTTTAGTAATTTGAGGAACCACTCCAAAACCCATCCTGCTAGACTTTGAGGAAACAAAAGGAGTAGTTAAATGTCACTAAAAGCTAATGGTTGTCAAGCAACAAATAACTATATCAAATGGGACTTAGGGTGTTCTTTACCATCACATTTATCAAATTTTATTGGTTCATAACCTAGAGGAAATGGTATCTAAAGATACTACATGTTGAATGGGTATGAACACATGTAATCTAACTTGAATTTATTATTCTAATTCCTTTATTGAATGGCAATAATTGCATCCTTAATTTGTTATATTTATTGGGATAATAAACTAGATGGTATATTTGGCTAAGGTGGTGGCTAGGTAGTCAAAGGTAGATTACCTTGACTAGGGTATAATAGAGGTATGGTTTGTTGTAGAATGTTGGTTTGGTGGATGAAATGACCAAGAATATGCATTTTCATATTGGGATGTGATTGGTGAAATTGCATGCATTATTGTGTTATATTTTGGTTTGGATTTGATATATAGTCTTGGTTTTGAGGGAATTGTGTTTGGGATGAAAGGATATGGCCTTGGGTAAAATAATGTGCTTGTTGAGATTGAGTAGGGACTTACTACCAACTAATAAAACCTAATTAAATAAGGGAAATTTTTTATAGACCAAGGCCCTATCTTTGGATTTGTGGCACATGCTGAGTAAAAGGCAAATATAACCTAATCAGTACTTGTTGGATAATGGTACCTCTTTGTTTCATAAACACCTATTGTGAATTAGATGCTTATTGGGTGTTTGATATTTATCTTTGACCAATAGACACACATTTTTTATTAGATAATTTTCATGATTATAAATGTATATTAGTCTTCAACTTTATAGGTGTGTTTGTCACTACCTATCGAGGTGGAACATTTGTTTCCCCTATTGAGGTGGTGTAACATTTTGCCTCTACTACAGTGGTAGATTAGATTATGGATATTATTTTGGAATGTTAGTTGTAAAATTTTGATGTGGGTTAGCTTTCATCACTTGTTATTGAGGTAAATCACTAGCTAGAACTTGATTACTTAATATTTTTAGTTGTGTGTTTGATAAAGTAGCTAGTTGAGGATTGGATGAAACTTGTTGTGGTTGGGATGTAGGAGTTCCTGCCCCATACTATTGTGAACCACTTATGGTTTTCGCTAAAGGTACTTATTGTTTCAAACTATTTTTTAGTGTAGTTAAACCACTTTGGCTTGGATTGGAAGACACTTGTGTGTTATCCATTATGTTTGGCACATTATTATACGTAGAAGCCACAGTCACATCTTTAATAGATGGGACATTATACATGTCACTAACTTAAGTTATTTATGCAAATAGGCCTATACCTAAATTATCTTTACTTATAAACTTAATAAATACTCCTATTTAAGGAGCTAGATCTATAAGTGGAGTGTTTGACATGGTGATGGCATTAAAATTACATGATAAATTTAAATAGGTTTGATACACTTGATGCATTTATATAAAGTGGTCTTCCAAGATGCCCTTTACTTTTAAAAGCACATTTAGGTCCTGATATGACATTGAAACAAGTGCTTGAATAAAGTGAGTAGAAGCCTATTCAACAGTTCAAGTATAAGGCATGTTTAAAGGTACTCTAGCTAGGCTAGGTAAATATTCATGGGGGAAGGCTGATAGAAACTTGGCCCCTTCCTCTATAGCTCTGACTAAAATCTCATCCTTATTTTTAAGCAAGTGATGATAAAATAAATAAGGATCATATGTTGATGGCATTGTGATGTAATATGGTTATTGTTTAACCTGATCTATAATTGATGGTATATTAGCAAGTTATTACATGGTTTACTCTTGGTCTTGCTCCAAATATGGAGGTGTGTTAACCAAATAATGGAATATATATTTTAAAATGTTTTCCCCATATTGAGTAGTGCAAGGAGGATAAGGATCCATATCACACACTAGATCATCACTGTAAGGGTATTGAACAAAGTTATCATTCGTGACCACATTATCATAACCTAGATTATACATAGTTCCACTATGGGTGTAATGGGACATATCCAAATCAATGACTAAAATTCTGTGAAGAAGATCTAGAGTTATACAAAATATTAAAAAAATGTCTAAAATATAAATGGTCTAAACTTGGTAAACCCTGGTCTAGGAATGGAGCTATTTCTCCAAAATAAGCAATGATAAATTCAGTCCAAAACAGTCTAATGCCAAATATCTTACAAAAATGGTCAAGTGATTGGGTAAAATTGAATGACAAAGTTAGTAAAAAATGTTTCAAATAATTATAATCTAGGTCTAAAGATGGAAAAAAAGGTTTTTAGGTCTTTGGGAACAAGGCACAAAGCTAGGCTCAAAATAACTAGGTCTAAGACAAAAGGTAAAATGCTAGGACTTTTGAAAACATGACACAAAAGTTAGACTTCAAAAACAATAATAGGTTTAAAACAAAAGGGACTAACTACATATTTTAAAAATATGAAACAAAATCTAGCCTTTGAAACACACTAGGTCTAAGATAAACAAGAATTGCTCGGTCTTTTGGAAACATGACATAAAAGCTAGACTTTGCACAAACTACGTCTAAAAGGTAAGATAATTAATCTAACAAATTTGAAACACTTGGACTCAAACTCGGAATTTAGATTCAAAAATAAAATTGACCTTTGGAAAAAGACATTGGACTTTAGGCATATGGAATATAGACCACTTCCCAAATTTAGGCACAAAAATAGTCTTTAAATCAAGCATATAATTAGTCTGAATTGCACAACCCAAAAGTGAGAGATAAATGTCTAAGCCAAAATTACATGAGGCATAGGCATAAATCATTCAATTTTTAATTTAGACTTATGAATATTAATTTGGAACTTGATTTAGAAGTCTTTATTTCTTAAATGAATAAGAAGCTAGACCAAAATAGACAACATAACAAAACTAGGCATAAACCAAGAAGGCATACGTGGTTTTTGAAATTATGTCTAGATATAAGGCAACAAGTTTTTGAAACAATTTGATAAACATAATAATTCTATGTTTCTCTAAAGGTGTGACAAATCATTTGTTTCAAAAATTATAAGGCACAAGACTTGGAATGAAATGGGTAGTGTAATGACATCCCTTTCAAATAAGTGACACACACACACACACAAAAGTTTGAAAAATGACTAAGGTAAAGCATGCTGTCAAATGGATGACATAAAACCTCTTTAAAAAAAGAGTGATGTGAAAATATTATTTGCTTTAGATGCGGTTCAAATAAACAAATAATTTTGACTCAAGACAATGCAAGTAAAAAGGAAAAAAATAAAAACACCTAATTGTATTGTCTTAATCCTAATAACTAACAAGGTAGCTTCATACTATTAAATTACACACACACACACACACACACACACACACACACACACACACACACACACACACACACACACACACACACACACACACACACACACACACACACACACACACACACACACACACACACACACACACACACACACACACACACACACACACACAAACACACACACACACACACACATATATAATTTTGAGAGGAAATAATTTTGTTAATCTAAAAATTAAAATGTGCATAAAAAGTAGGGTTTTTAGGCACCCTCTTCTCTCAAGAGTTCTTATGATGACATGGAACTTCAAGCTACTTATCTTGTATTGATGGTATATCCATGACAAGTGGGGTTATCTAAAAATTATTAATGATCATATGTTCTAAATGGTTCTATATGTGTGGTTAACACTAGGTCACAACACTTCATTTTGATATGCATTAACTAGCTTGTTGTGAAAAGGTCTTGTCCTTTTGAAAACCAATACATACATCAATTGCTCAGTGTAGTGTGATGTCCAAGTTAAACCTATATTACGATACAGTATCTTAATAATGGATTTTGTTTAACCACTCAACCAAGTATCCCAATAAGTCAACCTCAACTTGTATACCTATACTATGCAGTGGGGTTGAAATGATTCTAGGAGATGAATTCCCAAGCCAACGCTTCCCTAGAGAACTCATAGAGAGGTTATGAACTCCCACCCACAATCCAAGATGCATGAAATAAAAATTATGGAAGGATTTTAGGGTCATTTTTGGATCACTCAAATCACTTATATTTTGGGGAGTGCCTTAGTGACTTTCCTTCCATGCTTTGGACAAAGCAACAAAGGTAAAAAGTGAATCATTTTTGATCACCCAAGTTACCTAAGGGGTATGGGGGGAGATCATACATGCTACACTTGGTTTAAAAATATACACAAAATAACAACCAAAAGAACAAAAACTCTTATGAGTACTTAACTAGAGTGCGAGTTCATTTTTAGAACACCAAGAGAAATATGATGTGAAGTTTTGCCCCTTGGCATTATTTGAGTTATGAACTTTAAAAAATGAAAAAAAAAATCAAGTAAAATATTTTTAAACACCAAATATAAATGTGAATTCAAATATTAGAGTGTTAAAAACAACTTTCCTTAGTATTTGGGTCCTGAAAAAAGTGTTAAGGGGTCCTTGTGCTTAGAATCTAAAAGTAAAAGAGTAAATGACTTTTGGAATTTAGCTCTCAAGTTTCTTATGTTTTTCAAAAATTGAAATACCATAGATACACAAAGTAAAACTATAATTTTCCTGCAAAACCACAACTATTTAGTATAAAACCACAACTTCTTACAAAATAAATGATTAGTCCAAAACCACAACTATACAGTCCAAAATCATTGATTACAAGGTCAATACCAAATATTTCAAAGGCAAAACCATGATTATTAAGGTAATATCATAGCTATTAAAGCAATATCATTTATTTTAAGATAAAACCACAACTATTAAGGCAATATCACAAATTTTAAGACAAAACCATAACTAACAGATGCAAAAATGCAAGTGTAATATTGATACTTCATAGTGAAATATGTCTACTTCATAGTGTAAAAATGTGACTACACAAAGCAAAAATGAGAATATATAGATCAAAGTGCAACTTCCTATGTAATGTCCATGAGCTTTAACTTTTCACTTTTTTGGCCAACAAGTTAAGGTTTTGACATGAAAAAGTTAGAAAGATGTCCTAAAATGCCATGGGAAGAACTTTGTGGGATGCAGGTCTCACCAGGCACGCCATCATGTGAATAAGGAATCCATAGAGGGGAGATTAGTATAGTGTTAGTCAAGAAAACCAAATCAAAACAAACGCACTAAACACTAACACCTCTAGTCTTGATACTAGGGAGAGCATATGTAATAATCATATAATGAAAACACAACTAGAAAATAAAATCAATCATCCGTTTACCTTCGTTATAGCTCCAAAATGGCTTGTTGAATTGGCTTACTTGGCTATGTTTTCAAGAAAGCTTTTTTTAATGAAGCTCCATTGCTCCACCTTTCCTTTGCACCTTGATAATGCTGGTTGGTTTAGCTTGGCTTATGAAATTGGCATGGTAACACTAATAGAAAAACTTCTTGCATATATTTGAGCATATTAAATTTACACCAAAATAACTTATAGATCAATGGGTGAGGCCTTCTATTTATAGCCTCCAAAGTTAACTCTTACTCATCATGTATAAGGTTAGGATTTAAGCATGGAATGAGTTTAAACTAACCCTAGGTGAGTTAAAGTTAACTCTAGTTGAGCTAAATAAGGTACATGTAATTATGATTTTCAATTAATAAGCATGGATCACAAATTAGATATTTTGTGAAATCTTGACAACTCATAAAGGCAATGATGAAGAATCTTGATATTTTGAATTTCTATTCTTAGATATTCATTAATTACAAATGGATAATTTAGCTAAGCATTTAATTTGGTTTAAATAGTTGATTCATTTTGACTAACATTTTATCTCTTTTAAGAATTGTTCAAGTGCCCCACTTAATGGGTCCATAGGCCAAATTGCTAGTTTTTAGGTCATAAGTTGATTGGGAATGAATTTGTGAGAGTTCGTTATTGCATATAGGATAATACCCCAAATAGGGATGCTTAAACATGATTCTAAAAATTAATGAATGATGTGCAAATGAAATTGGGATGTTCAATGATTTCTAAGCTTAATTTGCAATTTCTGGTAGAAATCAGTTTGAAGTTTGGTCAGAAGCCAGTTGTAGCTAGAATGGGGTGTATATAAGATGAACGTCATAAGATATATTTGAAAAAAGGGTATAAAATCATGAATCATAAGCCTTGACACTTTCAACCACTTATTGTTTGATTTTATTCAAAGCATGAAAAATTTATTGTTCAAAATCTAGTATGTGTCACTCTTTGAGAAATCCAACCTTAAAATAGTTAAATTCCATAACCCTTTGATCAAGATCATAAATGTATTACTAGATATGTTCTTGGTCAAATAATGTTCTCACAAATAGACTAAACTTCCCTTTTAGAAAAGTAATCATTTTCTCTCTCCAAGAAATTTTAAATTTATTCTCATGTTTTGTGGGATATTTAATTCCATGATAATATGCTAACTTAGTTGTCTCATAATAGACATGATATTACACAACTTGAGGGATTTGTGCTTGCACGTTCACCCCCACTATTTCAATCTATGTGTTACTTTAATATGTTGGTGTTACTTTATGACTTGCTCCCATAAAAAACTATTGTGCTTGGTACTCTATCAAGTCTCATTGGAACCATACAAATAAATACTCCAACAATATTATGGTAATTTTTTTTTCTCCTACACAATTTAAAAATTCACCTATCACTTATTCTCTAGTCTAATGCATCAAATGACAAAAATTATCATTATCAAATAAGGTGCACACACATACATCCATATTTGTACTTGGATCAAGGAATCCTACCAATTTTATGCTAATTATTTCACAAAACCTTCCACAACATTGAATTTTATAAAGGGAGTCTGCACCACTATATTTTTCTCAGTCAAATGTGCATTAAAAATACATGAGTTTGTGATGTGCCTTCCCTTTCTCATAAGGGTTCCAACAACATAAATATGACTAGACCTATTATCAATAAACTTTATGATAGTAACACATCATGTTATAACTTCAATTAACCTTTCTTCCTTGTAAAAGCCTTATCTCCATGTACCTTTTATGCAAATGTTTGGTATCATATTATTACATAACCCTTATGCTACAAAATATTTAGCCAATCATACTTAGGGTTTTGATTTAATTTTTTCCAAATGATTCTAAATTTTTATATCTACTATGGTTGATCAAGATTTACCACATCAAAAATCCAATCTCTCCAAGTAATTTGAATAGGGTCTTAACAACATAACTAAAATGTTTCCACTATTTTCCTATTCATACCCTAACCCTAAAAAGGTATAAATGGTGTAGTATTCTAGAGCCATACACTTGACACTCCCATGTGAAAATGATTAGATAGGAGAGGATATATTAAAATAACAATCATTGCTCACATACTAACAATCATGCTGGAAGAAGAAACCATCAAAGTTTGGAAGTCTCACTATAGGCATTTTAGGAACACTGAAAAGCCCACTATGCAATTTATGAAGTGATCAAAGGCATGCACATATAAGTGGAAATTTAATTTCTTACCTAAACCTTTAAATATTTTAAATAATAAATAGAATTAATAATATTCAATATCTATACATATTACATACTACAAATACCCACATAGTATATTCAAATACATTCTATTATATGATGTGTAATCATTTATTATAATGATGAGCAAACTTCATTTATATTTACCAATAGTTCAATATACAATGATAACTTATGTGTAAATAATTAAATGTGTTTACATAGCTTATGTATTATGTGCCTACACAAATTAAAACATACACTCTTAGACTTATAATGACCTATAGCTAAATTCATCCACCCTAGATAAAAAAATCCCCGCTCTCTAAATATATCCAAATAAAAAAGTATAAAAGGTGTGTGTGTGGGATAATATTATTTAAGTAAAAATACTCTTTCTCCATATATATTAAGACATAATAAAAGAGACCACACTAAACCCTATGTACATAAAAAATATAATGGATTTACTTGGAGTGGTTATAGATCTAGTAGAAAATGGTCCACACTCAATATCAAGGGTATGTGTTTCCAAGGTCTATGTTCAAGATATGGGATATGGGGCCTAACTAAGTCTCATGATAGAATAAAAATATGTATAACAATTGTTGAAATAAATGGGTATTAATGATACAATAGGAAACCACATGCAAAGAAATGGTGAATAGAGGTAACCTAGATCCAAGATGATATAAAAACTAAGATAAACATGATATAAATTACATAAGGGTTGGTTTTAATGTAGTCTAGGAAAATGAGACCTAAAATAGGTCATAAACTATGGTAAGAATAATATCACTACACTATGCTAGGTTAATTTACATAAGGAGAATCCTAGGCAAGGAATAGAAAATACACAATACTCTAATAATAACCAGAAGAAACTCATCTATTAAGTAAATAAAAGGAAAGAGAACAAGGATACATATATTTGCCTTAGATTGACTTGGTGGCACTTCAATCTCCCCCTTAACTCTAGTGGAACTTTGAAAGATATGTTGTAGGATGAAGAAATCAAATGACGAGGATGAAGACAAAAATGTCCTTATTTGTGGAATCTAAAGACTCAGAAAGCACCTCCTTAGTTCAAATCCTATTGAGATTCAAAGACTTTAAGAAATGATTGAACTCCACATGAATAAGCATCTATATTCTAACTTCTCATTTTATTAATTAATGGAGAATATGTAAGTGCAATAAGAGTTTATGAGTGTTGTGTATGTTTTGACATGTTATTTGTGACCCATATATATATATATATTTGTGTGTGTGTGTGGGCGCACGTGTGCGTGTGTGCATGTGTGTGTATGTAAGTGTGTGTATATATATATACACACACACACATACATATTAATATGCATATGTAAAAATATGTAAGTGCAAAAAGAGTAAATGAGTGTTGTGTATGTTTTGACATGATATTTGTGACCCATACATACATACATACACACATACATAAATACATACATACATATATACGTGTGTGTGTGTGTGTGTGTGTGCATGCATGTGTGCATGTGTATGTAAGTATATATACATATAAATACATATACATATACACACACATATACATATATATATGTATATACATACACACATGTGTGTGTATGTATATACATATATATTTATATGTATATGTATATATATGTGTATCTATGTGTGTGTGTGTGTGTGTGTGTGTGTGCATGCATGTGTGCATGTGTATGTAAGTATATATACATATACACACACATATACATATATATATGTATATACATACACACATGTGTGTGTATGTATATACATATATATTTATATGTATATGTATATATATGTGTATCTATGTGTGTGTGTATATATATACACATACATATACATATACATATTTATGTATATACATACACCCACACACCCACACACACACATGTGTGTGTATGTATATACATATACATATACATATGTATATATATGTGTATATGTATATGTATTTATATGTATAAATGCTTACATACACATGCATCCACATGCATGCATGCATGCACACACACATAAATACATACATAGTATATGTATATATATGTGTATATGTATATGTATATATACACACACATACATATACATACACACATACATATACATATACATACATACATACATACATACATATATATATATATATATATATATATATATTATATATATATATATATATATATATATATATATATAGATATATATATATATATATATATATATATATATATATATATATATATATACATATAAATACACATACACATACACATACACATACACATACACATACACATACACATACACATACACATACACATAGAGAGAGAGAGAGAGAGAGAGAGAGAGAGAGAGAGAGAGAGAGAGAGAGAGAGAGAGAGAGAGAGAGAGAGAGAGAGAGAGAGAGAGAGAGAGAGAGAGAGAGAGAGAGAGAGAGAGAGAGAGAGAGAGAGAGAGAGAGAGAGAGAGAGAGAGAGAGAGAGAGAGAGAGAGAAACTATTATTCCAACCAATGGAATAAATTTGATTTGATATAATATAATGGGATCAACTAACCTATCACTATATCATTAGCAATAATATAGTAAATAATACATATAAACACTCATAATTGCATTATACAAGTTAATACAACACATGGATAATATGCATGATTTTTTTTTATTGGGTTAATACATTAGGAAATATAGGTGGTTAGCATAACTAAACATTAGGAGACATATAAGAAATAAGGAAAGAGACTCAATAGAGGCCAAAATAATAGGAATGAAGGAATGATATAATAGTGTATGAACATCTGTTACAAATTACCATGAGTTAATCCCACCCTTTCCTGGTACAAACCTTACGAGGTGCACCTAAGAAGATTGATGTGCCGATAAGTCCTATAAGAGAGATATTCATCTAGAGTGTATAATGAATCCTATTTGTGCTTCATGAAATACCTTTAATATGAAATATTTGTCAACTAATATTCTTAGTCTACACATGTAAATAGTTACATTTTTTCCCTCCATGACATAATTAACATTATCCCATACTCTTGGACCATCTTTGCATGCTGGTTGTGCTCTATTGATGAAACAAAGAACAATTTATCAAAGGATTTTTTCCCCTTAATAAAATAATATCTAGTATTCTATAGAGTAGGCTTATATTTCTTTTTCTCCTTGCCCTCTCTCTCTTTTAATCAACTTTTATAAACATTATTAGATTAGTTTTATAAATAGTTTGATTTGAAATCAATTGATAAGGTTTTATCTAGATTGCATGATCTTTGTTTTTCATCATTGACACATTGTTGACCTCAGTTAAAGAATGACAAGTAGTATTTAGCTAAAGGTTTTTCTTCAAAATCTAAGGGAACTAGTCTTGATTATTCTAATATTCTTTTATCAAGTGTTAACTAGAAAAGGTACATTGTCCCAAAATAGGCCATAAAGGCCAACTAAGTGAGATAAGTATGTTGAGACCCAGTAACAAAGACCTTGGGGAGGTTCTTTGAGAACTTCCTTTCAAGAGAGGTGGGGTGAGTCCTCACTTGACTTGCAATGTTGGTGTGTGCCAAAATTCATGTCAATAGGAAATAGTGATATAAGGAGGGACTTTTGACACTTTATAAAATCTTATTATACTGGTATATTCCTAGTTTTAAAACTAGAAAATAGGATAATAACCATGAGGTCAAATTTCATTGAGGGTGACTTTGAAATATTACAACTAACAAAGTAAAAGAGAACCATGACTGATAAAGGGAAAGCCAAAAATAGACAAATCCTCTCAACTAATATATCCCATACTAATATAATCCATTTCATTAACCCTTTTAATTAGCCTTATAACCCTCAAATGGCTAATAATGCTTGTCTTTAAGGAAGTGGTTATCTTAAAAACATTCCAGGACTTACCAAAAAACCCTGATAAATTTTACCTGAAGTATGTCCATAGTGGAGTGAGAAAAAACTAAAGAACATATCAAAAACTTCAATTATTCCTTGATCAGAGATCAATTTAAGCATAGATAACCCAACAAGCCAATGAGTATTTTAAATACTTGGTTCCACAAGCTATACAAAAGGCTGAAATACCCATACATGTAGATGGAGCTTACTGCTATATATACATGTTTTGATGCAATTAAATGGGCATATAGACTTATTTTGATTTGTTTATTTTTTTGTGTGTGTTTTAGTAGGTTTTATGAAGTGTTTTTTTAATAATTATGGAGGTTTTAAAATCATTAACATTCTAAAATTTTTCTTTTTTTGCTTATTTTCTATTTTCCTACTAAAATCATGTATTTAAAAAATTAAATTTATAAAAGATGTTTGAAGGGTATTTATCATATCATTATTAAAAAAAATGTCATGATAATCATTTATGTGTCAAGAAAGTTATTAGACATGTTTAAAAATAATTCATATGTCCTAACACATATGTAACTATGTCAAACTCAATCAGGGTTAAGTCTTAAGTTGGGTTTACTTAGATAATTTGAGTAATTTTAGGAGTTTTTAGAGTGAATAAGGGAAAAAATTGAGAAGATATATAGGTGTGTTGGAGAATAAAATGAGATAGGAAAAGAGGCCAAAACTCCAAGATTAGGGATAAATACAAAGAAGTCTGTAAAATAGGGTTGTAATAGGACTGCGTATTATTTTTACACACAAATCAATAAAAATAATGTCTATTGAGTTTATTATTACAAATACAATATAATATTATGTAATAATGATCATTTTATTAATTTTGAATAATTATTCATATATTTTTAAGGTGTAATTTCATGTTTTAGGCTTGAAAAAGAAAATACATGTTACTATAGTCCATAAATGTGCATTTATAGCCAAGAAAAAGTTGTTTTCATTGTATCTTGTGATTGATCAAGATTAAAAATTGATTGTAAAAGTAGGATATATATGGTTATAAATTTTAAATTTTAAATATTTGAAAAAAATGTCTCAAAATTCAAATTACCTTTAAATTAGTGTTCTCGGCCTGTACACAAGCAACTAGGGTTTTAATGTACTAAACTCATCATAACTCAAAAAATAAATCTCAAAATTGCATAATTTTTTTTGGAGATGTGTTTTATGTTATTTTATAAGGTTTTAAAGTGGTTTAAATAATTTTATATTCCTAAAAGTCAAAATATTCAAAAAACTTAGGCTAGAGGTCTAAAATATGGCTTATTTGGAGCACTAGAAACACTAAAATCATCATAACTTGAAAATGACCAAGCCAAATATAATTAAAATTTTTATATAAGTTAATAAAGTTAAATTTGAGGTTTTAATTTTTTTTAAAATATTTTATGACACTTACAAAGAAATTTATTAAATAAAATTAGTTTGTAGGTCTAATTTCAAAGGCTAAAAACCCTGTTTTATGTTTTCTTGCATTTACAAGGTTGGATAAAGGAATAGATCATTATGATAAGTTTAAATAAAATGAAATTAATGTTTAATATGTTATTTGATTATGAAAATACTAATTTTTTATATTAAAATTTGTATTCAAGAAGGTATTAGGTCTGATTATCTCTCTCTTAAGTAAGTTATAAGTTTGTTCTTCCTTAATCCCTCCATCTTTTTGGTATCAAAGTAGGGGTTCATTGTAATTAAAGGTGAATTAATAATAAATGTATTTAATATAGATAATTTAAAATATCTTTGTGAAAAATAAACTTTCAAGAAAGTACAATAATGTCACTTATAGGAGCAGCCAAAAGTGGTGCTAGAACAGGTAACAAAAGACAACTAAGATATGTATTGCTAGAGGAGATAAGAAACTTAAAGGAACATTTAGAGGAAAAAAACTATTAAAAAAGAGGTTTTATGAAAATTTATGTGAGTGAAATAGATTAATAATTATAATAAGAGGTTATATAATAATAATAAGAAAGAATGGAAGAAAGACTCTTGAAAATGGTCACAAGAAAAGGTTCTAATCCCAAATTGGAGGTATTAATATATGGAGGTAGTATAGATATTGAATAAATTATGGATTGGATAGATGTAATGGACAAATAATTTGATTTCAAAGAAATAACTAAATATAAAAAGGTGAAGTTTGCTTGTACAAGGTTGAAGGGACATGTATCTTTTTGGTGGGATAGTGTCCAAGAGGAAAGAAAGAAAAGAGGTAAAGAGAAAATCAAGTCATGGAACAAAATGGTGGTAAAACTCAAATATAAATTCATGACTGTAGACTACCAAATAATTTTTTTCAATAAACTCCAAAACTTGAAGCAGAAAGACATGTGAAGGACTACACTGAAGAATTCTACAAGCTTAAAATAATATCTGGTCATGTAGAAGAAGATGCTAATAAAATAACAAGGTACATAAATGGTTTGAGGTTCAATAGTCAATATGAAATAAGTTTTTTGTCACCAAGATTAGTTGAAGAAGCTTATTTATTTTCTCCCAAGGCATAAGAGAAATTAGCTAGAAGACAAAATCAACAATCTAGAGGTGGAGGTATAAATTTTAGAGCTAAAGGACAACAAGGTGGTAGAAGTCGATTGGAGGTTCATAATGAAGAAGTAATTAACTCTCAAACTCAATAAATTATTAAAAAAAAAGGTTATTCATAGAGAGGAAAAGTTCTATATATAAGAGGTAGCAGATAAAGATTTTAGGTAAAATGTTTAAAATTTAATTGGTTAGTTGGTAATAAATCATATGAATGCCCTGAGAACCCACAAATAAGCCATATAAGAACTGAAGGCAACAATCAAGTTGTTCAATATAAATAAAAAAGTGTGAGATCACCATCACAAATTGAATAACCTAAAGTGGGAGAATCATTATTCATGAAGAGGGTACTACTAAATCCAAACAAGGAGGTGAAAGAACCAACCCAAAGGAAGACCTTATTCAGGGCTACATGTAAATCAAAAGGTAAGTGTTATACAATTATCATTGATAGTGGGAGTAAAGATAACTTGGGTTGTTTATAAATGGTTGAAAAATTAGGATTGAAGAGATTGATACATCCTACACAACATAAAGTATCTTAGATCCAAAAAGGACATAAAATATTAGTTAATGAACAATGTCAAATTGATTTTTAGATTGGTAGCTATAAAGATGAAGTATTTTATGATATCATGATGATGGATGTTTGCCACATTTTATTGGGTAAACCTTAGTAGTTTGATAGGAGGGTTATACATGATTGAGAGAGTAACACTTATACATTAGAGAAAGATGGCAAGAAGTATACCTTGAAACTATAAAATAATGGAAATGAATATGAAAATAATACTAAGGTGCTGGTAGTAAGTGGAAAAGAATTCTTGTAGCTAATTAAAAAAGAAGAGGTTGGTTGTGCATTGATCTCTAAGCCAAATACAATCATTACAACCACTAAGTTGACTAATTTGACATTGGAAACTAAAAATTTGCTATATGAAAATGTGGATACAGTGGTTGATGATTTACCTAATGAATCACCACTAATGAAGAGTATAAACTATCATATGAATCTTATTCCAAGATCTAATTTATTAAATAAATTAGTCTATATAATGACACATAAAAAGAATGAAGAGATCAAAAATAAAGTACAAGAGCAAGAAAGTTGTGAACAACCTATAGAAGAAAAATTTCTTATAAAGGAGAAGATGGATGTGAAATAGTTGAAGTAAAGTAGCAACCATGTAGAACTGAATATATACTAATCCAAGAGTAAAATATTATTTCCTGTACATATAGGCAATTTAATAATTTGTTCATAATTATTATTATTATATAATCATCCAAAATCATATAAAATATTATTTCATTTATTTATATATGTACGTAATTTAATATTATAACTATGTTTAATTTTAAACCTATTATTAACAAGAAAATAAAATAATAAATAAATAAAAGAGAGTAGCCAAGTAGAGTTACATGTTTCTATGGTGAAATCATTGGATGCAGAGGTTATGAAAGAAAGTGAACACAAAGAGATCATTGAGAAGGTTTAGCTATGCAAAGGATCTGAAATCAAAGGTTTGATTGAAAAGAAGACAACCTTGGAGTTGGCTGATACAGAGCTTCTAAGAGCTCATTATGAGAGTGAAAATCATGAGAATAATTATAGCATTAGAGAGGAGTTGGAAAACATGCCTTTGGATATGATGATATGGTTTATGAGGTAAATGAGGGAACTCTTATTTTACCTACTGTGTTAATGCATTATGTAGGTCCAAGCATGGATGTGATCGAGAAGATAAGGATTAAGTGTGGATCAGTCTATCATGTTCATCGGTATGAGAGGCAAAGTGAAAAATATGAACAAGTGATTGATATGGAATAAGTTATTGGATAAATTGTTGGTTCTAATTTTCCAACTAATGTGGAGGATCTTCAAGCTAATTTGGAGACAAAAAAGTGTGATAGAGCATGGGAACAAGTTGGTTCTCAAGGAGATATGTAGGTGAAGGCTCAATTGTATCCAATTGAGGAAGAAGAATAACTAAAAGTTTTTGGAAAAGGATTTGAAAATAAAAGTCTTGACATGCATAAAACTTATAACATGGTGAATTATGAATTGAAGTAGCATTAAAGACCTCATGAGCAAGAGACCATGAATACTTTTTGAACTCAGGAACCCTAATGTAGGATCATAGGCTTAGAAGACCTATTTTATTTTATTTATTCTAGTTTTGGGTTTGATTAGGTTTAATAATTATTTTTTATTCATTATGGAGGTTATAAAATCACTAACATTCCAAAATTTGTCCATTTTAGCTTGTTTTCCATTTCCCAACTAAAACTACCTATTTAAAAATTTTAATTTGTAAAGGATGTTTGAGGGTATTTATCATCTCATAATACAAAAAAGGCCATGATACTTCATGGAGAGGTTAAGTAAGCTCTTCTAAATGTTTAAAAATAGTTTAAATGTCCTAACTCATATAAATGTCAAACTCAATCAACGTTAAGTCTTAAGTTGGGTTTACTTAGTTAAATAATTTGAGTAAGTTTAGGAGTTTTTGGAGAGAAGAAGGAAAAAAAGAGATAAGATATATAGGTGAATAGGATAATAAAATTAGATAGGAAAACATTCCAAGACTCCAATATTTGGGAGAAATACAAAGAGGTCTATAAGATGTGGCTGTAATATGACTGTGTACTATTTTTGCACTCAAATCAATAAAAAGAATGTCTATTTGAGTTTCTTATTGAAAATAAAAAATAATATTATGTTAAAGTGAGTATTTTATTAATTTTAAATCATTATTAATTTATTTTAAAGGTATAATTTCATGTTATACGCTTGGAAAAGAAAATACTGGTTGTTACAGTCTAGAAATGTGCATTTATAACCAATAAAAAGTTATTTTCATTATGTTTTGTGATTGATAAAGATGAAAAATTTATTTTAAGAGTATAATATGTATGTTTAGAACTTTTTAAATTTAAATATTTTAAAAATAGGTATCAAAACTGAAATTAACCTTGAATTAGTGTTCTCGGCCTATACACAGGCAACTAGGGTTTTAGTGTACTAAAATCATCATAACTCAAAAACTAACCCTTAAAATTACATGAAATTTTGTGTACATGTGTGTTAGGATTTTTTAAAAAGGTTATAAAGTAATTTAAATAATTTTTAAGGCCTAAAACTTAATATATTCAAAAAATGTAGACTATAGGTCTAAAAGAAGGCTTATTTGGAGCATTAGAAGCACTCAAATTATCATAACTTGAAAATGACCCAACTAAATGAAATGAAAATTTTTAGAGAGGTTTATAAAGGAAAATTTGAGGTTTTAAATTTTTTTTCAAGGTTTTATGACACTTTCATAGAAATTTATTAATTAAACTCAATCTACAAGCCTAATTACAAAGGCTAGAAACCCTGATTTGTGTTTTCTTGCATTTACAAGGTTCGATAAAGGAACAAATCATTATGATGAATTGAGATAACATGAAATGAATTTGTAATATGTTATTTTAGTATGAAAATAATAATTTTTTAGTAGAAATATATAGTCAAGAAGTTATTAGGCCTGCTTATCACTCTCTTAAACAAGTTGTAAGTTTTATCTTTCGTAATGCCTCCATCATATTTGAGAGCTCTAGATAGAATGAATTATATGTTATTTAGGATGAATCCAATAACACTAAAATAATTTTATATATCTTATAATGAATCTATCAAAATTGAGTAATAAATGGTACCTCAAAGGAATGGTGCTTTTCCCTTACACTCATTAGGATAAACAGGTGCCTACAATCAAATCCATATGATTAACCAAAATATTATGTAAAACACTCCTCTAATGAACCCTATCTTGGGATCCATGTATTCAATCCCAAACCTAGTTTCAAATCCACCACCCTTGAATCACATGCAGAATAATCATCCATATGTACTTATTAATCATGTGTTATCTTAGCCTACAAACCACAAACTTGTCCTTATTGCATACAGTACTGCTACAATGCCTAGTTTGAGTAACTATGTTACTCAAAACAATCATCATAAATATACCCCTACAATTCTAAATTCTAATGCATCAATGGCTAACCTACCACCTCAAGTATAAAGTAATTAAAGTGACATTATAAACCTTGAGGTGGCTAATTTATAGTAAATGGTCTAAATATTGACCAATGATATGGTTAACTTATGAATCCATGTGCCTCAAAACACCAACCAAATTGTAAATAAACCACTTTAGAACAATAAATACAACTTTTAAAGGACTAATATGTAGTGGAACACTAGACCTAATAATGGAAATTTGCCTAGTCCCTTTAACAATAGTAATTAGAGTAGTAATAGTTCCTCTAACTCAGTTAACATGGTATACCTAACCTTACCCACTTGGTGTAAACTACACAACATAATTGACCATGCTAAGATATATTTTTCTCTATTTGCACTAGCCTTAAACATCTTCCAAAAGGATATGGATAATTTTTAAATAGTACCTCTACCTAATAATATTAAACTAGACCCAAGTGGAGATATCTTGAGTACTACTATGGTTTTAGAGACCTATGAGTTTCCTTTTGAGAGTGATAATGAGCCAGCGGACAACTTGAAAAAATTCCAAGCCTTCAAACAATTCTTAAGGCGGAATAACTATCAATTGAGGATTAAGATGTTGAATCCTTTGATAACCTTTACTCATTTAAACACTATGATGAAAACTCATGTGATAATTCTTCCACACCTAAATGAACTTATGCCTATTATGAGGCTAAGAAAAATGTTACACCTACCAAAGTTGATAAATCACTAGAACACAACAAACTAGGGTAAAAAATTATGGAAGACGTGAAGAAAACTAATGCCAACATAACAATGTTTGAGTTACTCCAAATATCTAATCAAAGGGACTTATTGTTGAAATATCTATTTACCCATAGGAAGAAAGAGGATGATGACATAACTAATGTTCATATTATTATATATAAGGAGAAAACTAAAACTCTTCCTTTTTTGCTAACAATTAGAATTTTTGGAAAAAACTCACACAATTATTTGGTGGATTCATGTGCTTTAGGTAATGTAATACCTTATGCCATTTACTAATAACTAGGACTAACACTAGATAAATCAAATAAAAAGGTGGTTTAACTAGAAAAGTCATAGGTTAAGATGGTTAGTGAGATCAACCACATTCATATGTAGTTAGATTTTGATGTTAGGGGTGAAATAGTTCATTGATGTTTAGGTGGTTAATATTCTTGAGGCATATGGGATGCTTCTCAGTTGAGATTCGTCTAGGGTAGTTAATGTGGATATGACAACAAATTTATCCATATGTGGCTTCCATGGAGAGGTATGCCTAATCAGATAAAGATTGAAAGTAAACAAAATATGGCTCACATTATCATAGATTATAATCAAATGAATGTGATCATGTTTAAGGAGTTTGAACTAGGAGTTTATGCACTTGAGAAATAAGCACATGCTTATGGAAAGTTCTCCTTTAACAAGTTGGTTATGGAATAGGATCTTGAATTCAAAGGAATTGATCAAATATATGAAGAAGATTTCCTCTATTCACTTAAAGTGATTCCATTTCATGTTTCTACCTCAACATATGAGAATATCAAGCATGGTCATCCATATGAGAACCAAGTGTCTAAAGGCCTAGAGATAAAAATTATTACCACTCAAGATAGATCAATGCTATCTTGGTGACTAAAGATCAGACCAAAATATCCTTTTCATTATAAGAAACAAGCATCCCTATGATATAAACTCAAGAAATTAATCAAGAGATTAACATAGTTGTAGCATCCACCATCTAGATCCCTTTATGCACATCAGAGGATCACATATGGATCTTGAAGTTTGATGGCTCTAAGTTTAAGAGCGGGTATATTCTAAGATCAAACTTATCAAATCAAGTGGGAGGTCATATCTAGAATTTTTTTTTATTACAATTTGTATGCACAAATAATGTAGCTAAATATAAATCATTGGTGAATGGCCCCTAGTTTTCACTAAGAAAAAAAGTCAAGAACTTGAGAGTGCTAGGAGATTCAGAACTTCTTGTCAAATAAGTCAGAAGGCACTTTTCTTGTAATGAAAAGCATATTTATAGATACCATAATAGAGCATGGACCTTGATAGAAGGCCTTAATGTATTCAACATTTAGATATTATCATAAAGAAATAATTACATAGTGGATTCATTAGAAACATCTGAGTACCCTAGAACCCACTAGTAGTACCAGATTGAGGAGGTTTTTGGTAGAGTTAGTCTCTTCCCCTTCTATTCTAGATAACATTAATAACTTCCATATCTTTAATTATTACCAACATATTATCAATTTTATCACCAGTGTTGACATATTTGTATCCCATATTATTGATGAGGATGATAGAGAGGAGTTTGAGCTAGATGGAGTCATCAACCTAAAAAATAACCATACTAAAAGGTATGATCTAACTAGAAACACTTTTTAAAATGGACTATCATGGCGAGAAAGACAAGACAACACCTACCAAAGGCATTCCCCATGAATAATGTAATTTTGGCAAGGTAGGTGAATCAAAACCTATGCTTTTAGGCACAACTTGAACTCAAAAAGAGGAGCAAGAACTTGTGTATGCCTTTGAAAGACTTTAAGGATAATATTTCATGGAGATATGGGGATTTGAAGATATTCAACATGTCCATCCTTTTTTATACTATCGCTCTGATGGTTGGTGTCAAAACATTTCACCAAAAGGAAAGACCAGCCAATTAACTACTAAAACTTCTAATATATAAAGAAGTTCAGAAGGTACTTTTAGTGAAGATCATATATCCTATTAGGCACTCAACCTAGGTAGCCAATTTGGTGTCAATTCAAAAGAAGAGTAGAGAGATATGACTATGTATGGAATTGAAGAACCTCAACAAGGATTTAGATAAGGATAATTATCAGGTGCCTTCATTAGATAAGGTCCTATAAATAGTAAATGGTTATAAAATGATATCATTCTTAGATGGCCATTCTAAATACAATCAAGTGTTAGTCAATTATGAATATAAAATTGAGACAACATTCAAAATGAAGTGGGGTACATTCACATATAATAGGATTCCATTTAACATGATCAATAGGGGTGCTACTTTATAGAGTGCCATGGATATTGCATTCAAGGATCTCATTAGTAAATTCATTGTCATCTACATGAATGACCTGACTGTATTTTCATAAAATTAAGCTAACCACGTGAAGGACTTGAGAATGGTGTTGTAAAGATGTAGAGATCATAATATTTTATTAAACGCAAATAAATGCATATTTGATGTAACTAAAGTAAAGTTTTTGGGTCATGCCATCTCTGAATGAGGTATTTCTATAGGCCCTAAAAGAGATGAAGCAATCCTAAAGATCCTAGTTCCTTTTAGTAAGAAGGAGCTAAAGTCATTATTTAGAAAAGTCAACTTTATGAGGGAGTTTATTTTAGGATTCATAGAGATAGTTTGACCACTAAACAACATGCTCAATAAGTATGCATATATTGAATGGGCCCCTGAAGAACAAGTGAATTTTGATGAGACTAATAAGTCAATCATGAACACATTGGTGCTCATCAGTATAGATTATATGAAAACATTCTACATTTACTCCTTCACTTTAAGGAATTCAAGTACTACAACCCTAACATAGTAAAAATAAGCTAGGAATGGGAGACATATCTCCTTTATGAGCTCCCCACTTAGAAATTCTAAACTCAAGTACTCAATCATTGATAAACAATCTTTTTCATTAATCAAATTTGTTAAGAAATTTATACACTACATCTTGTACAACAAAGTATATATTATTGTGTTTGATCTAACTATAAAAGTAATGTTGATGGAAGATGAGTTGGGAGAATGATGTGGGAAGTGGCTAACCATCCTAAAATTTTTTGAATTTGAATTTAAACCTATGAATAATTTCAAAAGTCAAGGACTTAGCAAAACCATGGCATAAGTTGATCCAAAAATTATTTTCCAACATTATATAGTGCAAGGCATAACTACTGATGATTGGTAAAAGGACATCATCCATTACTTATTATAAAATGAATGTCCTAATAATCTAAAATAAACTCTGATAAGAGTGTTTCATATAAAGAGAAACCACTTCATGATCAAATCAAGCATACTATATAGAATAAATCATAAAGTCATATATCTGAGGTGCCTAAACAAAGAAGAGGTGACTCAAGTAGTCCAAGACTTCCATGTAAAGTATGGAATTGGCCACAGTTCAAGAAATGTTACAAAATAATTATATTGGTCTATTACTAGCCACATGTTTTCAAAGATGCACATGATCATGTGAGAAGTTTCCATACCTGTCAAGTAGTTACGCATGAAGAATACACCCCAACTATGCCATTGTAACTAGTCATAAAGGTTAAGCCATTTGTAAAGTGGGGAATTGACTTTGTGGGTGCCATCAATGTTAATTCCTTATTTTTACATAAGTTTCTACTCATTATAACTTATTTCATATGTTTTAATGAATCTAAATCATTCTATAGCTACATGACTAAAGTAGGGATCAATTTTCTTGAGGACCACATTGTCACCAGGTTTGGTATGCCATTTACTCTTATATGTGACAATGGCCTTACCTTCTATTCACTATAATTTACTGAGTGGGCCTATAAAAATTAGGTAATACTTAAATTTTCATCCAATTATTATCTAAAAGGTAATGGGCTAGTTGAATAAAAAAATAATAACTTGTTGGGTGCAATCAATAAAATCTTGGAAAAGAATCCTAGGGACTAACATAATGTTTTAAAGTTTTCACCATGGGATGACAAGGCCAGAGTTAAGTATTCTTTAGGAAATTCCCCATATAATATAGTATATGGATAACATCTCATCTTTCCTATAAATCTAAGGATCCCTACCTTGCAATTCATTAACGTTTACCTATAAATTAATAACAAGATAGAGGCTCACATTCTAAACTTGATGATATTAGAAGAGAAACGTGACACAACTTTGTTGCACTTTAATAATCATCAAGGGGTTATCAAACACTATTTTGACTAAATAGACAAAACTATAGCCTTTCAAATCTATGATTTAGTACTTATTTGGAACAAGGCTTGTGAAAAAAGGGTCAACATGGAAAATTAAATGCCCTTTGACTAGAACCCTTACATATTTTTGAAATCTTATGTGAGAATGCTTTCTTTATATGGTGTCTAACTAGTGAGGATGCCCCATTTCATGTCAATGGATAATTCCTCAAACATTACTTCCACGATTTAATTAGCTTGGTGTATTATTGTAAATAACTTTATTTTGTATTGCTATTTTACCTTTCTAATTTGTTATTTTTTCCTTTCTTATTTATTTTTATTTGTTTTCTCACATCTTTTTAATTTCATCCTTGGGTTTGCCCCAACTATTTTTCCCTATGGCTCCACATTAGTAAATGAAAAGTGATAAAGTCAAAGGCCTATGAGTAGGTAGCATAAGTGTCATTCTGTGTGAGGGTGATTCTTGAGTTATTTTGTTACTTTAGATCTGATTATTGGGTCAATATTGAAGGCTTTTGACTACTGCATGTCTTTTGAATATGTTCTAGTTCAGCTAAGTTTAGGTAAAACTAGTTAGCTACTAAAAGTATCCTCTTGAAACCAAGAAAAAATTTCATATCTTAAATGATTTCTAAATTTTCTTGGGTGAACCTACTATGGTGAGGTCCTAGGGTGAAAAATATATAGTTATGCATTTTGTTTGCCATAGTGGTCCCCAACCTTGAAGTAAGATAATATTAAAAAATAGAGAAAATAAGAATAGAAATGAAAATAAATTTCAAAAAACTCAATTTTAGGTGATTTAAGGAATCTTTACCAAGGCTATGGATGCCTAAATGGTAGTAGAGTAAGGACTTGAGTGGGATCATAGGTAACTTTGTCATGACTTTGGATGTTTGATTGATTATATAGCAAAGTACATGAAAAAATCTTAGAGGTAGGACTCACTAGCTTGATGGTTGGAACCATAATAATTAATCCTTGTAGATCTCATGAAATAATAAATTAACTCATTTGGACACACTAGGTCAATGAATATACTCATTTTGATCATTTACTACCATTTTCTCCCTTCTTGAATTCATTCATGTTCTATTCACATTTTAAACCATAAGTTATGGGTTATTTAACTATTTCTATGCTCCAAAATACTTAGGAGTATTTTCTAGTAGAGTCATAATTTGTTGTTACTTGCACAACATGCCTTAATTTCATCACTAAAATCATGAAACCTCTTTTTTATATGGAGTCTAGTCTTATAATTTAATAAATTTTGTACTTGGCCTTGTATCAATTTTTGATTTGATTAGAAAGAGTCTTTGGAGTATGTTGCAATCATCTTGGTTAAGCTCGCTTTGTTGTTCTTACCAAATTTGAAATGTAGATTTCTATTTTATGTACATGTCCTAAGTGACTAAATTTTAGGCTTCATTGATATATATATATATATATATATATATATAAATGAATTTTTAGGAATCTAATAAGTCTTGGTCTATTTCAGATCATGTTTTAAACTGCATAAATTTCCATTTTTAGACCATTTCACCTTATATTTATACAAATTATATAACTAATGCAAAGTTTTATTGTATTTTATTTAAGCTATTTAGTCTGATGTTGTTTTATTTTGAGTTATCTAGACAAAATATTTGTATCATTTTAGTTTTATGACTTAGTCATTGCATTCAAATTGACTAAATCAGATCTAATTTTGGAAAAATGACTACCCTTATTTGTTTAATTTTATTACTTTTTACCCTTAGTTTGGTCTATTATTTAGTCATTTAAAAAAAAAAATCATATTTAAAGTCTAACAACTATTTTATTTTGATGAAAGCCAATGTTTATTTCCTTTCTTGTGAATCCTAGATAAGCAAGGTGATGCCACTTATCATTCAATCACTTCTTCGTGCTATCAGGACTTAGTCAATTGATGATTTTTAAAAAGATCCCAGATTAGAGATCATTCAAGTACACAATATCATGCCACATGGCATAATACCACTTCATCATGGCCCCAATATAGTCTATAAATTTCTAATATATAGCCTAACACCCAAATGCCTATAATGTTAATAGGTGGCATAATCCTATCTCCATAAGCCCCTAAGATCGTCAAGACATGGTAAAATAGGTAGTAGACTCTCTAAGTGAATAAGATGCTACCACATGGTAACACTCACTTATTCACACCCCTAGGTTGATCAAATCAATCAAATAGATGTGAGATCAAGTGAGTCCCTAGGATGAGGCCATGTGCCCAAATATCAGAGATCTAAAGTAGATTAGACACATTAAACATAGTGCCTGCCCAGGAACCTTCTAGGTGCCCAAGATGATATCCCATGGCATAATATTATTTATTTAAGCCCCTAAGGTGGTCAGTGCATAGTCAAAAGGAAATAAACTCTGGATGCCTAAGATGTGGCCATATTTCAAGATCTTGAGGAATCTTATGCAAAAGTATGATCAATAAAATCTAGGCCCTTGGACAAATAATGAATAAGTGAAAAGCCTCCACGTAGCATTACCCTAATGAAAATATCTTACTATAGGTCCTTTGACTATTGAAAGATTTCCAAATGGAAACATTATAACATGATGAATCTTAATTGCTAGGCCAGTTGGTAGGGTCATACTAAGTAGCTCAAAGGCTCAACATCAATGGCGATCTTGGCATGTAAAACAATCATAGCCTATAAATTGACTATGTGTCTAATTTCACCTATAACATAAAATAAAAAATGAAATTTCTTAGTGGAATTTGGATCATGAAATACAAATTTTGATGTAATTTGGGTGGTGGCATTAAAATCAAATTTGGCATGCACATTAGGGTTAGGTGACTATGGACATAAGAGATAAAAGAAAACCTTAATTAGGGATTAGTACCTTTATATATAGCATGGCCAAAATATTACCCCAAATATATTTAAATGATATTTAACCACTCATAATTGAATTCAAGATCAATCAATCATGGCCTAGTTGATGATCATCTCAGGATTGAGTAGGATCTTAAAAAAATCAAATTTTAAATGGCTCGATCTCATTAAATTCTTGAAACCACAAGTTTGTGGATGAGTTAATGACTTGATGGGCATAAATTTACTATAAATGACCAAATATTCATTTGAACATGGGATAGTTCATTGATCATTTGATAAAATAGAATAATTAGGTAGGAGATGAGAGAGCTTTGCATCTTCCTTTTATGTAATTTTCTACTTTAAAGGTAGTTTTCTTCTTTGCATGAGTTGAGACTATTTAGGTTTATTTTTATATTCATCAAAATTATTTTTGACACAGTGGATTACACCCGAGGCAAGGAGGTTGAGCTCCTGCCTTCCACACGCAACAATGGAAACTCCCCTCTCGCCTATGGCACTGGCGAAGTAGGAGGGGAGAGTCTCTAGGTAAGGGCTAGCTCCCTTTGATGCATCTGATTTGTTCCAGTAAGTGCTAACATATATATATATATATATATATATATATATATATATAATGTTGGGGGGGGTGAAAAGGGAGAAAGATTGCAGGAAAACAAACTACTCTAAAGGAGGTGATGCACCAAAAATGATCCAACCTTCTCACACTCACAATTAAAATTAGACAAACACATACATACACTTCAAACTTAGCAGAAGGACCAGGCTGCAAGAAACTTGGCAGGGAGGCTTTAATGGAAAATACAAAAAATAAGGATTCACCAAAGGTGCTATGAAAGGTACTTTGTATAGTAATTTCTTCTATTTCTGCACTTCCAAATATAGATCTCCTTGTCAGCTACAGGAATGGCACCTTATAGACACTAGGTATGTTGATGTTGAACCTATGGAAGCATTAAGAAGCAATGACTAAACACAAACTAACACTCAGACATACACAAAGATATCTAACTAGGATTGAGGTAAAAAATGCATTTATTAATTCAAGTGAAATTTTTTCTAGGGCTATGCCTTATAAATGTGAAAAGATCCATTCTCAAATGACAAGTCTCTAATATATAGAAGAAAAAAGGAGGCCTTTTGGTGCCCTTTTTACAAGTGACCCATGTTGTTTATGAGCATTGGGAAGAGCAGGCTGCTTATACATAAATGCTGGTCGGCCCTGGCTTTGACTTCAAGTGTTTTTTGACATAGGCTGCGTCATTTCCCTATTAATTGAGATTTCTCCTTGAATGCACCTATGTGATTTGTCTACTCATAAATGTGAAATGAAGAAAATGGGTTGCAAGATTGGCCGTTCACACCTTCTAATGGTCAATTCATAGACACTATTTCACCTGCTAGAGTAACTTCTTGAATTGGCACCTCCCTTCACCACTTGGACTATCTGCCTACTCCATGCTCTTGACACTTTTGCCTTCTCCCTGTGTTGTCTCTTTTTGGTTCCTTCGGCCCTCGAGGCTATCTCTGGGTGGGTCACTGCATTCCTTGGGCTCTTTTCATGGTTGGCACTTGGGTATTTAAAAACCAACATCTTTTTTAATGGCTGAAATTTTATGTTCATGCACCTGTCATCACTTGAAAACCAATGGCTAGTTCACCCTCTTAAAGTTGATAGCTTCTAAGACGTCACCGTCCTTGGCTATTTCCTTTGGGTTTTCCTACTTAGCACCTTCTCGAAGGGAAGGTGACCCTTTAGCCTTTGGAAAGTGCCCCTTTATTTTGGCCAAGAGTCCCATGCAAGGGCACCTACCCTTTAGGGTCCTTCGGCTCTTTGGTGGGTCTCTGCATTATTTCAAACTTTTCTTGCGAATGAAAAGTCCATGGGAATTGGCTGTCTCCAAATTTATATGCTTTAGTCTTTGCCTTAGTCTTACAGGTAGCCCCTCCAAATTTTGTGGGCTTTCCTCCTTTGTGGCCTCTTTGAAGTGCCTTTGCCCTCTGCAAGGGCTTATTGAACATGGACTGCCCTCCGCAAGGGCTCCTGCCCTTCAGCTTTGGGTGCACCTCATTGAACTGACCCTTTGAACCAATTGCATTGAACCAAGCATTGAACCAGTTTAACGGTTCAATGCTATGCACCGAGCTGATTGGACCAAAGGTAGTTGAACCATTTACTGCTTGAACCGAAATGGTTGAACTAAGCCATTGAACCAAAATTTGGTTCAAGGCTGCGTGCCAAGCCCCTCTAAATTATTCACTGGATCTCTTTGTTAAACCATTCACTTGAACCAAACCATTGAACCAAAGCATTGAACTAGTTTAATGGTTCAAGGCTGCATGTCGAGCCCATTAAACCAAGCCTTTGAACTTTCCTTGTTCACTTCTAGTGTTGATCCTGGACATTGAACTAGAGGTGTTGAACTAAGTGATTGAGCCAAGTGATTAAATCGAGCGATTGAATTGGTTCAATAGTTCAATGCTACACACTGATGAACTCGCTAAAGGACTGATAGATTGAAAATAAGTGATGAACCATTCATTTGAACCTGCTGATGAACTTGCCAAAGTGTTAAGCTGAAGTGCTAAGGCATTGAACCAATGCATTGAACCAACTCGTTAAACTGGTTTAACAGTTCAACAGTTCAAGCAACTGCTGAGCCAAGATCATTAAACTCTTTGCTAAACTGAGTGATGAACTTAAATATTGAACCAAGGCTTAAAATGAAGCGATGAACTAAGGCTTGAACCAAAAATGGTTGAACTGTCGATTGAACTAAAGCTTGAAATTAAGTGATGGTTCAATGGTTTGAAGATGCCAACCTTCCTTGTGAATTTCTTTAGATGAAAATCCAAAGAAGCTTTGTAAAATCTTTCCCATTTTGCCTGGTTCTTCAACTACCAAAAGAAAACTTGTAGAGTTCATAGAAATGGACCTGCAGAATCCATAGAAAACCAAGCTCTATAGAGTCTATAGAAAACCAAGCTCTGTAGAGTCCATACAAATAGACCTACAAAGTCTATAGAAATCACCAAATTGATGCAAAAATAAAAAATGAATTTACCTAGAATAGCAGGGGAAGAAGGGGACCGATTTTTTTTGGCTTTTTGGGCAAAAAATGGTCAACAAATTGGCGACTCCCAAGGGAAGCATGCCTGCTATGCTTAGAAACTAGTTGCCTCAAATCCATTGGGCATGGAGTTAGACTGTAACTTAAAATCAGTAACAGCCCTAATAAATTCTAGAATCAATCACATAGATTCACCTCAAAGGGAAAAGAAAAAAACACACACAAAGCTAAAAAAACTATCGGCATGTGTAAAAAGCACTTAGGGAAAGCAGGAGAAAAAATAAGGGAAAATATATATAGATGAAAAGAGACTTAGTGGTAGTGCTTCAGATTATCCCATTAATTGGGATATATAGTTCTTAACCATCCAACCTGGAGAGTTGGAATGCATTATGCTACTTACATTGAGTGATTATGTACATGCCACTCCATAGAGCATCAAACTTTGCATGCTTTCTAGGCTTAGGTTGATCTTCATCCCATTTTAAGACAATATCTCCTTCAGAGAAACCTTTTGATGAAGATTTCTTGTCAAAGTGTCTCTTCACTTGCTATTGGTAGCTAGTCATGGAGGCCATAGCCTGGTCCCTTGCCTCTTGGAGTTCCATCAGCTTGCATAATCTAACCTCCATGCTAGTTCCTTCCTCTAACTGCAACTGGTGAGTGAGATCCAAGGCTAGCAACTCGAGTGAAATGGGGAGCCTAGCTTCCCTTCCATATATGAGTGTGTATGGTGAGTTACCAATTGCCCTCTTTTGGGTGACCCTATCTGCCCATAGGGCTATTTTCAGTTTGGCATGCCAATTCCTTTGATTTTCTTCCATGGTCCTGTTGATGATCCTGATCAAGTTCTTGTTGGTGGACTCAGCCAGCCCATTCCCCTGTGGTAATAATTGGATGAAGTGCTGAGATATATACCATATTTCAATGCCCATTCACTTGTTTTGGCTCCCAAAAAAGCCAACACATTATCTAAGATCATGGTTGCTAGAACCCCAAATCTCACCACCAAGTCCTCATAAAACTCCAGGACCGCACTTTCATTTGCCTCCTTCAGAGCAACAGCCTCCACCCACCTTATGAAATAGTTCATGGCAGTTAGGACCCACTTGTGTCCAACACTGGAGGGAGGATTAATCATCCCTATGAAGTCCAGGCCCCACTGCATGAATGGTTGCTACACCTAAATAGGCTATAGGGGCATGACAACCAACCATTGCTTCCCATCGAAAAGTGCACGTTTCTGGCACTTTCATACCTAGGCATGGGTATCCCTGAAAAGGGTAGGCCAAAAATAGCTAGCTCTCATTATCCTTACTGCAGTAGCCCTAGGAGTGAAAAGACTACCTGCTAGCCCATCATGGAACTCAGACAGCACCTTGTCAGCATGATCTGTGTCAATGCATCTTAAAAGGACCCCTGAGAGATCCTTCCTAAACAATACTCCAACTAGAACATAAGGGAGGGACTGAAGCGTGAAGTACCTTCTTTTAGTCCTATCAAGACCTTATGGGCACTCACCAGTTAGAAGGAAATGCCTCAAGTCTGATGTCCAATCCTTCATGACGATTGGTTCTTCTGCCATAGTTGCATCATGAATTAGTAAGCTGTCTTCCCTTTTCTACTTAAAGTCCATGGCAAGGTGTTCATACAGGCCTCTTCCCCTTACCAGCTTGGTGATCTTGATGTCTATGTCATACTCCATCACCTTGGTGATCCACCTTGCTCTCTTTTCATTTAGGTCTCAGTTGGTTAAGAAATCCTTGACGCCAGGATGTGGAACCATGAGGTGAATCCTATTGTTAGACAACATATGCCTAAATTTCTTCAAGCTCCACACTACTGCCAGGAATTGCTTCTCTACATCATGTATCTGACTTCAAAATCCTCTAACCCCTAGCTAAAAAATGCAAGTGGTTGCTCAAGGTCATCACCATTTGCTTGGGTAAGCATGGCGGAGATTACCTCTTCATTGCCAAAAGTGTAGAGGTTGAAGTCTTTATTGAAGTCGAGGCTGATCAAAGTAGGAGCCTAGGTTATGGCCTGCTTGATGGCTTCAAAGCTGTCCTTCCTTTGTGTTGTCCACTTGAACTCCTCACCCTTCCTCAGCATAGAGGTTAGTGGCTTGACTATCTCTACAAAATTTGAGATTAATCTCCAAATGAAATGTATCTTGCCGAAGAAGCTCTGTAGGCCTTTCTTGTGCTTAGGTAGGGACATCTCCAGGATAGAATGAACTCTCTCAGGGTCAATGGATAAGCCCTCCTTGGACACAATGTGGCCAAGGATTTTCCCCTCGTGAACAACAAACACACATTTCTTCAGGTTGAGAGAGATGCCAAACTCTCTACACCTCTTGAAGATTTGCTTGAGGTGTTTCATGTGTTGGCTCACTTATTTGGAGAATACCGTCACATCATTGAGGTACACCAGCACATTATTGTTTATCAAGCCTTGAAAAGCCATGTCCATGGCTCACTAAAAGGTACCACTAGCATTAGATAACCCAAATGGCATCTTGTTGTAGGCAAACATTCCCCATTTAGTAGTGAAGGCTATTTTGTGCTAGTCACAACCTTGCACCAGAATCTGATTATATCCTAAATATCCATCTAGGAGGGAGAAACACTCACTACCTGTTACCTTCTTAAGGATCCACTCCATGCTCAGAAGGGGATAATGGTCTTTTAAAGAGACTTTATTAAGGTCTTTGAAATTGACACATAGCATGATCTCCCCATTCTTATTTCAGACATGAACGAGATTGGCCAGCTAGGATGAATGTTTTATTGGAAATATATTCCTAGACTCAATCAATTTGGCTAGTTCCTTTTGCATGAGAGGCTCAATCATCAAGTTGATAGGTCTCTATTTTTATGTGATTGGCTTGGTGCCTACTTCTAATTTAATGGTGTGCTGGGTGAGTCTTGGGTCGAAACCCTTCAAATCACTAAATCCCAAGTGAAAACATCAACAAACTCTTGACATAACAAAATGAAAGTTTGCCTTTCTTGAACCATGCAGACTTTTCCAAGTGTAAGTAGCTTATCCTTGAAGATCTCAACCTTCTCATAATTATCCTCTTTAGTTGTGATGCATGCCTTGTCACTTCTCAATTGGTCATCTCCATTGAAGATATTCTCAAGAGTGACCAAACCATTAGGGAACTTATTGTTCTTCAATTGAACAATCTGGTTGCCATATTACTGTTGCAACTTTGCCTGGTTCTTTGTTGTGAACTCAAATTCTTCCTAAAGGAAGAATGCTATTTTATGGTCATTTTTGAAGACCTGCCAGTTTGTAATGTTGTTGGGGACAGAGGGCTAAACTACCACCTTCAAGTAGCGTGAACCGTAGTCTTGGCTTATCTCCCTGGAAACATCAAACTGAGCACCAATTGCTGCTAACCTATCCTCTTATTTGTTCTATTCTCTGGGAATGGAGGTGATATTGAAAGTGAGGAAATATTCCACCAAGTCCTAGACCTTATGCTTGTAGGACTTTAACAAAGAATTTTTTGTCAGATTCTAGCCTCTCACCTAATTTACAATCAGCTCACTATCACCCAGAACTTGCAACTCCTTGATTCCTCTTTTCCTTGCCCATTCAAGACCATGGATAAGGGACTCATATTTTGTAACATTAATTATGAAAGAGAATTAGAAATGGAAAGTTGAAAAGTATCTCTCCTTTGAGGGGGAGACTAACATCACTTCACCACCAGCTCCCAACTTACTTCTAGAACTGTCAAAGTATAGCTACCATAGACCTAGGTCCTCTTTGCTTGCCTTCATTACATTTGGTATGAAGGTACCCTCTTCATGTATGCAGTAGACTCTAAGGCCTGCCTCCTCCATGAACTTGTAAGGGTCATGCTTGAATTTATCACTTCCCCACTCATCCAAAAGTAGGTCTATGACTCCTTTGAGAGCAGAGGATGGAGATTGGTCTATTTGGGACTCTTCTTGGTCGATAATGGTGTAGCTGACATTTGCTAACTTGAGTGAATATGGTTCTAGATGGTCCTTATGGAGTGGCTTAGATTCAATCTTTACCTTGGTTCCATACTTGGTTCTAAAAACTAGATAGGACCAATTCGTTGCTAGATAGTGACCTATTTTGGACGTGAAGTCCCTGGATAAGCAAATTATGAAATAAGGAGGAACATCTGCCACTACTATATCATGGGGAGCTAAGAAATTTGGGCAAGCATGTAATGTCAAGCTTAACCCCTTCATTATCCCAACTATTTTTGCAGGTGTCCCATCCAGCTGTAGGACTCCCTTATTCATCTCTTCATATTTCAGTCCCATCTTGTCAGCTATGCACTTGGAAATTACTGAGGTACTAGCCCCATTGTCAATGATGCAGTTGTGCACCAAGAATCTCCTATAACCAAGGACACATAGAAAGGGGGAATTTTCTCTTCTTTCTTGACCTAGCCTAAAGTGGAAGGTTGTCCATTCATCATCAAGACATTATTGGTGCTCGTTAGGATAGCTTGTCAATCCAGTTCTTGTAATTCCCTTTGTAGCATGTCCTTTTGCCCTGGTAG